>CM053503.1:163659663-163738337 GCA_028627145.1 Eidolon dupreanum | reverse complement strand
GGCCTGGCAGGAGAACCCTCGCTCCCCTCGGCTCACGTTCTCCAGCTAAACCCACCGGCGCTGGGCCGCGGGGACCAGCCGCTCACCGGAGCATCGCGGATGCTAGCGTTTCGGGGGGGCTGGGATTGCTTTCCCTACTGCCAATGGGAAAACAGGGATGATTTTGCACAAATTTTTGGTAAAGACAGCCTCTGGAAAACCAATTACAATGCAGACTGCCATTTTAATTAAATAGAATAAAATATATCTACGTTTTCTGGAGCTTTCCCCGTAACTGGTGTTCCTCAAAGGAAGGCTTACGACCTGCAGAAACGTCACTTGGGAGTCCCATTTTACTGGCTGATAAAGAATTCAATTAGTGAGAGCGGCTAGCGAAGAATAATTACATAAATTTCTGAAGTCAGCTACAGCCATGCTGAGTTCGAGCTGGCAGGCTCTGATTTGTAAGTTGTTAGCTGTGATCTTCGTATTGCCGAGAGGAACAGACGCCCATTCTAGCAGCGTCACGCAGGTGTATTCTAGGAGACGTCTGCCATGGTCACAGTAACACAGTGGTGCGAAATCAGTTACTTTATAAATACTGATAATTTGCAGCATTAAGGAACAGGACATTAGAAAAAGTAAATTTCCCCATAGGACACCTAGGACTAGGAAGTCTTCCTAAGAGAAGCCAGTTTTAATTATTCAGTTTCACGACTATTGTACTGGATTACTCACTCTAAAAAGAAAAGGTGCTCTATAGTTTCCCACACACACGAAGAATCAGCGTTAATTTAGCATAATCAGTATCATTCATAGATCTGGCAAACTCATGACTCATTTTAAATGAATAAGGCCAATATTATGCAGGAAAGTTAGCTGGCTGCATTCCAAGTCTGTACTGCAGCCTACTGATGGCACCCCATTAGATAACTGAATACAAAGGATTGGTTTTTTTTTCTTTTAATGCTGTGATACTTAAATGTTAAATCAGCATTTTCATGTGATCTGAAGTATTTCAATTACATATGAGCATTCATTTTTTGCAAAAACTCAATATTAGGTAATAGTTACATACTAATACAATAACATTCCTCTGCTGTACAAATTAAATCATTTAAAAGAAATGAGCATTCTAAGAATTATATACAAAAGAAACCTGTAAGCATTGTTGAAATGAAATGCAAGGGCTCGCTGCTAGCTCTACGGTTTGAAAAGACCTTCCAAAAGGGAAATTAACAAATACCGTTCAACATATCCAGGTTTACAAGTCTCAAGAAAATCAAATGTCAAAAAAGTCTAGAAAGCTGTGAAAGCCTATATACATTTTCCTTATGACCTTATGAAGCTTCACACTCTTAAGAAGTTGCTAAGTTTCAGTATCAATTTATTCACAAGTCAACTTTATCCGCCCAAAAAGCTCACATCTTGGGTACGGTTCCCCTCTGATGTCAAACACAGCTCTGCACGATCTTCCTTCGGCGACGGCTGCCAGTCTCACCAAGAATCCGCGCTCGGCTCTCGGACGAGCGCAAACCCGCAGGTTTCATCTGATCGCTTCCGCGCCCTCCTTCCCTATGCCACTGCCACCTCTACATCTGCCTTCACGAACCCAGCCATGTTCAGAACCCTACAGCAAACGGTCTCTGATTCTGAAATGACACAAAGATCAAGAAAAAGTCCATGTGTGCTCTAGTGTGCAAGAAAGCAGCAGCTACGTTCTCCAACTTGGACTAAAAAAAAAAAAAAAAAACAAAATAAGGGAAAATGAAAAACCGTTCACTTAACAGCAGATTAGCAGTAATGTTCCTCCTGAATCGTAAGAGTGCCTGACGCCGACGAGCTAACAGCAGGTGCTGGGTCGGGGTTTACTATCTGTACGTTTGTGGGGAGTTAGGCTTCTTGCTGAGCTGGTCTCTTCAAGTCCCTGATCTGTTTGACTAGATAGGTCTTCTCGTCGTTGAACTGCTCATCCTCCGTCCTGTCATTCTGAAACTTGCTGAGGAACTCTATGAGTTTGGCCTGGTTCTTGAGGAGGATGTCCAGGATGGGCTGCGTCTTGTTGGGGTTGGCGACAAACACCTGCCCGGGGAGAAATCAGCATAAGCCCAAGGAGAGAACGGGTTGCCATGTGCACAGGACAGGGCCCCAGGGTGTCCCCCCGGGACGCGGGCGGAAGGCGGTGGCTCGCTCAGGTCTGTGCTTGGAAGGCCTTATTTTACAATTGGGGAACAAACAAAAAGACTGACGCGTATTAGCACAAAAAAGCTAAAACGTTCATTTATGCTCTGAGTCTCAGCAGTCGCTATTAAACATAGACTCTGATTTGGGGATAAAATGGGCAGAAATAATTTCTGGGCACGAGGCGAGAATGGATTTTGAGAATAAAAACCTCCATGGAAAGCATTAAGAAATGTATTACCCTTTATTTTGTGATTAATAATCTTCTATGCCAAAGATAAATGACAGCCTTCCATAAGTAAATGTTTTTGTCCCCAAATCCAAAGGGTACACCCTGTTTCTGGCTCTGTTTTTCTGTTTAAATACGAAAATTAACTGATTGAACTGTACCACTTAGATTACCGAAATGTGGCTAATAATATTTCAGGAGTTTGTAAATGAAATGAGACGAATAACTTTAGAGGAAAATATTGTTTATGGTTTTCGTACTCTACCTTAAAAACATGAAAGGCCTCAAACTGGATGTTACGGCTTTTGTCCCGTAGAAGGTTCATCATTAATTTGAGGTTCTCAGGTTTACTGATGTATTTTGTCATAATTGTGAAGTTGTGTCGGTCTAAGAGCAGTTCACCGAGAAGCTGAGAAGACATTTAAAGAATTACGTTAAGATTTGAAGAAAAACCAAAGTTTAAAAAAGCAATCATTTAATAAGCATCATTAAGATGAATAAAGGGCATTTGTGGGCACTCAAAAGACTGATGAACTGAAGTGTGACCTAAAGCCGACTTAGGAATGAAAAGCTATGGCGGGCCCACTCCTTGCCAGCTGAACGGCTGCCTTTCCTTCTGGGTTTAAACCGTGGTCAGTCCCACTGTGCTCTAACCCGGCCCCCCAATTTGAGACAGAGAGAGCCTGCCTACTCTTTAAACGTGCATTTGCGTTATCTCGCTAAAAAGAAACTATTTTTTTAAATGTTCATAAGATAAACTGATAATTCATGTTAACTAACCACAAACCCTAGCTTAATAAAAACTTTTTATTTTATCTGAATTTCATAGGACAAAGGATCGTGCCCAAAGTTTTCCCAACACTTCCTCTTACGCATGCTGTTATCGTTCATCACACCCGATCCAGGCAGGTTGGTAAAAATGGAAGCTTTCTGTTCCTTCTTGAGGGATGCACCCTGGGGACGCCCGTTTTTCCCTTCGTGACCCTCTTCACCACTGACCCCACCCACTGAGTGAAAACCAAACCCGTGCCTTTGTGCTTGCGGGGTCCTGTGGGGGGGTCACACCGCATCAGCCTGTAATTTTTAAACTGCCATTGCTTATTCTAGCCTTTTCCTGGGAACCGGCAGTCACTTTATGTTGTCAGTGTGCCCAGTCCTCATGGAGGTCTAGGGTGCAGATGGCAGAGCTCGCAGAGGGGAAGGGGCCGAGCTCCGGCCCTGTGGACGGAGGCAGAAGCAGAGTGGTGGGGGGCCGACCCTGACATCAGCTGGCCTGGGTTCGAATCCTGGCTCCTGACTCCTCATGAGCTCGGTGACCTCGAGCACACTATTTAACTTCTTTGTGCCTCAGTTTCATCGTCTGTACAATGGGAGTGGATAACAGTACCTCTGTCTCATGAAAGTGTAATGAGAAGTGTCAACTGGGCAAAGCACATTAGTTAGACCTGAGTCTAAAGGGAGACGTGGTGTGAGGCCTAAGGCAAGCAAAATGCATGAACTGAGCTACCTGCTGTGGTTTGGTTGCTTTTGTTAATTCCTTTCTGGTTCCTGGGTATGTTCTAGATACTTGAAGTCTCCAGAGAACTGACCTCTAGATAAATAACATGTCATCTCATATTAACTCAGAAGTGACCTGATGTGCAGGAAAACAAATCTATTCTGGTTAGAATATATAAAGAACATACAGGAAGAATTCAAAAGCTCAGAAAGGCTGGATCACATCAATCTGGATCACATAACCTATAACTTTCAGATTAAGAAGCACCCAGTATTTACTCTTACGATGACTCAAAAGTCAGTATTAAGTACGTGAAGGTTTAGAGCTTTATTGATGTTCGTTTTCTATCCCAGAAACCAATGAAATACTGAAAATGACTCATTTCAGTACAGTTATTTGGAGGAGGATGACTGGTAATTCGTGAGATTTCTTTGGACATAAAATTAAAAAATATATATATATGTATATATGTACGTATGTACGTAAATATGTATGTATATATATTTTAAATAAGGGCCAATGTGGCTACAAAAAAGAGAGTACAAATTAAAACTCATTTTTAAAGTACCACTCACTGGTCCTCAAAATGACTGTGTGTCTGAGGTATTATGAGCTAAAAGAAAGTACACAAGCGAAAGATTACTTCACGTCCATCCCAAGGTCTTACAAATGGCGGTCTCCATTTTCCTTTGTTGGTGATTCTGAAGCCGCGGAAAGGCCTTGAAAGCCTTTCTCCTTATCTAAGCAGCCTAAGAATTTAGAAGGTGGTCCTCTGATTTGCCAATAAAAAAAGTTCTCCCCCTGTGAAGAGGTACTGGGCCTGGAAGCCACTATCCCGGGTGATCCAGTCCTGCCTCCTTCGCCTCAGCGACACGGGCTCCACCCAGCCGCTCGCGCCTGTGTGACTGTGGGGGGGGGCAGGATGCCCTGGCCCTTGGACACAGAGGCTCCTGGCACGGGGCCACTTCTCTCTGAGGATCATGGGGGAACCTGCACTGTGTTACACTGATGTACGGGGAGGGAAAATTTTGTGCCCGCCTGCAAAAATGAAAGGACTGTTCCTATCAGCTGTGAATCCCTGGCAAGCACCCGGCCAGCACACCTGGAGACGGCTTAAGGCTCCTGACACTGGACTAAAGGGTGGCTGGGAGGCCAGGCTCCAGCAACAGCAATGAGTGGATTGTTTTAGCAGTGACACATGTCCAAGCTGTGGTTATTACTGGGCCTTGAGGGGAGGGAAGGAAGTAGCTGGCCGGATGGAAAGCATTCTGGAAATCTGGAAAGCAGAGTATTCTTATTAAAGGGCACAAAGTATAAGGGATGCTCCTGATGTCCTTTAGCCGATTTCCACAGACAGTTAAGGTCTTCGGGAGTGATCCCCTCAGGGCAGGAGGGGGAGCAGGAAGGGAGTCCTGATCAGAATGAATTCAGATACCTCTGAGGAAAAGAACTCTGGGCAGAGTGGAATTTAATGTGAACCTGGCAAAAAATATAAATGGAATTATAATTCCCCCCCAAATCCTTTGATTCCATCTATAGTTCCTGTCAGGAGCATTTAGGGACAGAATGAGGGGTATGCATTTATTGACTGCAGTAAAAATTTCTTGGAGGAGGGGTCTGCAAACTTCCTGACCAGACAGTCAATATCTTAGACTTTGCAGGTTATATGGTCTCTATGGCAACCATTCAAATCTGCTGTTGTAGCCCAAAACAGCCACACACAATACGTAAATAAGTGAATATTTATATCTGTGTCCAGTAAAACTTTATTCACAGAAATAGGCAGTGGGCTAGATCTGGCTCTCGGCTGCAGTTTGCCAAACCCTATTCTAGAGTTTTAATTTGTTTTAAGCTCCCACGGAGCTGTCCACATCCAATTCTGACGCGGGGCAGCAAACCCGTCTACGGTCCCCGTTTCACTGCTTGCACTGTCCCCACCCCTCACACGGCAAGTCGGGGCCACTGAGCAGCATCCAGGGGAGTCAACACCTGCAGGGCCTCCAGCTAGCTGACATGAGTCTATGTTTTAAAAATATGCTTCAAATCTGAAATACTGCAATGCTAAGGGACAAAGTCCTCTTTCAAAATTCTATATGTTCCATTTTGGTGTCCCTAAGCAGGAGGTGGGCAGTGCCCCGTGTAGACCCTGCTGAACCCCACTCCTTTCCACAGAAGTCTTGATTGGGGACAAATGTGTTTTCCCCCTATACGTCTAAGACCCACACCAGCATATCGCCCCTTCCCCAAATCCAAAAGTTGAACACAGGGTGAAGAGAAACAAGATACGTAAAATAAATAATCTGCCGTACCTTGAGTGACTGTCTTTTCGTCACATAATTTTCTGAATGAAGTAACTTCTCATATTCACTGAAGAACTGAGAGACAAGAAAACATACATCCGCATTATTTTTTTCAAAGACTGGTAGATAATGTTATAAAGTCGAGCACAACTTCTAACAGCACGAAGGCCAATGTCGCCCAAGCCCGCCTCCTCCCGGCCACGCCGGCCAGGCCCACGTTCAGCTTAACTCCATCCTCGGGTCGGCCAAACTCCACGTGTGCAAAACGCCACTCCCTTCCCTGCACCGTTTTCTCACCGCTGAATCAGCTCTCGTTTACTTGGTGTTCTATTAGAAAATTCAAATTCTTTACAGACGAGAACTCAACTAGTCCACAGTACAACCACAAAGAGGAAAGTTGTCTGTTCTTCGGATGCATTAAACAAGGAGAGGAGACCAGAAGAGCAGAGACACTCAGCACCGTGTTGAGTCGGCAGATGCCCCAGACAGCACGCAGGGCTCGGGCTTGAACTCGAATAACGAAAGGGGTTTTGTTTAGACATGGGGGGAGGAAAGATATTCTTGGGGAGTGAAAAGGGAAGGGCACAGCGGGAGTGAAGACCTGGAGGATGTAAGAGGCTACAGGCTGTTTCTTTTGAGCAACAGGCGTCTACTCTGCTTCACAGGGACTGCAATCTTCTCATCGGTTTCTCTCCGTGTTTCAGTTATGGGAAAGCTCAGAGCCACTGAGT
The DNA here is from genome assembly GCA_028627145.1 of Eidolon dupreanum. Classification (NCBI taxonomy): domain Eukaryota; kingdom Metazoa; phylum Chordata; class Mammalia; order Chiroptera; family Pteropodidae; genus Eidolon; species Eidolon dupreanum. The sequence continues at coordinate 163,731,419 of CM053503.1, read as the reverse complement.
CTGGGGGCTTAGAGCGCGCATTCCCGTGTGACAATGTCACCTCTGGCCGAATGTAAACTACCTGCAGCTCCCTTCCCCCACCCCCAGCTCTGACGGCACTGCATACATTTGTTAGCTGCCTCGCCTGAGGTTTTCTAAAATCTTACTAACCAACGTCATCCTTTAATAACACATAAGAAAATCTTTTACTGCAAAATTAAGCTGATGCCACTATCTGTAAGTTTCTTGGGAATTGGTAAATATGTATCTTTGGTAGGCTTTAAGTTAAGATGTTGGTATGTTAAAAAAAATTTGTGAAACCCTGTGGTGATAAAAATACAGCTGAAGTGTACCGAACACTTCCTTGCTTCAGCACTATGTCATGCACTTGACATACAAATTCTTACTCAATCCCCACAACCACCCAGCAGCTAAGTCCTGTGATGAGTCTTCTGCTGAAGGCATAGAAGGTGAAGGAAAGCAGCTGCCCACAGTCTGGGGACACACAGTAGGACTCCAGGCAGTTTGGTGCCAAAGCCTGTGCTTCTAACTACTGTAAAAAGGCACCGATGAAATGACCATGCTGCCATTTTAAACCAACAAACACACACAAAGAAACATACCCACATCCAAATACACACAGGCAGAAATAAAAATAAATGACCAGGAATGTTTCGGCTATTAATGAGAGACCTACTATGTGCTGCATGCTGAGTTCTGATGTTACTGAGAGTGGAAGGGAAAGATGGAGGAAAAGGAACATAGTCAGACGTAGGTTTTGTTTTTATAAGATTTTTGTAAGATTTTCTAAGAATCTTATAATTTAGTTTAAGAGCAAAGTGAACAATGAAGATTAAGAACACCAAGATTTCAAAAATTCAAACGACTGGTGGAAGAATGAAAACTTAAGGCAAATCTTGTGAAATAAGTAGAAATTTTAAGTGCACTGTTATTATTGTAACTCCCCTAAGAGCACCTATGAGATCTTGGACAACGTGTAAGTTATTGACTCGTATGCGGCCTTTCGGCCAGAAACGCCATCTTCCGTAATTTGCTGAAATGACCAAACCAAAGGGAAAGAGAACACATAGGCACCCGCTACATGTTCTCTAGGCCGTTTAGAAAACGCAGGTTGTTCCTTTGGCCACATACATGCGAATCTACCAGAGGGGTGATTTTGCAGACACCAAGGGAATGGGCGCTGTTCAAAGAGGACGCCCCACAACTTCAGCGCGACGGAACGCGCGTGTCCGCGGTGTCGCCGCACGCGTCGCCCCACGACGTCAGCGCGACGGAACGCGCGTGTCCGCGGTGTCGCCGCACGCGTCTGGCATGCTGTCAGCAAACGAAGGCAAGATTCTTGCCACGCGGATTAACGCACGTACTGAGCATGTTCAAATACCCTAAGAGCCCAGACGGCTTCCTGAAACACGTGAAGGACAATGACCAGAAACAGAAGGAAGCCAAAGAGAAAGGTACCTGGGTTCGACTGAAGTCCCAGCCTGCTCCACCCAGGACACCAGAGTGAGAACCCGCCCCCTGTGAATTCGTGGCACGATGCAGTAAAAAAACCAAAGACCTCTGGGCTGTTAAAAATACTTCTCTCAACTGAGTAGAAGTGCGGTGTCCCCTCTCCCAAAGAAAGATTTAAAGATTTAAAGATTTAAAGAAACTGTGTCCTTAAAAAAAAAAAAAAAACACAAAATAAACTCATATGGTTAAGGAAGTGCTTGTGGGGATCGGGGAGAGCAGGACAGGCAGGAGTGGAGGAGAACATTGACACCATGGCCCGGAGGTCGCTGCACTGGTCAAGGGCAGTCGGCTCCTCAGAGCACTCAGTATCCAGTTCAGTATCCTGTACAAACCTCGGGGTGGGGCTGAGGGTGGGGGGGGGGGAGGGGAGGCTCTATTACCACAAGTCTGACAGCGACCCACGCAGAAGAGCCTCACCGCTGGGTGGGCCCAATGTCCTCATATCACAAATAAGAGTGGCCTTCTGAGTCCCCCAGGTACCAGCCTTGGTGGTGACCAGGGGTCAGCAGCAGGGGCAGACCCGGGTCCTGCCTCCTCTAGACCAGTGCTGACCCTGCCCCTCAGCTGCCGCCTCCCCTTCTCATTTGCAGGCAGTGCAAATGCGAGCCACTGATAGGAAGGGAGGGTTGAGGAGTCAGATAATAATTTTCCTTTTATCTCGACTGTACATTATCATTCAGCAGAGTGCTTTACTTTCCTCTTCTAAATACAAAGGACAGCACATTAGTCGGAAAAGATAAACACCTGCTTCTGACCAAAAAACACTTTATACCTCATTTCGGTAGAGAAATGATTACAGCACCATCTTAAAACATTACATATGCAAAAATAAACATTCTAGTCCGAAATCTAATTTAAACCTTTCATTTCTGGTAACCAAAGTTACAATTTGCTATTTAAAAATAGTATTTCATGTACTTACTCTATCATAATGCTGTTCCAAAAATTCTGCACTGAGCAATTTATGTCTCGTAAGTAAATCCTAGAAAAGAAAAAATATTTTTAAAAAGCTGTTCTACATTCAAGTTCTTTTAGAAAAGAGAATCCTAAGACATTCCATGCCATTTTACCTATTAAAAACGGCTGTTAAAAATTACTGAACTTAAAAACATTTGAGCATAAACTGGATTTAAAACATTGATTTTATACAAGAGTAAATAAAATCAATAATTTGAAATTGTGATTTTAATGATTATGATTAGTCACATGTGTATAGGAAAAATTTTAAATCAAACATATAAGGCAATGGAAACATATACTCAAAGAAAGGGAAAAAGAACTGAAGTGAAATAAAAGTAGTTTTGATAAAATGTCAAATAGAATACTGCTCCTGCTGGAGAAAGAGGAAATTTCTTTAATTAGAAAAAGTATTGGAGGTGCCATTTTCTTCCTCCTAAATTCAATTACATTCAGTTTCATATCTAATGCAATCTTTAGCAGAAGTAAATGTTATTTAAAAGCCCTGTTGTTTATAAATATTAGCTACTAAGTAAGAACGATGCTGCAGAAATGTGGAATCAAAAATTAGTGTGACCTGGGGTCTAATTCTGCACTACTATGAAATAGAGCTTATGCCTCATTCCATGCATTTCCCTGGAAACACCTCAAGGATCATTCATTCATAAATTATCTACTATGTGCCAGGTAAAGTTCTCAGTGCTGGGGCTACATGGAGGAGCCTGGGTCTCGCCAGGTTTGGGAAAGAGAATGGGAACATGTGACGGCGGGAGTGGCCGGTCAGCGTTTGGTAAACTAATGAGTACGATTTCTTTAGAGCGCTGATGGGAGCGGTTAGTGCCAGTGACCCCCTTTCTCTGCCCAGCTCTCCTTGCTCCTTCGCCGTTTGTTTGGGTTTCCCGGGTTGCCGCGAGCCGCTGTCTCCTGCAGTGTGTCCCAGTGCCATGCTGGTGTGAGGAGACGCTCTGAGGAACGTCCACAGCCAGACGAATGTGGAAGTACTGCGGCTCCGGTCCCTCGTGGGGACCCATCAGATTGCAGAAGCTTCTGTGGGGAGCTCTCTGGCGCCTACTCTGCCACCACCCTTTGCTGAAAGGCCTCATGGCACAGGCGTCGCCCTCTCTAGGAACCTACTGCCTTGGACCTCAGCTTGAGTGTCACTTCCTGACTCGTCACCAGCACGGACACAGCCTGTGACTTTACACCTGTGGAATTACATGACTAGTGTGTCTCTCGTGGAAGGCCGTAAAGCCTCTCAGTATAAGGGTCATGTCCATTTTCACTCATCTTTGAATCCCCAGCACCTATGCAGTGCCCAGCACATAGTAAGAGCTTAATACTTGATAGATAAATGAATGAACCAACGAAATGAGAGAACATGTTTGGGAAAATGTCACATTAAGCAATGTTCAAAGTATGCTTTCAAGAAGGCTTCTAATCCCACCCCAAAGATTTACAGGTGTTTAATCTGCTGGATGGGGAATGTTTTGTATGTCCAGGAAAGACCGACCCAACTTTTTCTAAATCCCCCTTGGGGTTGAAATAGGCAAAATCAAAATACCTCGAGTCTGGTAAGAAAAGCTCTGCGGCGTCTGTCCCCGCATGGGGGAGGAGGGGGCGGGGAGGAGAACCGATGCCATCTCAGTGTATCACGGGGCCAGGAGTGAGGCAGAGGGACACATTAACAAGCCCTGCCCCCTAACACGCAGCTGTTAAAGGGCTCCCCCTGCGCCGGACCCTCAAGGGCCGGGATGGTCTGAGCCCAGCACCTAAGGAACTGGGCGGCACTCAGGGCCTTGTGGAATGAGTGCAATGAACATACGAGGAAGGAAATTAAGGGACTAACGAGTCAGGACCTCTGCGAGACTGTCTCTTCTACTTTTCTGGGGCTACGTCACTCTGGAGGCTGACGTGAGAAGTACAGCAAAAGGAGCCCTGGGCTCACTGCTGTCATAATGTGACCACAGAGAAGGCCACAGGAGGGGGTCCGAGAGACAATGGCTCTCAACATGGGCTCTTAGGAACAGGTAGGTAGGAAGGATTGCTCTGAAAAGCAAAGGACAGAGGTCCTTTGTTTAAAGTGGCTTCTACTGCAGGGCAGGGCCGAGCGAGGGGACCACTCCCTCGGAAGGAGGCATCTCGAACAGCAGCGAAGGCTCACGGTGGAGCCTCACACCAACCCGGAGACATCCAACATCTCCCAGCCAGGGAGATTCTACCATCATCACCGGGTTTAAAGAGACCAGGAAACCGCTGCCACTCAGGAATCAAACTGCAACGGCCCGGGCTGAGAGTGGCCGGGCAGCAGAGGATGAAAGCCCTTTGCTAAGGACGGTCACGCTGGGGCGTGGGGAGAGAACAACACAGGAAAGGAGCAACTGCTTAGCGCCAGCGTGAGACAAAGGGCAGCCACTGAACTGGGGAGGGAGGACCCGGGGCTCACACAGTGCCTCTGTCCACATAGACGAGGCGCCTCACTGCCGGGGGCAGAGCCAGAGCTTCGGAAAGCAGGGCTGTGGGGACGACGGGGAAAGGCTGTGCAGTCAGCGCGTGGCCAGCAACCTGTGGAGTTGACAGGGAGCATGTGGTGCCAGCCCAGGGGGCCGCTAGGCTGGCCAGCTGCGGGGAGAGCAGAACTTCTCATCCCACCTGTTTAGTCTGGTACACCCAAGGTCCTGGTGTAATGTGGAGGAAGCTTGGGGATCTTCTCCCAAGTCCAGCAGACTGAGCAGCCAACTTTTAGGGTAGGTTGAATTTTAAGAGTCCTAAGAGGTAGGCATTTGGGCCACAAACACCATGCGATAGAGACAGCCCTGGAAGCCGGGAGAGAGGATGCTGGGCTGGGGCTTCCCTCCCCAGAACCATGGCAAGTCACTGGCCCATTTCCTACTTCATGCCTGAATATGGCCAAGGACAAGAACCTCGATTCTGTGTGCTTCACCTTTGGAGCTCTTAAGAGTTAAGTTTTTCCTGTGCTTGGGGCACATGCCTATGCCCAGGTTACTTCCAGAAACTGTCACAGGAACAGGTTAACCTGCTCTGTAGAGGACCACACTTCAGATACAAGTGCTCCACAGCAGAGCCCTACTGAGTCTGCTCTTCTCCAGGCTAAATACGTCCAGTGCCTTTAACCACTCCTTGCACGAAGGTTCTGAGTTCCCTTCACCATCTACTGTCTTCTCAAAGTCATCTATTTGTCTATGTGCCTCTCAAGTGTAGTGCCTGAAATGGAACACATTTACGTGCTGTTACCTGGTAAGCTTACAGTGGGGTGAGACCATCAACAGCTCCTTAGGTCACAGACTGTGTGGTCACATGTAGCTTTGGGGCAGCACCATCGGGCTGTTTAATGTGACTGCACGTATTCAGAATTTTGTTTACTCAGAGTGGGCTCTGCAGTCAGACTGCCTGGGTTCAAATTCTGGCTTCCCCACTTAGTGTCTGACTCCACTCAACATTCCTAGGCTTCAGTGTCCTTATCTGCAAAGGAGATAATAACAATACCTCCTTCATAGGGTTGTTTGAGTATGATAAGGAGTTACCTACATTTCAGAAATTACAATCCGTAATTATTACATTAGTATTAACTATTATTATCGTGTCTTATTCCCCCACCCCATATATATACGGTTAGGCTGGGTCCTCAAGTGGAAGACCTCCATTATCTAAATTTAATTTCATCCTGTTACATCTTGGCCCCTCTTATCTTTACGAAGCCGTATTTTAGGATCGCTGCTATTTGCTATGTTCCCCCTTCACGGCTATCACCTGCACATTAGATAAGACGGCCCTGTCACCCATCATCACATCATTAATAGCGTCCAATGTGGCTGAGTGGAGAGATAAAGGCCAGTGAAGACCTGCGGTGAGTTTCTCTCCAGGGTGAAGGCAATCGGTTTTCCAGCACCTTATAGGCACAGCGTTCGATTAGCTGCAGATCACTACACTGAAACTCCATCCAGCTCGCATCTTCTTACTGTGCCCATGAAAAGAGGTCTGTACAATCACTCGACATCTAGACATCCTCACTGTCGTAAAGGAATTCCAAGGGTTGTTTACGGCACACGCTGTGTGGGCGCAATAACCTGACATACCAGCATTGTTAACTGTTTAAGTGGGTGGAGAGACTGAGGTTAAGTCAATGGCAGAGCTGGAAACTGAACCCAGGCAGCCAGGCCCCTGAGCCCCTGATCTATGCATCTAAGAGAAGAGTACGGCCGAACTTACTCTTACTGAATCCATGGTGGCTGTGGGTACACAGTTTCCTTTCCAAAATGCTCAGAAATCATCTCTTTAGGAATACTTTCTAGAACCTTACACAGGTATAACATCAAGCTTCGAGCTCCACCCGTCTCTCTGGGGAATCTACCTTCTTTTACTCTGGAAAAATTGGAAATATATTTGTTGGCCTTCTGATATCCCTCCCAACCTAATTCCTTAAAAAAATAAAATCACTAACAAGTATCTAGCTCCTGATTTAACTACCTCAGTACTCATGCATCCAGGCTACAGATCTTGGACACATTTAGAGCAGCCAGTTTTAATTCCTTTTAAGACTCAGGCCCTGTCTCGGGGGCTCTAAATCCAGGCTTGTGGATGTTTCCAGGTTTCTGTGTGCAGAGCGCATTTCTTGGGGAAGCTGCTCTGGTCACAACCTCAAGGGAGAGCTCGGACCTCGGATCTGTTCTCCTTCTCCATCGCAAACATTCTCTGCGAAGGACAGGCCAACCAGGGGAGGGTCCATCTCCCTCCGGTCAGTGTCAGCACGTCTGGTGGGAGGTGGAGACCACCCCCCTGGTCTCCCTGGCCGCCTCCCTTGGAGTTTCTTTCGGGGAGGGTGGGGGGCAGCTCGCTGTGCTGCCTTGGTCTGGGCCTCCGCGAGCTTGTTTCGTGGAGAGCCAGGTCCCCTTTAGTCGGCTCTCCCCTTTCTAGGTAAGCAGCGGCAGCTGATGCGGAATCCACGCCAGCCTCCTGATGCTCTCTTCTGGCGCATCCTCGAATCCTACATTGTTTTTTCTTTCGCTTCTTCAGGTAAAGACCACCTGGCTGCGCCCCATTCCTTCCGTCTGTGGCTGCCATGACAGAGTCGCTTTCCCCACAGTGAGCCCACCTTTGTGAGCATGTAATTCACAGCAACCCTAACTGAGATGGAATTATTAGCGGGGCCAATCGAGACGGTCAGATGCTACGAATCCCATCTCCGGCCTGTAGTCAGCACCTTTCTCTCTCTCTCTCTCAGTCGACTCTGCCACCTGCGCCAGGACCGTGTCACCTGTGTCCTCCACTACTGCTCCTCCCTGCTCTTCCCTCACCCTCCTGCCTCCAGGGTTGCCACTCTCGGGCTCATGGCTTTCTTTCCACACGGGACTAGCCCCTCTTCATGCCACATGGTGCTACTGCACCTCCCTTCATAACGGGTCTGCTGCTTTTGAACGGGGCGTCATTATACACCCCAGTCACAGTCCCATTCCACCAAGTGCGGTGACACCGAGGATATCATATTTACCACTATGTTATCTCAAATTCATTCCGTTTGCTTTGTACATTGACATACAGACATCTGAGGTCTTATCTAGGGCTTCTGACATCCTCATCAGCAGTTGCAGAAAAATAAATCCCAGGCACCTCCTACACTATTATTTTATTCTCAGTCAATGTGAAGCCAGAATGGCCAGGTCGCCAGGCTTTCATCCTAATTTAAGGGTGCCCATTCGCTCTGTGCTCATCTCAGGGGCTTTTTATCATCATAAAACTGAATCCTTATATGAAGAGTGGCCACTTCCCACTGTAAACCACTGTTCGTGGTTTCTTAGTAGTTGGCAGGTTAGTATACTAAATTCTGATTATATTAAAACAGCAGTTTTAAATGTTCCCTTACAAGGTCAGCTGTTTTGCATAAAGGAATGTAACAGAAAGGCTTGCTCTCCTTGTGAAAACCACTAATAAAGATTACTGCTGTATTGATACACTTCAAACAGCACAGAAGCTTCCAGTTTGAAACAGGAACGGGCATGGTGTACAGTGGCATCCTATCGCGTGTGTATTTAATTTATAGGAATGTACCACGGGGAGATGAGGCAGACGAGGAGGGAGGCTACAGGACAAACTGAAGAGTGCAGGTGATTCTGCCCCCCCCCACCCCCCCCCACTCCCACCCCCGTATTTAACAAACAAGCTCTGGCACGTGCATGAGACGGGAGCGGTTAGGTCCACTGTTCCCTTGGGCCTGCCCACTACGTGGAAAACTCTGTGCTGAATGTGGTTCTAGTATTTAAAGGCATATACTTTCCAAATTCTCATGGCCCTGAACAGAAGCGAACTACTCCACTTGGTGCTTAACCAAAGAAACTGCTGTAGTGTGTCCAACACAGGAGGAAACGCTGGCTGTTAGATGCACTGTATGTCTATATGCTGCACTTGATGGGTAATATGACAGAAAAGTATACTTTTATCTCTTAGACTCTAGAATCTAACTTTTCCATCCTTTTGAGCTGTGACACCACAGTGGTTCCCTAAGTCACACACACGCACAGACATACACAGACACACATACTGACACGCACAGACACATACAGATACTCTGTATCTTCTCTCTTCCCACTAGAGGGCGGCCCTGCACACACGAAGAGGTGGGATGGTTTAGGAAAAACAGCACGCCTGTTAGTCTGACTTGCAAGTACACTTACAATTCTATAGTTTCTGTACATGTTTACCTTGAATGTGGCAAATGCATCTGAAGCTATGTCAAATGTTGACATTTCGACATATCTGAAGAAATCATAAAACTGTTCTGACCACAAAATGATTTTTGCAAGTGGTTCATGTCTGATGCATTCTCTTAACATTATTCCACAATTTAGAGCTATTTCTGGAGATTCATACCTGCAAGAAGAAAAAACACACATGATTGCTTTTTTAAGACTCCAAACTGAACAGTTCAAATTCTAAGAACAGGAAGTTTCAGACATAGCCTAATGAGCAGGTCTCATAACAGAACACGTGCCCAGGTGAATGCCCTCCACGGCACACACACATTAGTTGGTGATGACTGCTTTAACTCAAAGTAACAGTCCTGAGAGTGGTCGTGTGGAAAAAAAAGTTCATTACTCAACTAAAAAATCAGAAGAGAAGTATTTTTGGACATAGCTCCAAATAGGGGTTAGTTTTACATGTGGGGTGCTCTCGATGTTTCAGAAAATTTACCAAAAGCTGAATCAAAAAACAATATGAAACAAAACAGTTTCCTGAATTCATATTCTGAATAGCTCTACCAAATAGAAGCTTTTGAACTTCTTTCTACAATCCTCAAAGTAGTACTTTCCAGACACCCCTGGCCACACGGAAACCCCAGAGCTGAAAACCTGGTCCTGAGTCGATCACAGTCACGCAGAGAGGACTGAGGACTCCTGCAGTGGGCGCGGGGGAGGCGCGCACAGCAGTCCCCCTCCACATTCATCTTGGCATCTCCCGCTTCTCTCTCCCCTGCCATGGGAAAGAAAACCCCGTTTTCCTCCAGGCCCAGCTGCTTTTCCCTCCGACCGCACCAAGCCTCAGGCTGGCTCGGCCCCACTCCACTGCCTGTCGGGCTGCGAGCCCTGTGTTAACGTCTGCTCCAGTCTCCTGCAAGCAAATTCCAACCTCCAACGTCCTCCTGGTGAAGACCTCTCTTGACCAAATTGATCTCTCATAGTACAGATTCTACTGCTTGGTGTCCTGACACCGCTGATCTCTGCAGCTCTCAGAGAAAAAGCTCTCCCAGTTCTCCTTTCTCCCCCAGTTCTCCTTTCTCTCCCTGACTGTTCCTATTTTTTGCCAGCTGAGGTCTTTCCTCCGTTGCCTCTGGCCTGCCGGCGAAGGCCCACGCTCCCACCATGGCTCCACCCTGCTCAGGTCTACACCTGAACGACAGGTAGGCACTTTCTGTTGTCTCGGGACAATTTCAGTTAAAGGTCTATCATAAACTCCACATGTCTAAAATCAAATCTCATCTCCCTTCAGAAACTGGCCCCTCCCCTGTGTCCTGATTTCTATAAAGTGACACCGCTATTTTGTTTCAGACACCTAGGTCTGAAACAGGTTGGAGGGAACTTTCTGTGATGGTGGTTATGTTTGTATCTGTGCTGTCCATAATGGTGCATACCAGCCATGTGGCTACTGAGCACGTGCAATCTGGCTAATGTGACTAAGAGACTGAATTTTAATGTTTAATTTAAATAAATTTAAGTAATTATGTGCGGGTAGGTAGGTACTCTATTGGACAACACAGTTCTCAACCTTACCCTCTTTATCTGCTCCCAACCAATCCTTTTAAAATGCATCTTTGAAATATCTTGGTTTCATTGCTTTTTATCCATTCCCACTGCTGCATCGGCTGAGAGCCGGGGAGATGAAGCACTCCTAGCCAGCATCTTCAAGCTCTGTCTTCCCAAATCTACCCAGCACAGGAGTGGATTAAGGGCATTTCCCCGACAGGAGTTTAAAATGATTTCTTCTTGCTAATCAAAGGCAAACTTCTGGGCTTAACGTCTAGGCTTCCCCTCATCAGACCTATGCCTCTGCTACAACGTCATCTCCGACTCTGCCAGAAAGCATTCTGATCATCTCGCCATCGCCAGTCACGACAGTCACCCCTGCCCTGTACTCTGTCTGCAGCCTGTGCAAATCCTAAACCACCTGGAACATCGATCTCGAGTTCCCCCTCTTCCACCAACGATCGCCTCACTGGCTGAGCCCACGTCGTATCTCCTATAGTCCTGACTGTTATCTAGCAGCGTTACCCTCTTGTCGCACACGGGCTCATCACAAATCCTCACGACGATCAAAACGACACTGCTCTGTCTCACGGCACGGCAGCCAGACTGCTGACTGGCTCTCAGGTGATTAAAATGTCTGCTCGCAAAATGGTGATCATACAATCCATCTTCGCTAATCTTTAATAAGCAGGAGACTACAGAGACAAGGGTAAGATAGTTTGGGACAAGCTGGGCAAGTTTTGATGGCAGTTTGTCATGCTTATCTCACACGATTAAGCCATAAACCAATGAGCACAAGGCAACAGTTATGCCGTGCAACCTGTCAGCACTAGAGCAGAGAGCACATTAACATTTAAATTGCCAGAGAAAAAATTATTGCCTCCAGATGCACTAGTCTGTCACTACCAGTAAGATTATTTTCAAATATGAACTAATAGTGACAGCATACCTCCCCCAAATGTCTACCCTCAAAGTATTCACAGCCTGAGCAGATAATCACATTGTGTGAGAGCAGTCTAAACCAAGTGATCAACCCTCAAAGCACAAACATCTTGAAAGAAGGTTCACAGGGCTCCTTGAAGAAATGGCTTTTTCCAGATCTGAGGCAGGAACCTGCACAGGATGAGCACCGGACACCTCGTGCCAGAAAAGCACGGAAGCCATCAAAGGCTAATGGGTCCTGCCTGAAAGGACACAGGGGAGGAACTCCCACTGGCCCAAGATGGGGCGGTCTGGACATAAAAATCCGGACGTGATGACTGCAATGGATTGTAACACATTAAACGTATTTTTTAAAAAGCCAAAAACTTGAGTTCCTAATGACCTGATCACCAATAAAAATCCGGACGTGATGACTGCAATGGATTGTAACACATTAAACGTATTTTTTAAAAAGCCAAAACCTTGAGTTCCTAATGACCTGATCACCAATTTAAAAGAACAGAGGACAAAGATACATGTTGAATGAAACCAAAGGGATGCAAATCCAAAATGTGATTTTCTACGGAACAAGTGACTCAGTTGCTTCAACAAATAAATGATATACCTGGGAGGAACTATTATAGATTAAAAGAAAGTTAAGAATTATAGCAACCAAATTCCATTTGTGGGCTTTTCTTGGAACCTAATTTAAATTAACTGAATAACTTTTTTTGTGTGTGAAAATCAAGGAAATCTGAGCCTTGAGCATTAGCTAATGTTAGGTTTGTAAATGATATTGTGACTGTTTAAAAAAAAAAGTCCTTAGACATGTGATCTGCTTACGGGGGATGCACTCGACTAAAGTCATGTGCGAGGAAGAAAACAGGAGGCAGGAAGAGATGACGTACGGCCGGCAGGAGGCTAATGACTGCCGAAGCTGCCCGATGCATCAGAATGGGCGTATTATAGTATTCCCTCCAGTTTTAGGTGTATTTTCCACAATAAGGCTAAAAAGGGTCGGGGAGATGGGTTCTGTTGGATCCCAGCGCCAGTTCATTCTTCATGCTTCTCTCCTTTCTGGCTGAAGTTTCTGCTCTGGCCAGCTCTGATGGAGCCTTAAACTTTTCCTTTAAGTGTATCTTAAAATTCTTACCTTGCATAATGTTTAACAATGTGCCTATCATACCTGGCTACTCTAAAGTGACAACGTAGGCAGAGGTAACTTTTGGATTTTAATAATGACTGCTTTTTCTACGGAGAAGGAAATACTGGTTTTAAAAATACACGAAGGCATCTGGAAGCTGATCTCAGAACACCAAAATTTCAGACTGCTCACTACATGTTTATATACAAAACACTGGATTGATATAACAAAAAAGAGTAGATGCCAAAAGCTCTATATGGCAACATCTGAAGAAGCAACACAGAAATAGAAGAAAGGAAGTAGAATGCTGGCGTCCAGCACATGCACTGACTCATGCTTTGTCTAAGCAGGTCAGAACTTGGGAAAAGTGTTAAACCGCAGATATGAATCAGAGTGAGGCAAGCTGTAAAGCTAGGGGAGGAGAGCCAGCTGATCCACGCCAACTGTCATGCCAATAAAGCGCCTGCCCACCAATTTGATAACCACCAATGCCGGACAAACAGATGCCCACCATACCCAGAGCTGGCAAACAACTCTGGTGTGTATCAATGGGAGGTGGCCTGTATCAGGGAGGCTCAGTGATGGAGAAGAGGCTATGTTTTGTTTTGAAGTTAAAATTTTTAGTTTGTTTTTTTTTTAACTGACAAACTACCCAAGCATAAATGTCTCCTTAGTCCAGTAGCAATTCTAGGAGGATGCACTGTGAACTATCACATCAAGTGGGTTAGCGAGGGGACACACACGGGGAAAAAGCAAAGGGCAGTACTTCGTAAACATGTTCTTTGTTGACTGACCAAAGTTAAGCTACACAGCATCCAAGCTCTATTTACTAAGCAGCTTTTACTGCCTACCTGTGTGCATGCCTATCCAAAGATGTCTTTTAATATGTGACTTAACTGACAGTTCATACAATTAAACTTTTAAATCTTAGAGAACAGAAATAAGACCACAGAGGATTTTTTTTTCTCCAGTCACATATGAGAATTTAAAGGCTCATATACATCTACCTTTAAACTTCCACAGGCATTTTCATATTCAATTTAGCTCACAGGCTGAATTTTAAGGATGGAAACGTGTTCAAAATTTATCAAAAAATGAGCTGATTGAACCATACAGAAAATGTTTTCCCACATTCACCATCTTGTTTTGGCCCAAGACCATCTTTCCTTTTCATTTTTCAACTGAGAATATAAATTTTAGTACATTGTACATACCCTTTCAATAACATGAACAAAATATTCTGTTGGGTGCAGATGTATTCAACAGTAGGCGTTCTTGTACCAATTTGTCTTCTGAGAATATTGTTGAAAATTTGAGCCACATCTTTTTTGCCCTATTAAGAATACAATCATTAAAATATTTACCTGACTAAACATTAAAATGCCCATCCACCCTCCCAAATAAACTTTAATCAAGGCATTGCATATTTATAATGATGACTGAATATCCGACTTTAAAATGTTTACAGACACTAAATTTTCTTACTTTGTTTCTTTATAATTTTAAATTCTAAGTTTTAACAGTATATTATTTTTAACCTGAGCAATGTATTGACAAAGTGAAATCTTACCACATATAATTTCAACCATTTCTATCAGAATCATGCTGATTCAGGTATGAAAAAAAAACCCAGGTACATGCTTGCAATGTTCAGAGATCTGCTTCCCACCCAAACGGAACGGGCAGCCTTAAACAGGATGCTCGTGCTGTGAACACTACGCTTTCCTTCTATGGTGATGGAAGGAGAAACTCTATGCTGCTAGTATAACAAAAATGAAAGAATTCTGTAAAAAGCTGAGCTTTAAAGGCAAGTAGATACTCCCCCTGCCCCCCTATTAAACTAGGTCCACTTAGGAAAGACTATATAGAGAGCAATAATGAAGGTGCTAAGTATCACGTGATACAGCAGTTCAGTCAGAATCACATCACTGAGCATGACAAAAAAAATAGGTGGACATTACCACTACACAGGGAACCTTCTCATCGGAAGCTGCATAAGAAATTAACGAAGGCAGAACTGGACCCCAAGGGATGCTTCAGAACAGCCCCCTGCTGGAGGCTGAGGAGCCTGCAGGGGACTGAAACGACAGCTCCCCAGTGCCGGCAAGCACCCCGGGCCAGCGCTTGGCCAGCTGTGGTCCGAGCCATCTCCCAGAACCAGTCTCAAGGCACACGCGACTTTTAAGTTTGTGTCTCTGAAGTCCCAAATGAATATTAAATTCAGTGTCCAGGTTGGAGAATGGGGTGGGTAGACAAAGGAGGAGGAACTGAGTGTTCCATTGCATTCCCAACTTTGTAGAAAAGATAAAAATTGTTGTTGTTGAAATTTGATACGCTATTAAAAATACATGAAATCAGCTGGATAAATGAAAATATCAGTTCAACTTGTTCTACAGGATAGAAATAATTTTTTAATCTTTTATTATCAATATTATATTTGAGTAACCTATGAACCATACCCTTCTGTTTCTCTCCAAAACTGAATCGCCACAGCCCTTCATTACTATACATACATACATACATATATATATATATATATATATATATATATATATATATATATATATATATATATATGTTTGTCAGACGAGTTTATTCAAATTGGTATCGAGGACCACTATTTTCACTGTTTAATTCACTAAATATCTAACATGGCATGATCCGGCTACATAAGCCCAGGCAACAGTCTCGAAGGCCTACCAGAGCCAGGCTGAGATGCAAACGGGCAAAGCAGGCCTGAGATAGACAGGCAAGCCGCGCCGCCCGCAGCAGGCCCAGTGTGAGTCTCCTGCGCCATGAGGCAGCTGATGCTCTGCTCCAGCTGAGGGGCCCTGTAGGACTACAGGCCGACGACTGCCAGCTTCAGATTTTCGAGAGAAACCAGAAATTCAAAACTGTGTATGAAATCTCCTGCTATTTAAATGTTATCCTAATTTAAACATTTAGAAACTGTGCCAAGCAAAACACGTATGGTCTCTGATGCAATGAATTCTCAGCAGTTAAAAAAACCCCAAAAAACATAACTGGATATTCTCTAAGATCTCAACTACCTCTAACATTCTAACACTCTATGGTCTTCTTTAGACTGTTTATGCCTTGAGGGCCAAGGAGTAGTGACTTATGTAAAATGACAACTGCTAAATACAACCTAAATGAAAGGGCATAAGGAACTCCTAAGAAAAGTCACAGGCGACCGGGAGAAAACCTGGCTTGAGCCTGAGACACCCTCGGGCTCTCGCCAGGGCTCTAAGTGGGCAGGTGGCCTGGGCGTGCCTCTAGGTCACTAATCCCGAGCCAAGCGCGACAGGACTTGAGATGTTTCCAAGGAGAGAACACAGGTAAGAAGACTGTGACTAGGGTACCGTTTGTGGAAAAGAAGGACTTGATTTCTTACCTCAAAGTCGATGAGCTGCAAGTCGGCCACCAGGGTGCCCAGGAGCCCACTGTTATACAGCTCCTGGGCGAGCTGGGCCACCGCTTCTGTCTGCGGCTCCTTTTCATTCGTGCCGTACAGGATTTCTTTCATGGCGACCAGGTTTTTGGAAACCTCTTCTGTAGCCTGATTTGGGGAGGGAGGAGAAAAATGACTCACTTTAACAAGCATATATAACACAGCTGCGTGTGTTAAATACCTGCTGTGTATTATGGCCCCACAGAGCCTTGTACGAGACACAGGTGGCAAGGCCGTCCCTGCCCCCAGGCGTGTGTGAACGCACGTGTGCACAGACTCACGTGTCCAACAGGGAAGACCAGCAGACGCACGACACACACACACCTGGGTACTGATAGCAGTGTTTTGGAAGAAGCAGTGGGGAGAAAAGGTTTAATTCCGTGTCCAATGGGAGGGATAACACGGAGAGGCACCTGAGCTGACCCCAAGGACGGCGACACCGACATGCAAGGTCCAGGGAAAAGGAGCTTGAGGGGAAGGAAATGGCAAGCGCCAGGGACGGGGACAGAAGCGCAGGGTCTGTCTGAGAAGAGGCGTGGCCGGAATAAGAGGGAGACAGCGGTAAACGAAGCTGAAAAGGCTTTGAATGCAAAGGTAAAATGTTAGCAATAAATAAAACGTCACTAATGAGCTTCTACTTATGGCCAAGATGGAGGAGCAGGCCAGATTTACCTTTCCCCATAGAAAAGACTAAAATACAGGAGAAAACATATGCAATGATGAATTTTAAACACTGAACCTTGGGCAGCACCGGACAGTGGCCCCTGAGAGAAAGGGAACGAATAAGGTGAACCCCCCACCTGCCCTAGCTTACTGCCTGGAGAGAATTTCCAGGCCATGGCACAGGGAGGGGAAGCCAGGCAGAGCAGGTGGTCCCCATGAGCTCTAGCTGAGTTGAGCGGACAGGGCTACGCTGAGGACAGCATGAGAGACCTGCAAAGACCCGCTGGCTTCTTCGGCTGAGTACTGACGGCATGTGCATGAGAGGAGAGCGCCCGAGGCCATGGAGCTCACACAGGCTGGAAACAGCTCTTGTTCCCGTCAACCTGAGGAAAACCTCATATTCACAGGGCACGAAGCAGAGCACACAAAGGGTTTCGTCTGTTACAGAAAATTAGCCCTAGACTAAACTCGGCTCTGGTTCCACCCATGGAACTCAAAAGCAAGCCTGAAAAGGGTCAAAACTAGAAAATACGCTAATAACGAGGAAAAAAAACAATCGACAGAAACATCCCTGCAAATGATATGGATGGTAAAATTAATAAACAAGGACGTTAAAAGTTACTGTAGTTGTATGTCCAGGAAAAAAATGAACGTGTTAAGATATGGAAGACATTAAAATACCCAAATCAAACACA
Source organism: Eidolon dupreanum (assembly GCA_028627145.1). NCBI lineage: Eukaryota > Metazoa > Chordata > Mammalia > Chiroptera > Pteropodidae > Eidolon > Eidolon dupreanum. The sequence goes on along the minus strand of CM053503.1, from coordinate 163,713,824 downwards.
GAAATAAAATACAATGTCTGAAATAAAAATTACACTGGATAGAATTAACAGCAGATTAGACACTGCAGAAGAATTGTTAGTAAAAAAGGAAGCGCATCAGTGAGTTATAGGATGACAGTAAGCAGTCTAGGACACGTGTAACTGTGGTCCCCAAGGAGGGAGAAGGCTAGACAAAGTATATGGAGACGTAATGGCTAAAAAATTACAACATTTGAAGAAAACTATAATCCCATGGAGCCAAGAAGTTAAAAAAGAATCCTAAGCACAAGAAAACAGAAAGAAAAGTACACCAAGACATGGAATAATCAAATTGCTTTTATTCAGTAAAAACAAGATTTTAAAAGCACAGAGGGAAAAAACATAGACAAAAAAGAATCAAAGAATGACAACAGACTTCTTGACAGAAATGAAGCAAGTCAAATGATAGTGGAGAAACATTGTTAAAGGTCTGAAAAATAAAACAAAAACAACTGTCCTCTTAGAATTTTGTATCTAGTGAAAATATCGTTCGAAAACGAAGCTGAATGAAGAGCTGCTGAGACGAAAAAGCTGCAAGACTTCGTTGCCAGTGGACCCGCACTCCCGGAAATGGTTAAGGAAGTCCTACAGGCAGACGGAAAATGATTCAAGATGAAATTCTGCATATACACAAAGAAACGAAGAGCTCTGGACATAGTAATGTAGGTATATATAAAATATTTTCCCATTATTTAAAAGATAATTGGCTGTTTAAAGCATAGATAACTTTGTATTCTGGGGTCACACCACACGTAGAACAGAAATATGTGACAGGAGTTCAGTGGTGGGTAACTGAGTATAGTGGCTGTAAGGTTCTTACACACGAAGCAGAATAATATTTCTTGAAGACAGACTGTAAAAAGTTAAAGTTATATACTGTAAGTCCTAAAGGAACCACTAAAAAAGCAAAGTAGTTAAAGCTTGTAAACCAGTGAAAGAGCCTCAAGTAGAGTGAGAATTAAAGATATGTGAAAAACATAAAGGCTATAAAAAGCTACTACGTCGAAGTAGTTATGAACAGAAATATGCTTCGGGGAGATTACTTAGCAGACTTGCTGGACGTAAGTGTTTACTAGCACCTAAAGAAGCCTTCAGTCACATGGTATTCCCTTCTAAAACCTTCTGCCCTCCTTACCAAACGATCGCATTGCTTCACCTTAAATATTTCCAGCGTCCAATAAAGAAGGGTTGCAGGTTTCAGAGTCAGGTGGCTGTTGGAACATTCACAACGAGGCAAACGTCACCTCCCCACAGCGCCTGCTGGTCCTGGGGCTGCACTGTAGAGCAGGTGGCGCCCCAACTCCTCTTCCTCGTGAGGCTCCTCTCTGAAGGGAGCATGTCTGTCTTCCCGAAACAGCCTCCAGGAAACCTCTCGGCTTCCTTAACTATGATAGGGCTAAAGTTCCAACCCCATCCAAAATAGAATGATGCAGAAGCCCCGAGACTGCCACTTCCCTACAGATGTTGCAAGTGCTAATGTCGTCCAAGGCTACCTTCAAGAAATTTTGCAATTATATCCTGTCACTCATTCAAAGCCAGATCCTTGAATGACATGGCAATTAAAGCTTGAACTCTTCTCGCTACTTAATTTAATCTCATTAACAGTCCATCATTCAATAGTGTGGAGGTATTTCTGAATTGCCAGCTATCACTCTCCTATCGGTATCATCTAAAAATCTGACAGGTATGTTTCCCATGACCTCACCCACTAGCCAAAATGTTGGAAAGGAAATAACCATGAATGAAGTGCTATCGTTCTGCATTACTGACGCCCTGGTTCAATAATGATCTACTTACTAAGAATCTTTGCGCATGGCTGCTCAACCGCTTACATATACACCTATATCCAAATCATGTACACGTGGCTTTTTGTTAAATACTTGGATAAAATAAGTATTTCTTCTACATTTTCTGAATATAAGAAAATGAAATAAAGTTAATTTGGTATGACCTCTTTACTAAGCCTATGCTGATTTCTACTACTACTTTCTTTTCTAAGTAAGTGCTTATAAATCACCCTTCTAATAATCCCATCACGAAATCTTATTCAGTGCCAATGTTAAATGGAATCTTTACCTTGTCAGTCTGTTGTTACTACCCTATTCTGTCAATGCCTCAGCTGTCTGACACAGTTTGTGATCCTGTATTCAAATTTTAAGTACCCAAGATTATACTTTTTCTGGGCCAGGAGATAAAAATCATTTATCAACAGTAAATGTTCTCTTAAAATCTAATTACATGTGTTGCTTTTTCAATTTTATTTTATTAATCTTCATTCTTAAGATGATTCTCTTTGCCAGGGAAGAATCTGACATTCAGTAGGTTTAAGTGTATTAACTATCTGTTGATCTTTATACCGGTGACCCTGTGGTAACAGCGCCTCGGCCCCTTTTGCTTCTCTGGCTAAAGTTAGAGGCTTGTAGCAATCTTCCAAATCCCTCAGTTTATACTCTCGACATCACAATATGATTTTAATCTCAAATCAGGTCATATTCTATGCTCATTTCTGATAGCAAATGGTGAATAAGAAGGGGTGGTGATGGATGGTGACAGCTAAAAGGTTTGGGGTTTCTTTATGAGGTTCTGAAATGTCCTAAAATTGACTATGGTTATGGTTACACATTATCTGTGAATAAACTAAAAATTACTGAATTACACACTTTAAATGGGTGGACTATATCTGAATTATGTCTCAATAATGCCGTTTTTAAAACAGGGAGGAGAGAAGCAAGGAAATAGAAAGCTACTTATGGTACTTAGGAGATGAAAGGCAACCTGGATTCACATGTAAAGCCCTTTTCTTCCTTTTCAGAAGATGACACTGCCACCTACATTACGGGTGAGGGTGAGGAGGAGACACCAGCGGAATTCCTGGCCTGCTCACCATGGTACTCAGCTACCCGTACTGACCCGCCCTGCTTCGGGATTCCTCATCTCCTGCTTCTCAGGGACTTGCCTGTTATCTCATGTCCTCCTAATATCGTCCACGCCCCTCTCACTTGATTTTTCCCCACATCAGTTTTAAAGATGGTCGAGGCTCCCATTACCAAAATTAAGTACACTCTCCCTGGACTCCATGCCCCTCCTAGCTCTGCCCACTATAATTAACCTCTCAAGATATCCACCTGGGCCTGCTACAGCCCACATCTCTTTCCTAGTCACTCTTCGGCTCCACCCCGTGTGGCTTCTACACGTAGTGCTTCACCGCTGTCAGCCAGTCTCCAACCACCTGCCCACCATGAAACACAGCTGTCCGTCTTCTTCCTCGAGCTCTTGGCAGCTCTGCAGTTGCTGACCACACCCTTCTTCTAAAACTGCTCCTCCCTTGTCCTCTGTGACTCACCACCACCCTAATTTTTTTCCTTCCTGTCTCCTTGGTCACTCCTCCTGCATCCTTTCTGGCTCATCTTCCTTGATGAGGCCATTTAAATATTGGGAACTCCTCAAGGTAGGGTACAAGGCCCTCTTCTCATTCTATTATCTCTCCACAAGTGGTCTCACCCACACCCACAGCCATAACTAACACCTAAACGCAGATCCGCACGGATTCCTCTCTCTGACCCGCTTCTCTCACTAATACATTCAGCAGTCGACTGAAATGTCTCCACTCAGATGTCTCGAGGCACCTCAAACCTAACGTCTAAAACGGAACTCGGGACCCTGTTCCGATGCCTGGTACTCTTCGCCCGGTGCCCAGTTCAGGGAGCGACATGACAGGTGATGCTCACATACGTGTCAGAGTGAGGAGGCATCCTCAACTGCTCCCCTTCCTCACCCTGGCCTGTCGTCTCGTGCACTCCCAAGTCTCCCCAGTCCACCCACTCGCCCCTCGACCTTACCACCACTCCCCAAGTCAGAGTCCCCATAACTCCTACTGGTCTACCAAGTGGCCCACAACTGTTTCCTTGAATCCCCTACCATCCATTCTCCGAATCACAACTAGAATGACCTTTGCATAGCACAAATACAGTGGTCATTCCCTCTGCTTTAAATGCTTCAATTACCAACTGCTCTTAGGATGGAGAAAATTTCTTCTCAGCGTGGCCCATAAAAGCGCACATGGTCTAAGCCTATCCCTCTGACCTTACCCTGCACTACAACTCCCCCCCCCCAGCCCCACCCCGCCCCAGGCTCTGGTCACACTGGTCTCCTCTGGGAACCTTGCACGTGTGCTTCCCTATGCCTGGAATGCTCTTTGAGCCCACACCCTGCCCCATCTCCTGGCCATCTCCTATCCTTCCTTCTCTGCTCAGCTAGCTCAATGCCCACCCTCGGGTAAATTCCATCACGTGATCTCCTACCGCCACGTACTGCTTCAGTGTTTCCCCAGCTGACGGCCATACTGCTTCGCCTCGTGACTTCTAAGCAGCGCCCGTGCCCTTCGGCGTTCTACAGGAGCCCGGCGCCGCCATGTGCTCACACGCTGCACAGACGGCTGTGCGTCGGCGTGCTTGATCACTGGGATGTACGACCCAGATGAAAACGATGTAGAGAAACGTGCCACACCGTAGTCAAGGAATTCGCCACATGTGGTGCTGACTCAGGGCCCTGAAGCAAGGACGTGCTGCAACCCTTCATCAAGAAAGTCATTTAACTCGACCTCACAGTCACAGTGGTGGGCAAAGAAACCGGACCGGGAGTCCGGACTACCAACCTGAGGAGTATCGTCTGCCCATGGGGTGGGGTAAAAAGAATACTTTCATTTTTCACTTGCTCTATTTCAGATGTTTGAATGTTTTACAACTCACATTTTACTTTTTTTAAGAGCCAAATAATAAAAGAAATGAGATAAATAGATCAAAGTTTTCACTATGTTGAACTAACCTCATTCCTGCTTCTGTTTCATCCCCACAAACTATCCCCCCAAAATATTTAAGATTTATTTCTAACAAATAACTACGTACATGCCTACATATATAAGGAGGTTACCAATCACTGCTTGACAAACAGTGCCACAAACAATGCTAAGTAAAAAGCTTACAGGCTGGAATGAGTCTTAACAATTAAAAGCCTGACTCCAATGATTCAGAAATAGATAGTATCAATGGGGACATTTCCAAACCCAGGTAGCTCCATGGTTATTTACCATCTATTTAGGATAATCAGCAGCACGACATAACAGAAAAACTAAAATCTGTCAACTTTATTATTAATATTTCAACAATTTCTGTGATTTCTGTTCTCCATTACAAGTTGATTAAAAGAAAAGCCTTTTTTTTTTAAAGAAACTTGTCCAAATATTACTAAAAGATGATCAGAAAAGCTTAAGAAGTCAAGTATTTCACCAGAAAAGGCAATGCAGCAAGTATTTACGGAACGAAGATGCCACACACACAACATAAACCTGACCATTCTTGTTTCGATCTGACTCGACGCCTTCAGCAGCACTCACACCAGGGACCCCACCAGACCCCGTCTCTGGCCAGCCTGCATCATGTCAGCACGTTCTCTGCCTCCGACCACATCCGCCTTATCTGTCACCTCTTTGTTTGTCCCTCACACCTACTGAGTCAGCTATTCACACAGCTCCTTCAAACAGTGTGCCCCTTTCAAGCTGCTGAGACCACCATGTCGCCTAATCCACTGGGCTCCTCAGACCGTGTTACCTGTCCTGCTAAGATGTGCACATTTTGGTGCTACACACGCTCCCGGCTCCGGTCTCTTGCTCTCCTAAACAGCGTGGGTGTCCTTTACTAAAAACCTTCTCTACTTCAGCCCCCAGGGTTCTGAGCACTGTAGAAATCCGGACACAGAAATATTCCTTCAAACCGGGCTGATTCCCAACCAGTAACTCCTAGCAGCAAATACTTCAAGACTGCTCCACCTCCCTCGGAGACTTCAGTGTCGCTCTCTCTGCTCCATATTTGAACATCTGCATTCACTCCTTCCACGCTGACATGAGACTTCCTAACAAAACATCCTCGACCTCCTCCATCCACCTTGATACATTTCTGTCATCCTCTGTCTCAATCCTAGAGACACATCAGAATCACTTGGGAGACTTTTAAGAAACATGCCCACTGCTCGAAGAGACTTATTAGTGACAAAAGGAAAAAGCACTTTCACATGGAGAGGCCACCTCAACCGCATGATCAAGAGAACATAACGGACTTCTGATCTCGCGGAGGCGCTGCACAGGGCGTGGCATCGCTCCATGGTTTTCTTGCCAAAAAGGCATCACCCGCATTGAATGATGGAGAAACGTCAGCCAAACCCAAGTGCAGCGACATTCTACAAAACAACTGGCTGGTACCTTTCAAAAGCGTTAAAGGGAAGGAAAGGCAAAGACTGAGAAATTGTTCCAGATTCAAGGAGATCAAGGAGCTGCTACAAATAAATGCAACGTGTGGGTCTAAATTGGATCCTGGTCCGGAAAAAGGGTATTAGCAGGACAAATGATAAAATTTTTTTCGATGAAATTTGAAAAAAGTCTGTGGATTAGTTAATAATATTATATCAGTGTTAGTTTTCTGATTTTGATAATTTTAATGCTGTTATGGGAAAAAATCTTAACATTTGGGGAAGCTGGGTAAAGGGTACTCCTTTTGCAATCATTTTATAAGTCTAAAAAATAAAAAGTTCATCAATCTTCTTATTTTGCTTTTTTCTTTGCAAATAAAGAGGCACCCCTCCTTCATTCCAAGGCTGACGACTCTAGGTGTGTGGACTGGAGAAAGGGCCCCTACACGAGGAGGCTGGCCTTGTCTCAAGTGCAAGTTTGCCAGCTGGGGGGTCTCAGGGAAGGTTGCTGGGCGGATGACTGCTGGGATCCATTTCATTTCTTCAAATCTCAAATTCCACATAAAGGTTATCCCAGTTGTCTTTTGCCGGTCACCTACTCATACTCTCACCCTGGACTTCTTTGTCTCTTCCTGAGTGACCTTGATAGTCTGAAAGTTCACACTCCTCCTCTCCTCTCAGAGCTCAAGGCCACGAACCCTCTCCTCACCCCCTCCACTGTCCTCCTCCGGTGCCACAGCGGTTGTTACCTGGGGTCAGCCCCTGGCCTTGCAGTTAGTGTCAGAACTTCTCACATGTACCTCTCACCTCCCTACAACACATATGCAAGGGCTTTGCAAAGGTCTTGCTTACACTTCTTTGTACCCCCTTCACCCTCCCAGTGTCTAAGATGGTGATATTGACACGTGGTCTGACTTCATGGTTTTGTTCACTGACTGAATTGTCTGGGACATTTTGTCAGCTGAACATGGTGTTCCAAGACACAGATGTTACACCTGTGTGTTCAGTGAGCCTCATATTATGTTTCACTGGGCACAGACTACTAACAGCAGCCAACTGTTTTATAAATACTTGGTCATGAAGAGAAACGTTTGAGAGAACAGTCCCCTCATGACAAGCCCATTTCTTGACAGAAAAATGATATGGATCATGCCTCACCAACTCGCTTGCTGCTGACCTGCCTGGTGAGAGGCACGGAATTTTGAGCTTATGTTGTTCCCCTGAGGCTTTGCCGAAGTAGTTTACCCTGTGTGATTCTCTTAAAAAGCCATATATGTTGTGAGTTTGGGGACAACAAGCAGAACAGTCACAGAGAAGAGTCTGGGGCTTGGCAGAGCTTCTGCGTCAAGGCTCCAAGTCGAGAAGCCTCGTCTCCAACTGCCGGGGGCCAGGAGTATTAACGCCACACCACGAGGCCTCACTGACTTCCACATACAATCAATTGGTAACGGCTTAATTTTTAATTAGTATCTTTTAAAACTCTAAATTAAAATTAAACTATTTAACTTACAGGATTCAACCTAAGCAGTAACCAGTGTTCCCAAGTTCACGCCTAATTCACCAGCAACAATATTAGAACTATACTTCTTTCCTTCCCAGGCTGAGGAGACAAGTCACCACTTCACATTTTTAAGGGTAGTGTCCATAATAATTCCCAACTAGAAACAAAGCTGTGAGATTTTCCACTGCCTGCTTTCCCATTAAAAAATACCAGGCGGAAAAATAAGCAATCAGCAAGGCAAATTGCTGGTACAAATGGCCTATTTCAAGACTTTCAAAAACTCAGGTTTCATATTAAATCTCTTGCCTTACACCCAATGCTCCCCCCGTTCCCGTCGCTGTACTGTTCCACCACCACTGGCGGCAACCACTCAGATCCCACATGGTGCTGCAGAAACGCACCTTCAGAAGGCTAGAGGAGACGCCTGCTCGTTGGTGCTTCCTCCGGTCCACGTCCCTGAGGTGCTCGCAGCCCCTCCCACCCACTCTTCCTCGGGACCCAGGAAGGCCCAACTTACTCGGGAGATCCCTAGGTGGCCTCGTGGTAGCAGGTGAAAGATGATAAGGTGGCTACTCACAGATGGAAGCACAGGGTTGTAGCTGGTGGAGTATAAGACTGGGTCTGCTCTCCCCCTCACCCCAATTTTTAATAAAGTTACGAGTTACGTTTGACCTTAATATATAAAGCACACTTAGATAAACAGTAAAATGGTTAAAGTGTAGATATGGCTAATTCAGAAGTTAAAAGGCAAACAACCTTAAAACAGATATTCTACTTCATAACAATAATTAACTTAAAACGATAACACATTTTTTTCCTATCAGAGGCAAAGACTTCTAGAAGATACACTGTTGGTGGAAAAATAAATCGGTACAATTTTACTGCAGGGCAATTGGCAAAGTGTCAAAATAGCTTTAAAAGGTGCAATCCCTCTGAACCACTCATTATACTTCTAGGAACTTACTCTAGGGAAATAGAAAACTACACAAAGATGTCATTTACGATAGCAAGGAATGTCATTTACAACAGCAAGGACTTAAAAATAAAAGTCATCCCATGGATCTGCCTAAATCATACTGCACCCATAAAATAGAAGACCATGCCAAGTTTTATAAATAATTAAGTAGATCTACACTGACACGCAAAGATGTTAACATTAAAATTAAAAAATAAAGCAGGTTACAGAATAGCATGATCCCGAGTTCATTAACTCACCTGCCCAGCGAGAAAGGGAGTGAGCTAGAATACAAACGAGAATCTGGAAGGGTATCTCACTGACCACGCCATTACACGTGGTCGTGGAATTAAGATGAGCTATGTGTTTCCTTTATACTCAGTTGTATTTTCTAAATTTTTAAGATAAATATAAAAATCAATGAAAACTTTCAGGCTTAATGAAGGAAGTACAGATCCCATGTGCACTCACACGCATGCACGCTCACACACACAATCCCGCATTACCTAGAGTGCTTATGACGAGAGGGGGAGAAACTGCAAATTTCAGCCTCCTCTCCCACTGCCAAATGACTTCAAATAACCAGGACTTTGACAAACAGATGCTGAAGTAAGGGAGAAAGAATGTGATGACTCAGGTGTTGAGCCAGAGACAGAAAGGCAACATTTCTTAAACCAGTTAGTCACGAAGAGAAAGACCGATTCTGGGGCAGTGAAAATGAATTGTGAGTTGAAATGTAAAGTTTGAAGTTGATGCCGCAGTATGGAATCACAGCATTTTAAGTGTTGAAAGAGATGTCAGAGGTCACCCAAGTCAGGAGTTTTTAAATGCTTTGGGGGCCACTGATATCCTACTCCCTATTGCCACGTCTCAAAATAAAAATCTTATGTAGAAACTCAATATACAAATTTGAATAAAGTAAAACTTAAAAAGTGAATGAAAAGAGAAAGCACTAGAAACCACAGCTTACCTGCTTCTCTAGAGCAACCAGTGCTTGCATGTGGAACATTTATAAGTTTAAAAGCAAAATACACACATTCCCTGCTCCCTCCCCCCATTTATTTCCAAAATAAGAATCTCTGGTATCATCTATTTCACCAGAAGTATCCATCAAGCTTCTCTAGACAAGTAGTAAAGTTTTCGCAGGTCACATGGTCTTTGTCACAACTATCAACACTGCCAATGCATCAGGAAAGCCGTCATAGACCAAATGCCAATGAATGGGCATGGCTGTGTTCCAATAAAACTTTATTTACAAAAATCAGGTACTGGGCCAACCTGGGCCACAGTTTATTGACTTGTGCTCTGAATATTTGGTGGGGAAAAGATAGGCCAGAGCGTAAATGAACCTGCAGTTAATTGTAGACAACCATCCATCCAATCCTCTCGATTCTCCCTCAGAAATCTGGTCTCATCTCCTGTTGCTTCTCCTTATCCTTTAGCTTTCCTTGTCACCAGAGTTCTTTTACTAAGTTCATCTTCTGCCATTACATCATCCATCTTCCCAAACACACTTCTAAGCTCATGCCGTCTATGACTCTGAAACATGGCTAGTGGAAACGCAACACGGCGCAGCAGCTCTGGAAGAGTTGGGCGGTTTCTTACACAGCTAAACACGCCCACCACATGACCCGAGAACCGCAGTCCTGGGCATTCACCCCCAAGAAAGGACACTTAAGTTCACACAAAACCTATATAAAAATGGTCTGGTCAGCTTTGTTTGTGATAACCACAAACTGGAAATAGTCAAGATGTCCTTCACCGAGTGAGTGGTTAAACACACTGTGGTACATCCACAGAACGAAACGCTACTCAGCCATCAGAAGGACCTGATACAATTACTTGCACAGATCTCCTGGGAATTAGGTTGAGTGAAAAAATGCCAGTCTCAAAAGGTTACCCACTCTGTGATTCTATTTATAAAACATTCTTGAAATAACAAAAGTACAGATTTGGAGAACGGATGAGGGATGGGGGAAAGGAAACAGGCATGGCTATAAAGGGATAGCAAGGGGGTCCTCGTGGGGATGGAGCAGCTCTGAATCTTGACTGTGGTGGTTACAAAAAAACCACATGGCTACACATGTGATAAAAGTGCACAGAGCTACACACATACACGTGCGAGTTATAAAACTGGTGCAATGTGAATAGGTTTGATGTGAATAAGGCCTGTGGACTGTACCAATGTCAATTTCCTGGTCTTGATATTGTATACACTCACGTGAGATGTTACCATGGAGGAAAACTGCGTAAAAGATACATGGTCTCCCTGTGTGCTCTTTGTGCAACTTCCTGTGAATTAATAATCATTTAAAAATAAAGATTTTAAACAAAACAACAGAAGATTTCTTCAGCTCTCAGTATATCTTTAGGTTGTATATAAGACCCTTTTCAATCTACCACAACCTATAACTCTAGCCTCACTTCCCAGCATTCATCTCTTTGTAGTCAACCCTATAAAGTCACCCTGAACTTGTCATTGCTTTCTGAACAGGCCATAATTTAGGCTATTTCTCATTCTGTTCCTTTTCGCTCTTTGCCTGCCAAACACCTTAAAAATCAATTTGAATATCACTTTAAACCTAATGCTATCTCTGAAGAGGTACTGTTTTATACTTTTGGTTCCCACAGAATTTCATTGATACCTCTAAGTATCTCCATACTGTATTATATTATTTACATACCTATTTCCTCTTCTAGATTATAAACTCCTTAAGAACAAGGAAAAAATTTGATCCACATGCCTGTCTATCTGCCCAAATGTATGAGGGCACTAAAATGTCTAAGGATCCAATGGAGTTGGGAATCTCTTGCAGATGATAACAAGGAAATTACTTCCATTGTCATCTTTTGCAAAACAGAGTCCTGCCATATGCTACACACATGAAACTAGGCATAGGAAACATAACTGAGATGGAAATCACTGTTTATAAAGTCGTCCTTTTTAGAAACAATTTTGAAATGATAAATTAAGCAGAATTTTTCATGTTTCTGTTCACCATTAGTTTACATAACTGAGTTTATTATAATTTACATGTAAGTCATTACTATTATTGAAAAATGCCTCAAAGAACCAAGACATTTTGGAGGGAGGGGAGGCTTAAATCATTAATTTTGTCTTACATTTTACTTCTTTTGAGTTTCTTTATACCTACTCTTTAGCAAAAGAATCACTTTAAACAACAGACCTCTAATATATATCAATCTATATTTACTGCCTTAAATACAAATTCATTCTCAAAAAGGGATCTATTATACACCTCTGAAAAAAGGAAGTTCTTAAATCAAAGAAAATTAAGATAAAGAATGTAAGAGTAACCTGAAAAATATTGTTGGTGCCAAAAATTTGATGAGAGTAATTCTATTATCACATTAATCCTGTATTAATTTTTTTTCAACCCTACACACACACACACACACACCTCTCTACTGAAGAAAATGTCTCATTATTCTAAGCAAAAAGATCATGGACTAAGAAAATCTATTAATAACCTTCTGGTGTCAGAGATTACTCTAAACAAGTTTAGTAACCATGAGTCACTGTTAAATGGCTATGCTATGCGAGGCTACTCCCCTCCCCCTCTTGAGGATGCCAGCAAACTTACTCTTATGAGATGAGTGAATATAGCTATTCAAAGTGTGAACACACACATTCACAATGCTGAAGGGAACCAAATATATGCTGAGTGAGGCGGCCATACCTTTTTCATACAGCACGTAGTGGGGCAGAGAGTGTATGAACAGTCATTTTGCACCAGACCTGGGTGGCTGTCAGCAATGAAAGAACAAACTGTACCCCATACCTCCATGCCCCAATTACCTAAAAATAAGGATGGTAAAATAAATCATTTTTTCCTCAAGGTATTAAGGAAAATAATTTTCAAATTCTTTTAAAAAGGTGTGGCATAATTCCTAAGGGACTAATTGATTTGTATTATACACAATTCTTAATATGGCAACTGTGTACCATACAAACAAGTGAAAATATGGACACATTACAAATAAAGGAATAAACACTCAAATGTTGTATGTATCATTTTGCCTGTAAGATCACAAGAAACGAATGAGAAAAGGCCCTCAGATATAATGAACAGAGCAGAAACGGGCATGTTACTGCGGTCCCGCAGAGTTAGGGGTGCCACTTCTGACTGTAATACAATGGGTTACCTAGGAAACGACAGCTTTCCTCATGTGGATGAGAATAACAGGAAACTATTCTACCTCAAAATACAATGGAGGCTTATTCTCTACGAAGGCACCTTGTAAAATATGGTGTTCTATCAATGTGAGGTTCTCTACGAAGGCACCTTGTCAAATATAGTGCTTTATCAATGTAAGGATGTGTCAAGCATGCAAGTTTGAACTCCTTCTGCGAGACCTAACTGGTGACCCAGCCCACAGCAATACGTGTCTAGAGATAGCAAACTTGCTATCTCCCAAGGAAGCCAATTTCCACCTATTATTTTTCCTTATATCAAGATGAAATTAAGCTCCCTGCTTTACTTCTGCTCAGGTCTTAATTCTATCTCCTGCTACCTTCTGAGACCTTTCCTTTCCTCCTGTGAGATGATCCCTTAAAAACATGTTACTAACAGCTCTAGGGCTCATATTTTACTCTTTCTCTACTTCACATCTCCAGTTCATTTGGCCATTCCTCATGGCAGACTTGAATTTCTGCACCGGCCCGGTCATGCCCCTCAACACACTCCAGGTTCTCTGCATCTCAAGTATGAACTTGTCTACAGAGAGAAGTAGATGATCGCTTTGAATTTAAGTAGTGTATTTCCACTTTATCAACCTAGGCTCTCGGTAGTCTTTCTGGGTGCTTTATTACAGGATCTATTCTCAGGGCAAACATCTGTGCTTCCGAGCCACCTCTATCTCAGTTGGAACACGGATAGTCTTTCCTTACTTTGCTCTCTTTATTGAGTTATAATTGGCATATGACAAACCACACATATTTAAATAGTACAAGTTTGGACTTATTTACACACCCATGAAACCATCAAGACAATGAACATATCCATCACCACCAAGATTCCTCTGTAGTCCCCTTACTCCACCCACCGCACTCTAACCCCGCATGCCTGCCAATCCCAAAGCAACCACTGATGTGCTTTCTGTCATTACGGCTTCCATAGTTTTTTGTATAAATAGAATCATACACATTCTGTAGTTTTTATCCTTTGGTCTCTTTCACTCAACATTTAATTATTTTGAGATCCGTTCATGTCGCTGTGTCCAGCCACAGTTCATTTCTCTGTTATTGCTAAGCAGCATTTCACACTATCTGTGTGCCCCAGCTGGCTTCCTCTGGATGGAATCTGTTATCAGATAAATGCTTTATGAAGAGTTTCTCTTCGTGTGTATGAATTACTTTTTCACTCTTTTAAGTGTCTTTTTAAAATTAATTAATTTATTTTAATTAGTTTCAAGTATACAGTACATTGGTTAGACATTTGTATAGTTTATAAAACGATCTCCCTAATTGCTCCTTCTCTCCTCTGGTTTTCCAACTAGCCAACATATGAATGCTGACTGCATTCCCTATGCTGTGTTCCCCATTCCCTGCCAATTTGTCCTTCTTTAACTCTTTACCACTTTCTCCCAGTCTCCCAACCCCCTCCCCTCTGGCCATCACCAGATAGTCCTCTATGTTTACAAGTCTGTTTTCTATTAGTTTTTCTTTTTTGTTCCTTACATTCTGCTTATAAGTAAAATCATATGGTATTTATCTTTCTCTGTCTTATTTCACTTAGCATAATAACCTCTAGGTCCATCCATGTTGTTGCAAATGGTAGGATTTTATTTTCTTTTAAATGGCTGAGTAATATTCCATTGTATATATAAACCATAACTTCTTTATCCAATCATTTGTTGATGGTAACAGTGTCTTTGGAAGAGAGGAAGGTTTTTAGTGTTGATGAACTCCACTTTATTTTTTCTTTTACAGAGTATGCTTGTAGTGTCATATCTAAAAATCCTTTGCCTAGCCCAAGGTCACAAAGATTTTTCTCTGTTTTCTCTCAGAAGCTTTATAAATTTTTATTTAGTTGTGTGATCCATTTTGAGTTAATTCTGGTGTATGGCAGAGGTATAGGGTTCTTTTTTTTTTTTTTTTTTTTTTTTTTTTTTGCATATGTGGCTATCAAATTGTTTCAGCACCACTGTTGAAACAACTATCCTTTCTCTGCTGAATTGTATTTGCATCTCTGTCAAAAATTTTCCATACATATGTAGGTTTATTTCTGGATTCTCTATTCTGTTACACTGATCTATATGTCTTCTTTTATGTCGATATGACACCATTTTTATTACTATAGCTCTATAATTCTTGAAATCAGATGGTGTGCGCCCTACAACTGTTATTGTTCCAAGTTGGTTTGATTATTCTAGGCCTTCCTTTGCTTTTCCATATAAATTTTTGAACCAGCTTTTTTTCTATAAAAAAGCCTGCTGGGATTACAATATGTCTATAAATCAATTCAGAAAGAATTGACATTTTAACAACATTGAGTCTTCAAACTGATAAATAAGGTATACTTCCCACTTATTTAGGTCTTTCATCCCTTAGCAATATTTTATAGTTTTCAGTGTATAGGTCTTTCACTTCTTTAGACACATTATCGCTGTTTCTTTCTTTCTTATTCTTTTTGTTATCCAATATCTTTCTTTTTTTTTTTTTTGTTATCCAATATGATTTTTTAAATTTCAATTTTCGGTTTTTCACTGCTACTATATAGAAATACAACTGCTCTTTGTATACTGATGTTTGTAACCTGTGACCTTACTAAAGCCACATATTGGTTTTAAGAGCTTTTTTATAGATTTAGCTTTTCTATGTAGAAGACTATGTCATCTACAAATACCGCTTTACTTCTTCCCTTCCATGTCTTTAATCTATTT
The DNA here is from genome assembly GCA_028627145.1 of Eidolon dupreanum. Lineage (NCBI taxonomy): Eukaryota > Metazoa > Chordata > Mammalia > Chiroptera > Pteropodidae > Eidolon > Eidolon dupreanum. Next base: position 163,698,204 of record CM053503.1, on the reverse strand, counting down.
ATTTTTGCTTGTCTGACTGCACAGGCTCCAACCTCCAAGCATAAAGCTGAATAGAAGAGGTGAAAGAAGACATCCTATTACATTTCTGATCTTAGAGATAAATGGTTCTGCCTTTCGTCATATGCGTAATGCTAGTTGGAGCATTTTTGCAGATGTCCTTTATTAGGAAGAGGAAGTTCTCTTCAATTCCTAGTTTGATGAATTTTTAATAAAAAATGGAGGCTGTGTTTTTTCCCATCTACTGATATGTAATTTTGTCAATACTATAAATTACACTGATTGATTTTTGCACGTTGAACCAGCCCTGCATTCTGGGAGTGAACTGCACTAAGTTGTGATGTATAATCCTACTGTTAGATTCAATTTACTAAAATTTAGTTTAGAATTTTTGCATCTATGATCACGAGATACTAGTCATAAGTTTTCTTGTAATTTTTTTGGTTGTGGTATTAGGATAATCTTGGCCTCCTACAATGAGCTAAGAACAATTCCTTCCTCTTAAATTTTATGGAGCAGTGTGTATAGAAATTGTTTTTTCTTTCTTACATGTTTGGTAGAAATCTCTAGTGAAGCCACCTGTACCTAGATTTTTCAGGACAGTACCCTACTACAGATCACTGGAACCCTACCTGAAAGCTCAGGGTGTTCCACTAATCAGATCCACTGGGTATAATTATTCATGCAATCATGAAAAATGTCCTCTGAACACCCTGAACTACAAGGGAAGATAATTAATGAATACAAAACTCTATGGAAGATACTAAGGCCAACAGGGTAGACCTGTTGAGAAGGATCACTTATCTTACTACTTCTGTGGGTGGTAGTGCTACAAGAGAATGTGATACTTGGCTACCACCAAAAAATTCGGAGGTTACCTAGCTATGATAAACCCTCTTATTAGCCACAAACTCAACATACAAATTGTTACAATACTCCCGGTAATACCTGTTTCATCCTATTTCATCAAAAATCAAGTGAAAGTTCAGAAGAACCACAAAGTGACAGTGTTTCATGTTAACTTTGTTTTGCATTCTATTTTCAATAAATACAAATGGTCACGGAGCTCTGTCTTTGGAAGACTCATATTCTAATGGGGGAAGAAATAGTAAATAGCTTATCATTGAGTATATTAAAATGTTAAGTGCTACGCAGAAAAATGGAGCAAGATCAGGGAGAAGAGGAATACCAGAGGGCAGGGCTGCATTTTAAAAAGGGGGCTGGGTGAGGAATGACACTGAGCAAACACTTGAAAGCAATAAAGTAGTAAGCCAAGCAGAGAGCTGGGGGGAAAACAGTCTAGGCAAAGGGAATTGGCCAATGGAAATGCAAAAACCCAAAGGCAAGAGTATGAATGGAGTGGGTAACAAAAGGAAGCCAACACTGGGGGAATGCTAAGAGAGGGGACCACTGAGGCCATGGGCAAGGGTCAGCATTTATTTTTCTGTAAAAGAGCAGACAGTAAATAATTTAAGCTTTGCAGGTGACATAAGATCTCTATTATATATTCTTTGCTTTTTAAACCAATCCTTTAAAAATGTAAAAACCATTCTGAACTCAGGAGTCCTTACAAAAAACAGGCCTAGGCAGGACTGGCCTATAGAAAGAAGTTAGTTCAGGCCCTTGGAAGGTCTTCGACTTTTACATTAAGGGAAATACTATTTGACGCAAGCTTTGAAAGAATCACAGGGGTTGTACAGAGGCAAAGGAGACCAGTTAGAAGTTCACTGCAGGAATCCAGTGCAGAAATAAGTAGGAAAACGGGAAGTGGTTAGATTCTGGCTTTTTAATTTTTCCTCTAGAAAAGGTGAATGAATTTGTTCACAATTAGATTTAGGAAGTATGAAAGGAATCATGGATAACTCAAGACTTTTGGCCTGAACAACTAGAAGGATGGAGTTTTATTAATCATGATTAGGACTGCAAGTGGATGTAAAAAGTATGTGTTTTGCTTCAAAACGAAGTAGACTTCAGATTTCTTAAATCTCACCACAACTTTGAGCTATTTTATTCTACCAGAACTTCAGAATCAGTTTTTGTCAAGTTACAAAAAGATCTTGCTGTGATCTGAATGGAATTGCCTTTCCACTGTTTAATTTTAAGCTTTGAGCTTAAAAATTAATTTGAGAAGAAATGGCATCTTAGCTGTATTCCAAATGTGTCTCTGAACATTTTATTTTTTTTCATATAGGTTTTTGCACACTTCTTGATGAAAGTATTCTCAGGCATCTTATACTTTTTCTTTTGCTATTATTGTAAATAAAATACTTAAAAACAATAATTTCCAAATAGTTCTGATTGGTATTTAGGGAAGTTATGAATTTTCTATTTATTCAGCTACCCTAGTGAACTGTTTTGCATTGATTCTCCTGCATTTTGTAGAGATATATGAATATGTCGACAGTGTTATTCTCCCTTTTTTTTTTTTTTGCAATAGCTATATTTTTTATTTCTAAAGCATTTCTTTATACATTGGCTAGAATTTCCAGAGCAATGCTAAATAACAAGTCATACCAATCGCTCTGGTTCTAATGAGACTGCCTTCAGCTTTTCAGTCTTTAGTATGAAGTCGAAGTGGTTTTTGTGGTTTTTAATTTGGTGATTAGATTTCCATCTTCCCTCTGTTTCCAGGTCTCAGTTCCCTCTCTTCACCATTTGAATTAGCTGCTTCTTTTTGAATCTTGATAAGAAAATGAATCAGACATTCTAGTGTTTTCCACTCTATTCTTAATCTATTTCAGAATAAGGAGTTTGTAGAGACTGCTCTTCAGAGTTGTCCCCTTCCTTTGAAACAAAATTTTTCCTAAATTCAACTATTTTTCTTTGCTTTGTTTATCCTGATAGCAGGATGTCTATTCTTGCTTAAGTTTAGAGCAGGAGTTCCTGATATTTAGTGCCAGATAATTCTTGTGTGTGGGCGGGGGGGCGGGGGGGGGGATGGGGCCGTCTCATTTCAGCAGCATCTCTGGCCTGTACTAACTAGATGCCAGCAGCAGCCCTTTCCCCTGTGTTACAACCAGCAATGTTTCCAACCACTGTCACATGTCCTCTTGGAGGGCAAAAGTGCCCCTGGGTGAAACCACTGATTGTGTTAGGTAGATGATATGAATTCCATCAGAAACAAACTTGCTTTTTATCATTATAGGACTCATCTCCAATAAGCTTGCCTCCATATAACCCATCTAAATTAGGACACTCTCCTTACCTGACGCCACCCACACATACACACATATACCTTTCATTAAATATCACAGTAAATTTCAAAGTACAGATGCCTTGGCTCCCTCTTTCAAGACTCTTTCAAGTAGTCTGTGGGGGTTAAAACTGTTTTCATATTAATAACTAACACATTATTTGCCTTTTTCTACTATATTACCATTTGCACTGATTGTGCTGACCCTTTAGCCTGAGTCAAGGCAGTGACACCAAACTGTATTAGCTGTCGTTGTAGTCTTCATCACCATGCACTTGGTTAAAAAGAAAAACAAGAAAGAAAGAAATGTATAGGGTGGTTCTGAAAGATGAATGGGGCTGAGGTGGAAATGGAGCAGGGGAGACAAGACAAAGGCATTAAAAACAGGATGGCTGATCATCTGCTTCAGCTGCTTTCAATGAACGGAGCTAAGTCAAGACGCTAGCGTACACGGAGTAAGGAAGGGGGGTTGGATTTCACCTAGAGAGCAGAGGTCAGGTCACGCAGGGTCTCGTGTGCCACTCGAGGAGTCTGCACTGAAGCTTTCACGCAAGGGAGCTATTTTAGAAATAAGAAAGGTCATGAGGTCCATGAGAAAGGTCATGAGGCGCCTTGTCAAGTAGGAATGGGAATCCGAGTCGATTCAGAAGCCCCTGAGGAAGCAGGGCACATCCTATTTAGTGAAAGATGACTGTTTCAGAGAAGATGGGGAGACAAGCCTGGGATCAAGGTCACGTTTTGGGCGGTGGTGACCGGGCAGAGGAAGATACTCATCATGGACACAAGGCACAGAGAAGGACGAGGAGAGGTATCTCCCCAATTTAAACAATGACAGAAACAAAATTTAAATAAACTTGAAAATCGCAAAATGAAAAATTGAGAAAAAAGAAATGTTTGTCTGTCTGACAATTACTCCTAAACAAAAGACTAAAAATATAAAAACTGCCAAATACATACCTTTTCTGCCTTTTTGTCAGAAATGTCTTGCTTCTCCAGAACGGCCATGCTCTCCTTCAGGTTTTTCACAATGTCTGCTGGAGATTTGTGAGACTTCCCAAATGGGAACGGCATGGCGGCAGCGACAGATGCCTTCGCTGCACTCTGTCTGCTTCACCTGGGGACAAGGCACAAGGTCCGAGTGAGAAAAAGTGGGGTCAGTAGAAGACATACTTTCTAAATCCTAATCTGGGAAGAAAGCCAGTGACTTTCAAAACCAGTGGGAACGGGAAAACCCACCAGCACATGTGAGAAGTGATAATACCGGGAGATCTCAGAGCTGTAGAACATTTTGTATTTAAACAAATTTCTTCGATCACCGGCTCTTCTAACAGCCCACCTGAGGAGGAACGTGCCGGTGCCGACGATGCAGGTGGCAGCAGCCGTCACTCACAGGGCAACTAGTTCGGCCAGGCCGATGCTGAGCGCTACGTGGTAAAAGCGGCTCAAGTCTGTCTTCATCCAAAGTGTCCTTAATCAATACACTATTCCTCCAATTAATAGATATCTCTATTTTATAATTGAGGCAAAAAGGTAGGTAAGGAACTTAGCCAAACAGCACTAGCAACAGGCCTCTATGTCTGGGTCTCTCCCGATGCTTCTCTCCCAGTGTTCATGCAGTTCCCCCGAAGCACCACCGGGGGCGCACGCCCCCAGGTACAGCACCCTCCTTCTCAGTCAGTCACGGGGTCTCAGGGCCGGAGACTCCAGAACCTCGGACAGGGCCTCGGACGCATCTCCTACCAGACCCTCAAATCCTGAAAGTGACTGTTTCACCATGTACTCCTTCTACCTTGGCCACGACTATCTCCCATGAAGGAACTCGCTGGATGAAACCCTGCGGATACTGAACTCCCAGAAGTTCTTAATTTTTTGTGGGTAGTAGCAAGCATTTCCACCACATAAACCATAATATTACATCATGCAAAAGGAGACATCAACTATTCTAATAAGTCGCCATGAAAAAATGTTGCCAAGACAAACAATGCAAGTAACTTGGGGAACGTGTCAGAAGTTACGATTTCTTTCACTAAATAAACTAAGCTATACTCATAGGTGTTAAATCTCATATAAGATACCAAAAGATAACACTTTTGAGAAGAACCTTATGGATCACTTAGGTCAGTGGTTTTCAAACTGTGAGTTCCAAACTTCCACATGTAACTGCCCCTGGCAGCCACCCCAACCTCCAGCACTGCAGAGAGAGGTAGACCTCAGATACCTCAACCCCACTTGTTTCCCCCATGTCGACCACAGAACATCTCCACTGCATTATAATACTTCCACTGAACTTCACCTAAGACTTCACTTGAAGAAAGTATTTGAATGTTTTTCTCTAAAGTTTGAGATACAGTGACCTACATATCTGCTTACAAATAAACATTCAGGGACAAAAAAAAAAGCATGCAAATAAATGCTAGTGTTAAGGCCACAATTCAATCATGAACAGATGTGTCATTCTGTGACGGGTTTGATGGGATCTGTTCTGAGCACTCTATCTAACCGAACGTCACCTATCTAGCTCACTGCTGTCAATCCCTGACTTGTAAATCCTTCACTGACCAAATTAAAACTGTATCTTCATCAGCCAAAGGGAAATGTCCTCAAACATAGGTTCTCAAAATTCAAAGACGCAGACATTTACTTCTGAATAATTTTTCTACGACAAGAAGTTTGGGTCATTTTAGGTGAGTTACTCCCATATGGCTGTTGCATTCTCTCTCTGATTACCTGGCTACATGGAACACAAATCCTGGATCATTCTTTTCTATTACTTTTTTCTTTTAATTTTTTTTTTTGAGGGGGATGAAGGTCAAAGCAGGTTACTTCTCCATAAACACAGTGGATTCACACAATAAACTTATCTTTCCTATTTGTACTCTGCAAATAATAGCAGTGATGCCACAAGTCAATGCTGGATAGAGGGTGGGGAATGTTTAATAGTATTTTGTAGGAAGTGTTACGGTGCTATGCAACAGAGATATTTTCAGCTCTGGCTCAATGGTGGAAGAAGTGACTTAACAGGACAAAGGGAGTTTTAAAAAGTCCTATCACACACCAAATACTGGTCATAGCAGAAAGAATACAGCTGCTAAAGAGAACACAGATAAAATGCTCCTGTGAGGAAAAGGGGTGGCATGACACAATCATTCCTCGTAATCAGTACACCAGGCAGCCAAGATTTGGCAAAATATATCAACTAGTAAGACTGTACTTTGAGGGAATACAGGAAGTAACAAATACCAAAAACAAGAAGTGGACAGTCCTCAGCAGGGTCCAGTCACAGTGGTGAAGCTATTCATACATGCTCTCATTTTCTCTCCCCTCCCACACCCCTTCCTTCCCTCCTCCCTCTCTCGCACACACCCCCCAAACACTTTATATATTCTTCTGATTTGTTGTTTTTAAAATAGTTAATGTATAATTAAGTGAAAGAATAAATAAGAACTATATAACTATCATAAAACTTGTAAAGAACTATTTAGTTCTTAAAGCATGAGTGTAATAATTATAATCATTTTATTTCTTTCACTTACATCCTCCAATTCACCAATCCTTACAACACAACTATCCAAGATTTTGCGGGGAGGAGGGGGTGAAAAGACAAAGAAATAACACGCCTTAAAACTTCTGCCTTAAAACTTGTTTCTTACATCTAAGATTGCTGTGTATTAAGGTCAAATATCTTATTCTCATGTTGTATGCCAGTCTGTGATCCAACTTCTTAAATAGCTAATGAAAACACAGAACTAATCAATGGCTCCTAAGTGATAACCAAGTAGGTAGACAATACCTGTGCCCAGAATGTAGCTGAAAGGATGAGTAATGCTTTAAGATATAAAGTTCTTAATAAACACGTTACATTAATATGCATAGAGCTACTCAGTACTCATTGCTACTGAATTTACGAGTGTAACAAAGAAAACAGAAGCAGCTATTGAGGCGAATGTTATGAGTAATACGGTGAAACCATGGATGTGCAGTAAGAGAATGCTCATTAAAGATGTGGAGAAAGATACCCAAACAATCAATCAAAAGAGCTGAAAGGTGGTACTTCTGGGAAGCAGGAAAAGTGTAGGGACTACTATCTTTTCTTACCAGCCCTTTTTATCTCCAATTACATACATGTACCATTTTGACAAATGTAAAAATTAAGTTTAAAGAAATCAATGAACATAAATGATCTACCCTTAATACATAAAAAATACTATCCATAAGACATCTGAATGGAAGACTGAAGGACAGAGAAAAGTAAGGCTGTCAATTTACTAATCTTACTAATTGTGAAAGCTAGACAGAGCTAACAGAATCAGCATTGTTTTTCTAATTTTGATCATGATCTACAAGTAAGAAACGTATTTAATTATCAATAAGACAAAAGAGGCAACCATCTGAATGAAAGAAGATATTTGCAATTAACACCTCCAATAAGGGCCAAATATCCAAAATATACCAAGAACTCATACAGCTCAACGGTAAAAAAAAATCTAATTAAAAAACGGGTGGAAGACCTGAACTTCCCCCAAGAAGACATGCAAATGGCCAACGAACATATGAAAAGATGCTCAACTTCACTAGCTATTAGGGAAATGCAAATCGAAAACATCTCACACCTGGTAGAATGGCTATCATCAACAGGACGAGTAATAACAAGTGTTGGAGAGGTTGTGGGGAAAAAGGAACCCTCATACACTGCTGGTGGGAACGTACACTGGTACAGCCACCACAGAAAATAGTATTGAGGTTCCTCAAAAAATTAAGAATAGAATTACCACATGATCCAGCAATCCCTCTTATGGGTTTCTACCCCCCAAATTTGAAAATATTTATCTGTAAAAATATATGCACCCTGATGTTCAGAGCAGCATTATTCATGGTGGCCAAGACATAGAAACAACTGAAGTGTCCTTTGATAGATGACTGGCTGAAGAAGCTGTGGTACATATATACAATGGACTATTACTCAGCCATAAGAAAAGATGAAATGCTGCCATTTGCGACAACATGGATGGATCTTGAGATTATCAAGCTAAGTGAAATGAGTTAGACGAAAAAAAAGTTGAAAACCATATGACTTCACTTACATGTGGGATATAAAACTGAAAGCAACAAACATGACAAACAGAGACTCATGGACACACATAACAGTTTAGTGGTTACCAGAGGGAAGGGGGGGAGGGGAGACAGATAAAAGTAAATGGGGTCAAATATATGGAAACAAAAGTAAATTCAACTTCAGGGAGTGAACACACACTGTGCACTTGAAACCTGTATGATTTTATTAACCAATGTCACTCCCAATAAATTTTTGAAATGTATTTAATTACACACATGCACATGCACGCAGACATGAAGCTAAATCTAACACTTTCTATTTCATTCAATTTTATATTTTTAAATATGGATGATTGAACAGATTCATGGGTTGCACTGATTTTAGTGATTATGAAGAGGAACAAAAAGAATTGGAATGAAATACAAACTTACAAACTTAGTTTTAAAAAGAGCTGAGCTTCAGGATTCAACTCCTGCTTCAGTCTCCTTCCTTCGACCCTTATTCATAAGAAACAAGTTAATCCTTTCACAGAGCGCCGAACCACCTTACAACAATGCTCCAATGACAGCAAAGGCATCACTGAGAGGGGACTCTTCAGCCCACATTGATTTTTCCTAAGAGTGGAGAAGTGCCTTCAAAAGGGCCTGGTCCACCATCAAACAGTACCATTCAAAGTGCTCGGGGACCTTGAAGGATGTGAAACACAGGTACATGTCTAAGTTTTGGAACTGACAATCCCAAGCGTATGGAGAGGCTGAAGCTGGAGGTAGCAATGGTTAACAAAGATTAAGATGGTTAAAAGACACCTTTACCATAACTATCTGCCTGCCTTTCTCATTTAGCCTTTCCTCCTTTCTCATCAGCACTATTTCAGTAGAAGTATTTGGTGGAATTTTAGGGAATAATAAGAACCCACTGATTAAGGCCCTTTACCAAATTTGCAAATATGGTAAAAACCTTAATTTTTAAATCTAGAAAGTGGGTATATGGGCTTTCATTGTTATTCAACTTTCCTGTATGTTCAAGTATTTTCCTTCATAGTTTTAAAACTGCTTAAACTATGTTTTAGACCCGAGTTCATGAAGAAAATGGACAAAAATACACTATAATTGAAAAAAATTCATTTAGCTTTCAAATACAACTAATCTGACCCTCTGCCCCTTAAAAAAAAAAAAAGGTTCATAAGAAACCTCAGCAGGACTCCTTGCTTGAAGCCAGTCACTGTCAGCATTCATTCTGAAGAGGGCTTAGAAGCCCTCACCCCATTTCTCAAGCTGGAGGTTAAGTTTGCTCCTGAGGGTAATCAGCCCTGTATGTTTGTATCCCAAAGATAAAGAAGTCCTGGAGGAGAAATTTAACTTGAAAATTTGGGAGGAAAGTGGGGTGGACAGGAGTAGGAAATAATTTATCATACTGCTTTTATATTAAAATCGACATTATGGAACTGAACGCTAAGTCTGCATGAAAGGAATCTGGATGAATATTTAGCACAGCACACCGTGTCTTAGTTTTCATGCATTGCTCTCCTCTAATTGTTTTCCTGTCTTTCCAAATGTCCTTTCTCTCTGCATTTAATTCAATGACTCATCTGCACTTCGATGTTGACGTCCTCCAAGGTTCCACCTTTGGCTGTCTTTTTACACTATATTCTCTGAGTGATCTCATCTACCATGGTTTCAACAACCTGAAATCTATCATCCCAACCAATCGGCCTACATTTCCAACTGCTACTCCCTAGCGATGTCCTCCAGGCATAGAGATGTCCTCCAGGAAACTCACACCCCATCTCAAGCCTTGCTTCTTTTTCTAAATTCCCCTTCTGAGTGAATGAATCCATTGTTCACCCAATCACAAAATTTGGTCATTATACCAGAATCTTTCCACCTGTTAAGTCTTCCATATATATATATATAATTAGTTCAAGATTTTCCTTAATTCTATTTTCTAAATCTCTCTATTCCTACAGATACCAACTGCAGACCTTCACTGTTCTCCACATAGAGCAGTGGTTGTCAATGGGGCCAATATCATCCTAGGAGGTGTTTTGGAAAATTTGGTTGTCAATGACTGGGACATTTATTGACCACAGAAATCAAAAAAAGAAAAAAGAGAAAAGGCAGCATTGCTTTTCATGCTGTTGTTCACACAAACATAGCCTTCTGCTAGCTTCCATATCCTTGCCCCTGGGGAGCTGGGCTGGGGTTCAGAATAATCAGTCTTTCTACTCCTGCATCTATGTCCATAACAGAGTTAAACTTTTAGCTTCAAAAAAATGGTTATGTTGTTTTTCGTGCAAAATGCAAACATTAAAGGACTACACAAGATAGAAAGTGAAGATCACCTGCAAAGCCTACAGAGATGGCTGGCTGGCTGGCATTAACAGTTCGGTATATATTCTCCTTTTCATTACTTATGCTCTATATCTGTGGTCTTTTGCGCTGGGAGTCTACTTCTTTCTCTAGAACAGATGAAAACCAGATGATACCAAAAATGGTCACTTCCATCTTAGACAGGACAAAATTTCAAATCACTGCTCTTACGTTAATACTCCTGAGTACAAAGCTCCACCCCAAGACAAGTACTGGGCAACATCCAAAACACCCACTGGGAAAATACAAGTCACTGGAGTTTGGACTGTTAGGCACTGCCCTTTTCAGGCAATATGACTGTTTTTGGCTTGTGCAACACACTCCTAACTCTAACTCTATTCATCTGTGCATTGACAAATACTGAAAAACGGTCCAGAGTCACTCATTAGGATATTCATTCAAATACCAACTGTGCACTCACTTACGCCACAGACCTAAGGCATCAAGGGAACCTGCTCCAAACAGCGTTCTGGAGTATGTGGATGTGGGTGCATGTGTTTAGAGACAACAATGAAAAGCTGCTGAGTGACAACACATTCCTAGACGGCTGAGTTCACGAGACTCTGTTACATGTGTTAGACCTGACTCATAACCTCGGTGGTCAAAAGCAAAAACTGCAAACAAACACCACCTCCCACACACGTGCGCGCAAGCACACACACACACACACACACACAATAATAAGATTGTTCATACGAGGACTACTAAGGTACTTAATTAAGCAATCGTGAAAAGTGTGAAATGTAGTACACGCCTGAACCCATTTTCAGATAGCTGACTCTGAGACCTAACCCCCTGTTTCTAGGGTTAATGTTACTTAATTCAAATAAACACTGAATACCTGCACCATGCCAGATATTGAGTTAGATGCATTAGACTATCCAGACAGCAGTGTGGAGCAATGAAATAAAGCACAGTAGTTAACTGCATGGGCTTTAAAGGTTACCTAGGTTCAAATCCTGACTTCACCCATGCCTAAGCTGACTTACACTTTTCTAAACCCCCTTTCTTCATCTCTTTAATGGGAAAACAATAGTTACCACATAACTTAGTATAAAAAATTACATGGGTTTAAAGCACATATGGTAAAAATCTGAATAAATAGCAGTAAAGCATACTTAGGTGAAGTTTTTTTCCTTCTAAAATCTGATTTGTGACTACGTTTTCCAGAACCAAAATGGGTTTAAAAAAGTGGAGGGGAGGCATATACGTAGACTGAACAGCAATAAAAAATAAGCGATCTTATCCTTTTTTAAGAATCTGCATCTAAAAGTTTTGATTCAGCTTTTGGATGCACAGAATACTTGCTCTTCTTAGCTGCAAATAAGATGTAATGACTTAGCTCCATTAAAATCAATCATGAGTAGTTTTAAGAATCAGCTGAATCTTCGGTTAATTACCAAACCTATGGAAATACATAGCTCATCGATTATGTCAAAACCAAAATTAAGTGTTGGAGAGCATACAAGACTTTGGAGTATGTTTTGCAATTAACATATGTTCACCAGAATTTCAGGGGCCAGTGATGTGCAACAATGAATACTACGCAGGAGTCACACTGACATTCCTTTACAGCCAAGATGGCAGCAGTGTTTAAAATAATGAAGGATCTCTCACGTGGTACTTTACAAAGCTCCATCACGTCTCTGGCTCAACCCCTCCCCTGATGGCTTTCCGTTTCACTCCCATATTGAGTGTGTGTGTCAGGATTCAAGGCAGTATCTGGACTTCAAATTCTACTCTTTGTATTTATTTGTCCAAGTAGTACACACGTTTACAACATAAAAGAAAGGATGGTTTAATTATCAAATACAGTAACCACAAATAAATGTTCACTGAATGATTAAAAAAAAAAAAAAGACCCTGATTTAAAAATTCCGATCAACTAGGCAAAGGCAACTTCTAAGATTATTATGAGATAAATAAATATGAAAAAGGGACACTCTTCCCATGACGCCTACCACTACAAACACAACAAACAAAAACTGGCCGGAATCTCTGCTTCACATGCTTTTGAGAATATTTTATTGCTCGTCGGCAATCCAAGTTCCTTTTCCAACATGTCTCAGAAATGCATGGTACAGAGAACTGGGCTACGGTACCTCAACCACCGTCCAGTCCCGACCAGCTCTCCCACGCACATGCACAGGTCCGAGTGACCTTGAAGTTCTCCCTCCACTCGCCCTTCGGGAAAATGCTGCCTAAACTAAAACAAAGTTCTTTTAGGCATATGCTTACATTAAAAAAATAAAAAAAAAAAAAAAGATTTTCAGAGACCTCACATCTTTTTAACCATTTGCAGAAATTAGGGGCGTGGGTGAGAGTAGACTATTGTTAGTGGAACATTCTCCATGATCTGGAGCGAAATGTACCTAAATATATGTCATGTGGACTGGTAATTCCATTTTTGTAAGATGAAGTATTAAATAATTCTTATGTGAACCTATCTTTAATAATATTTCTACAAGCATGAATTTTTAGAAAAATACCTTATTTTAAATGAATAGTTTTTGTTCTGAATGAAGAATGAGTACTTAATGAAAAAGGCTTAGTAATTTAGAAATAATTTCACTTTGTGTTTTTCTAAAACAGGCTTTCTGTTTATCCTTGAAAGTTTCCTTTACTTACACTAAACATGGGAATGTCAAATTATGAATGTTTATGAAATATGTTCTAATGGTAAAATTCATTCTTTATTTGAGCAACAGAGAGACATCTGCTTATAGGAAAGGGTTTTGCTTTAGTAGCTGATTTTTAGACAAGCCATTTTACACGATTTTTTAAAAGGCATCAGCTCTTATAAAAATAATTGTGTTAATTGTACAAACAGCAACCTCATGTTAAACCTCAAATACTTATTGAAAAATTCATAATATAAGCATCAAGTTATACTGTGGTAATTTCAGTCTAGCATGCAGTCATTATGAATTTTGAAGACGAAAGTTATGCTAATTAAGTACAGTAGAATATTTCAAGCTGCATTAAAATTCTTTCTGCAACAAGGCAGGGCATGTATAAACATCCACTTAAATAGTTCTAGAATTCACTTAAAGATATGGTTGGAAGTATTTTAACCAAACTGAACACAGCTAAGTAACTCTTAGGAGTTAAGAATGTTATGTATCAGAGCGCTATGACCTCATTCTTATAAGTTTAAATAACCTTTAAAAATACACACACACACACACATACGCACATACATATACATGTACTAACCTGATTTCTGACTTCTGCAGAAAAGTTTGCTCTTTACATCATTTGATTTTTCCCCGAGTTCAGTCTTGGCCCCAGTAGCTATCAAATGTCTTCTGTCGTTTAAAAGAAAGTTTGTTCAGCAACGAAATAAGTTGCATGAACAGAAATACGCTTCCAATGGTTTTTTTCTAGTTGTGACTAAATGAATATCAAGTTATGAATCAGCTTAATATATTATGAATAAAGTTAAGTTTAAAAAATTAAGGTCTTTGTCCTTATGTTCCAATTTTCTATAGGACTGTAGCTTGGAAAAACTTTTAATATTTTATAACAATAATCTCAGACAAAATATACCTTTAACTGGTCTTAACTTCATTATAAAAGTAAATACACACTTTCTTCATAGATGAAATTATGGGATCAACAACATAACTCTTGAGTCGGCAGGGGGTCATTGTAGCGTATCTCCAAAGGAAAGGCTTCTCCAATATTTCAACAAAAATACTCAGGTCATAGGCTTTGGGTCTTATTTTTAGCATGTTACTCTATGCCCTCCCCCCCCTTTTTTTTTCAAATAAGTCGACTTTTATTTAGGCATCAAGATCATAAAACATTCCCCTCCTACTATTTAAGAACACCAATACTGAGAGAATGGAGCACTGGATAGAGAGAAATAACTCTTTTAGTCAGCACCTGAAAACTTTAAAAAACAGGTAGAGAGAGAGAGAAGGCTTGGCAGGCTGTCCCTGGACAACATATGAAATGAATGGGGGTAAAGAAACTCCTTGTCTTTCTCTCTGCTATCTGACTCAGGACAGTCACCGAACGTGTGTCAGTTCTTCATCTTTATAAAAATGGAAGAAATGATTCCTGACCTGCTGACCTTAGAAAGCAATTTTTCATAATGAATGACTAAACAAAGGGCTGCTCTGGCCACAAAATAATCACACAATATTCGGTGCAGTTCTGTATACCAGATACAGAGTAAAAGAAGCCAAGAAGATTCTGAGTGTCTCAGGTAACATATCAGTGTGGGAGTCAAAACATCAAGATTCTTAACTTGTACTAAAGGCCTGTACCAATTTGCTCTTCCATCGACAGCGCATAAGGGCAGCTACCTCCTCCTCAGCTGCATCGGCTAACCAACACCAGGCCCTATCCACCCTTTCTGTTGATTTTTGCCAATCTGCTGGATTAACAATGCTACTTTCTTCACCTCCAGGCTCTTCCCACCCCTCAATTCTTTTGATCTGAATTGCTGATAACTGATGACAACATATTTTCACATCTATTATCCGCTTGTATTTCCTTAGTAAAATTATCTGTACCTCTCTCCTGCCCATCAGCCTACTAAGTCTGGAATCTTTTTCTTACTGACTTGTATGTAGGATATTGTACAAGTATGAATAGTATTCCTTTGGCTGTTATCTTTTTGTTTTCAAATACGTTCTAGTTTGCCATTTGCATTTCGACTATGTTACTTAATATATAACATTTTCATTTTCTTATAGATTTAATTGTAATTTTTTTCTTCATGAATTCTGGATTTCCTATCAGGCTTGTAACTGCATGTTGAATATGAATGCGGGTTTCATATTTATTGATATCAGACATTATTTACAATTAAATAATGGTATCCTTTTCTGAAATAAGTTCTAATAGAATCTAACTTTTAAAACTTCACTATATTATCCAGTTGACAAAGTGTGGCAACTCTCACACTAGCACTGCTTAGCTGTGGGACAGTCAATCAAGAAATCTACTATAACATGAATCCATGAGCTTTCTCCAGTTAATCACCAAATAATTAAGTTATTGGGCGGGGGCAGATAGTCATCATATGTGGTAACTTTACTTAAATACATGTTAAATAAGTACAGTGTTAAATAAATGTATTTAAATTTGATACCTTTTTAAAATTTATAGGTCAATGATTTGAGAATGTTTTTAAAAATGAATCTATAGATATGCCTTTTAGACACAGATTCCAACTGGTGATGTAAAGAGTCCCATTCCTAAGCTTATTCCCAGTCCAAGCCAAGCCAGTGGTAAATACTAGGATTAGAAATAAGTTGCCGGAATAGACCATCAATCCTGGGCAGCGATCTCTGTGGGCATCAGGTAGGAATGTCATGCAGTAAACCTGTGTCCTCATGTCCTAAGCCCAAGGAATCCAGGACTGGAGCAAATCGAAAGCGACAGCTATGATGTAGAAAAAACTCAAAGTGTTTACAACAGTCTAACAAGACGTGTTAATACATAAATCACCATTGCCACACTAGCCCGTGAGCTGTCTCAGAGCGAGAGCCACACATTCACATCTAATCTGTACTACTGTTAGCACAGTTGGCAACCAAATTCCTATAAAATGTATCCAGCTGTGATCTTGGTACAGTTAAAAAGATGAACCTTTGGAGAAGCTGACTCAGAGGACCCTATCAGTTATTCTCTGGGCATCCAAGCTTGTCGCCATCCCTCTTTAAGAGTGTGGTGTTTCTAACTGGACTTTATACTTCATATGTGATCTGGCCAGCTAAGACCACCCATCTATATTTCATAAATGCAGGCTTAAACTCCATTAATAGTTTAGACAGTCACGTTACATGGCTACTTTCTATTGAGAAATTGACTTGACCTAAGTCTTCTCCACATATCCCACAGTGAGCCACATCTTTACACACTGTTTATTATTGCATTTTGGGACATATCTCCAGAATTGAACAATTATTTCTATTAAATTGCTTCTGGTTTAGATTCAGTATACAGTATGACATTTAAATTTTTTTCTTAGATCTTGATTCTGTTATCCAGTGTATCATTTGCTTTCCCTATCACAGAGTTCCCCAATCCCAGGCCGTGGACTGGTACCAGTCCATGGCCTGTTAGGAACTGGGCCACAGAGCAGATGAGCAGTGGGTGAGCAAGCAAAGCTTCATCTGTATCTGCAGCCGCTCCCCAGCGCTGGCATCACCGCCTCAGCTCCACCTAAGATCATCAGGCATTAGATTCTCATAGCGGCATCAGTCTCTGGTGCCAAAAAGGCTGGGGACTGCTGCTCTCCCAGATTCCTGTCAACTACAAATCTGATCAGCAAGTCATACAGGTCTCCCTTACCGCCAGCTAAAAGCACAAATACTAAGCTTTCCAGTTAAAGCCTGCCATCGATCTGCATTGTGTGTACAGTCATTTAAACAACCACAAGGCCACCCAGCCACCTCGCTGCATTACCACTAGCAGTGATGGCTTACAGGTTTCTGACCTCATGACACATATATTCATCCATAAAAAATAAGTATGTCTCTCTCACACATACACAGTATCACCAAACAGCACATATCCTTACTATGTAAAACTACACTGATACTCTCTATTTTGTTATTCTATCCTGGTCCCCTGCTCCCTTCCCTCCCTTTCAAAATGCTATTCATAGCCCACTAAATCGATTTTACTACGAATTGACAGGATGCAACCTGCAGTTTGTAAAACAGGTTTTAAAAAATCAATTTGAGTAGCTCTTTTATTAATGAAAGCTACCTTAATCGCAATGCTGGACTTCTCAAATTATCACAAAGTGAAAAGATTTCACTGGCTTTAATTAAGACTTGAAATTATAGTTACATATTACAAAGCATTATTTAGAAACATCTGTAATACATGACTAATTAATTGTTTCCATGAGTATTTCAAAGGTCTTTTATCAGGATAGATCTGCCATCTTTAGTTTTATCTACATTGATTCATTCACAAATATTCTAAGGAAGTAAGAGTTACATTATCAGTTTTAGAAAATGTGAACTTCAATTATTTCTTTACAAATTAGCACTGTATTTTAACAAAATAAAAAGTTAATCAATTCCATAAACTTAAAATGTGAAACAATCTTCAAGGATGAAATTATAAATCCAGTTTTCTTCTGGTTATATTTACTCCTCACTTTGCCACAAGGTTGTGTAAACACAGTCATATGATCATGGGTAAACATCATGGCCTCACTCACATTTTGGTAAATAAGAAAAGCAAACAGCCAATCCAGTTCATTAAAAAAAAAAAAAGAAAGAGAAAAAAACTCCTTAAAAAGAATTCATAGTTCAGATTTGATGTGTAAACAAATGAAAAATTTGAAACAAAGTTTAAATATGAACAAGAGCCTTCTGAAAAATTCTTTCGTGTGTCAAATAAGATAGACTGAAAAAGAAAAGTTACGCCTGAGAGGAGTGAAATGATTTTTATCTTTTCCTTTCAGTCATTGCTACAAAGAACTACATAGTATTCTGAAAAATGATTTTCTTTCTTAAATTTACAACCTTAAAACTTATTTCTAGAGGACCAGAAGTAAACCTGGACAATCACTCTCCTTCAAGGTCCAAGCACTGCTATTTCTGTTCTGGCTAAATGCCCATAAAAGCACCAACATGCCACAGAACCAGCCTGATCGAAAGCACCATAGTTGGAGATCTGAAGGTTTGTTTTCTTTTAAAGCTGCTCAAAGGCCACCTTGTGGTGGTATTTAGTGTAAATAGACTTTTTCCAGCTGAAGTATTCAAGAGTCGCAGAATACACAATGACATGGCCCTTTAGAGGGTCATGTGGAACGTTTCACCTACGGATGATTTCTCTTAGCCGGTTCTTTTCCACCCCTCCATGGAACACACTCACTGGCACATGGAGGCTTGATCCTGGGTTAAGAGAAAACTTCTAGATGAAATAATGAGGCTAAAAAACATTTCATTTCAGAGGAAGAAACTGAAGTTCATTTGTCAATTGACTGGCATGATCAAAACACCAAAGTTCTTAATTGCGCTTTGGGGGGAAAGTTCCCAATCCTGCAGCCAAAACTTATGTGTATATGAATCATACCCATTAACTTACGTGTACCATCTTGTGATACACATTCACTAGGAGTTGTTCCAGGACTTAGAATATAGCTGGGAGATGAGGCATACACACAGGAAGACCGATATCTATAGAAGACTGATACATGTCTCCAGGCCCCGTATGACAAAGCGCACCTAAGAAACCTGGATAGTGAATCCTGAGGGAAGACAGGGCGGTGAGTGCTGAAGATCTCAGGCTTCGGTGGAGGAGGTGCTTCTTGAACTGCACTTTGTAAACAGGATAAATTTGGGTAAGAGTTGGAGAATGCATTACAATTAGCTAGAGATCTTTATGCAATAATCTGAACCATCATTAGGAAACAAAATTAATTTTGTAACTTCCCCAAGCTCTGGTGGATGATAAAATATTGGGCTGGGAAGGAAGGCAGGAGGTAAAAAACTCACTAGAAAGGCAAGTGCTGTTTACAGAATAACCACATGCCTTCCTTTACTGCCGAGAGAACATTCCACACTTTATGGAGTGGAGCTCTCCAGGTGAGTGTTGACATCACAATACAGTCACACGGGAAAACTTGCTTTTTAATCTGAAAGCTGTATCTAAAATGCACAACAAAAACATCTTACATCCTAGGGAATATAAAAAGAGGCCCCAAGACATTCACAAGAACTGCAATGGATGCATTTGCTTACACTAAAAACGTATTGCCTTCTATAAAAGTTTTGAATATGGGATTTATTTTGCCTTTACTATGTCAGAAGAATGCTACTAACTCAAGTGAATGCGATGGCTAAACAAAATATTTGTGAAAGTATTCCGTAATCTGCAAAAAAAAAGCATACAAAGAGGGATTACCATTTATGTGCCGGCCTCAAAAATCTACCTTGTGGGTCTTTAATTTGATCTCCCAAATGTTGGGGTTATTGCTGACCATATTTCCAACCTGTCAAAAACTTTAGTAGTTCAAAGGTTTCTTTCAAAAAGGAAGTTAATTAAAATTATGTTTTCTATAGATGTTCTGGGGGATAGTGGGGTCCACAGGTTGAATTTGTTCCTTAAAAGTGGGAGATTGGAGATCTGGGCTTTGACATTTTTCCAGACTAATAGGACGTTAGCCATGAACTGGACAGTGGCTTTCCAACCTTGCTCTAAGGCATGGAGCAGGTGAAGGTCCATCACCTCTCCAGCAAACATCTTGCTCCAACTGTTTTTTGTATCTGGGCTTCTGTGTCAGAAATTTAACAATTTTTTAAAAACTACTACTTTATGGCATAACATTGTCCATAAATATGTCTGCATATTGGACACAAAATGATTTTCTGAAGAAAACACTGGTTTGGCCTCTAAGTCAACTCATACAAGTGGATTTAAAATCAAGTCCTGGTTAAGCTCTTCAGTTGTCAAAGGCAGATATCAGTGCTTCCCATCAGCTCAGCTAATTGTTAAAGCAGAGTGGTTACCTGGACTTCTCTGGTCCCAATTTTAATAAAAAGTTCAGTGGTATGAATGATTATACCACTTCCATAGTTCAGAGCATCGGAAAGTAATGCTTTAAACTGCACTTCAGCCTTTTCTTATTCCTTATGTCTTGTAATCAGAGACCTTAAACTTGAACTAGTCGCTTTTTACAGACCCTGTAGAGAACCGAGACAAGTGCACTAAGGACCCAGAGCCAGCATTACAAAGCATCCACAGGTTCTTAATTCCTGGAAAAATGATGCTTCTCCTGAATGGCTGGTTTGTGTTTTTATCTCATGAACACAGTCTTGGAATTGACCTTGTTTTCTTTGTTCTGGCTACTCAAACTTAAAGTCAAATGTGTGGTCCCCACCTAGCCAGCTAAGACACGCAATTATCTGTACTAATCCTGCCCCAGGAATCATTTTATTCGTCTTTCCCTATTTTCCCTTTGCTCTTTATCTAATTCTTTGGGGCAAGGGGGAGGATGGGACAGAGGGGAAAGAAAAGAGAAGGAAACATACCCCTAATTTTTTCAGTTCCCTAAAAGGAAAGGAACATGAAAAAAATAACTAGCTAATTTTAGCATGGGAGTATGGCTTTTAACCTTATTGCCATGATAAATTTGGTAAATACTGCAAGATATAGTGTCAGTTTTCTTGCTCAGGTGGAAACTGGGAACACGTGTAAGGAGACAGCCTGTCTGGAGAAGAGGACTACTAAATTACGTCAAACAGGGAATATAGATCGGGGCAATCGACATGTATGGTGTACAACAAAATAAGGCACGTCCATCATCTTTCTTCAGAGTCGGATCATTTCTATCTGTGAATAACAATGGCCCGGCCTCCTCCTCTCAGAGAGCTCCTACCCCAGCATGCAAGCTCGATTTAGCCCCTTTCATTCTCTTTTCTGGTAAGTAAAGGTAAGTTATTTCCAAGTTTATTCAACCTATTTTTCAAGCCCCTGTTATGTGTGAGGCATTACAGACATTAAGGTCTAAATGGCTGCCTTCACCAAAAAATATTTTTTAACCAGTTACACAAAATGTATTCTATTTGACTAGTATAAAAAACACTATCCATAAATTAAAATAGCTGAGCTGTACTTGCAAACCCCTCTCTATATACTACACCAATTTCCTCCAGGAAATTAGGGAAAACAACAAGAAAATGGCTGAGGGTGAGGGCAGTGGGTGTGGGGAGGTGACAGGCAGTGGGCACAGTGTAAACAGAGAACAATGAGATAAACCAAAATGCTACCCAATCAACAAACACGGGTAGTTCAGACTGAAAGCAGATGAACAAAGCGGAACAAAGTCCCATCGCGGAGAGGCAAACGTCGCAGCCCCTCTTTCTGTAGTTCTGGGATTGCTGAGTGAGTGTAAGAGTGGCTTTCCAGTCCTGGGCGGAACCCCTTTGGGATCCTGTGCTCCAGCCCTTCACAGACGCCTCTGGGCCTTGAGGATGTCTATGGCTAGGAGCTAGAACAGAGCCTGCTTGTAAGGCTAAAATGAGAGCAAAAAGGACAAAATAAGAATGGGAAGAAAGATGTGGCCTCAGGGCAGACAAATAACCGAGAAGTCCACCAGAACTCACATATCGTGGATACCTAAACAAATCAGATAGGAGGATGAGACCCCAACGGGGCTCACAGATGGGAAGGTCATAGGGTGACTCTATATTGCTCCCAGTACCACCTCCTTCTGGCAAGTAACTCCCTCCCCTCCAAAACACACCATTATCATCGCCCCAATGGGAGGGGCTGTAGTTGTACAAGAACCACACCCCTACTGGCCCCAGCAAAGCAACCTGGAGCGGGAGGCAGAGGCAGACCTCCCATGACTGAGTCTAAAGCTCCATGCGTAAACACGTATGAAATACAGTCTGGAGAGAGCTGGTCTGCGCAGGGAGGATGGGGTGAGCAAACAGAGACATGCAGCAGCAAGTGGACAGCCATAAAGGAGCTGTTCCTGGTTTCAGCTGTTGGTGAGACCCAGATGCGCCTCTGCCTTTCCCCTGAGTGTGACTTTCCCCTGACCTAAACTTTCCCTTGTTGATAGAAACAAAGGGAGTTCCAAGTGACACGGGGTTCCCCCCAAGGCTTCGCTGCGCTGGTCCTCTGCCCCAGTGAGGCAGCTCCAAAACAGTAGGGCTGAGACACTTGTCCTCATAACCTTCTGGACAGAGGGCCCAAGCTGGCCTAGTGAAGACTGAGCGTGCCACCAGCTTTCACTCTTCCATGTCCTCTGCATACCTACTTTTGGGGGTGGAGGTGTGAAATGTGTCATTACATGACAGAGGAAGAAACATTAAAAAAATGAAAATGTGAAAAGTTATATGTATGTTTATTCACATAAATTGAGAATAAGGTTCAAGATTATATAAACAAATGCAAATTAAATGTGATGTTCTTTTCCTGGGCATCCTAAACTTAAGTCTCAAGATGATCTTATGAAACTCCTGATCTTTCCATTGGATATAGTTGCTCTAAAACTTGGAAGAAATATAGAAAAGTATAAAAAATTAAAGATTACATAAATTAGGTGTATGAAACAGATATATCATCTCTCTAAACAGTCCTTTCTGAGGGTTACATGGCATCTACTAACAGCCATTTAAAAATTAAAACTTCCTAATTTCTCTTTAATAGCTCCTGAGGTGAAGAGTGAATGTGGGTGAAAACAGGTGTTTAATTACATTTAGAATCTCTCCTTGTCTAACTCAAGACAAAGCAGAACAGTTTAGAGTTAGATCACAGTTCTCTTTCAGAGAAGAGTCAAGGCACTGAAAATCGTTTTAGTTCCAAGGACGACTGGCTAGCTGCTATATCTCCAGAACCGGTGCCTCCACAAGCCACTTTAGTGGGAGATACCAAGGATCCCAGACAGCCCCGCATTCTTAAGCATCAAAAAACTAAGAGATCAAAGTTAGCTAGATTCGCAATTGCTAAATGTCAGATGACATAATGTACCATCCGAAGCAGTGCAATTTGGGGAACAAAGGAGGACACAGTGAATAATTAAGTGGGGACAACCTGACCTTTCCCTGAAGACCAGGACATCTGGTCACCCCTACTAAACCGTGGTTTTCTTGCCTCCCCCGTGACCAGCCAACTATTCTTTCTGTGCAGGTAAACGATTTCATTTCCCTGATTGAGCAAGGGCGACGCACCCTCCACTTAGAGCAGGGCCCAGAGCAGTCACCTACACGTCAGTATTAGTGATAATGAAACAGGTCTCCCTGGCAACATCTGGCGTTTCAATCAGTAAACGTCTACAATTCACAAGGTTTATGGAGGAACATGTCCACATCAGGGAAAAAATGTACCTCTTCTTCAACCTCCCACCAACTCCTCTTTGCTCCAGGCCAGTGGGTCACTGAGTTGCCAGTTCCCCTATAGGCACGTGCTTAAATATCATCATGATTCATTCGCCCCGCCCTCACTGAAGGCATGAGAACAGGCTGATCTAACTGACCTAATTTCCCAACAGCCCAGTATCTCAACATGAGCTCCCCACCCCCCACATTGAACCCTGTCTTGTGTACCCCTGTATTTGAAAATTATAAAAAATACATTTCATGGATGCCCCTGCAGAGCAAGGGCAATCTTCACATACTCTTCACAAGGTGGGATATTAAAGGAAAACCAACGGTGAGAGAGTGAGTTTGTGTGTACACATCATTGTAAATAAAGGCGAGGCTTCGGTGGCTAATAGCCCAGCATACGATCTTAAGACTGACTTTGAGAAACCTGAATCTATAAAACTCTGAGCTCCCAGCTACGAGATGATTTCGCTGGGCGGCCAGCTCTCTCTCCTTCCACCACCAGGACTTTCTCGGCACTAACTCCGCCTTTCTTAGGTTTATGATGCTGCTTCAAGTTGGGTGATCAGCATCAGTGCAGTGCAGTGCAGCACCAACGGAAGAACCTAACTTGCTCAAACGCTTTTCAACAATTCAGTGATTCAAGAAGCAGACTATTTTCTTCTTCCACCCGGTAGCTAACATAGTAGACATTTTAAAATAACAGCTTTATTGACATATAATTCACATGCCATACAATTTACTGATTTAAAGCATACGATTCAATAGTTTTTAGTATATTGAGTTGTGCAGCCATTACCATAATCAATAAAACAGAGGTTTTTTTAAAGACAAGATCACTCACAGGAAGGACAAAAAATAAATGTTATTTTATTTTTCCCTGGCTTACATGAAGTGAACATCTTAAGACTCTGAACACAGATTGGACCAAATAATTTCCCAGAAAGACCCAACGGGCAGTATACGAAATTGCCTTATCTCACGTCTCAATGCATCTCTACTTAGCATATGCGTCAGCACTTTTTAATTAACTTTTTAGGGGAGGCAACCCTTGGTTGACCTCACAGATTGCAAGGACCTTGTCAGCTTACAATCCCTTTATTTTTTATTTTTTATTTTTTACGCCTACAGCACCTGGTCTTTCTAGGTGGTCTCCCATCCAAGTACTAACCAGGCCTGACCCTGCTTAGCTTCCGAGATCAGACGGGATCGAGCACATTCAGGTTGGCATGGCCATAGATAGATGTATTAGCAGTTTTAAAAAATCTATTTAACAGCCTCCCCCCATTGTTTATTTGCATTTCTTATTTCTTTTTTTAGCCACTATCTGGCTTTGCTTACCCATGGTTCAGCCTTCAATTTGTTTGAAAAACAGCATGTTTTACAGGGTAAGGGAGTCAGCTCTTATCAGACCAAGTCAGAGCCCCAGTTCTGCCCTTTTCTAGAGGTGCGCACCCACCGAACTCTTGGGCAAAAAAGCTTTACCTTCTGAGTCTCAATTATTTATAAAATAATAGGAATATTATTAAAATTTTAACATGAGTAAAGTGCCCAGGGTGTCATTTAACATATAAGAGAAGCTTACTAACAAAAGGCAGTTATCAGTTTGTGTGAGCTGTTATTACTCTGAGGTAAATATTAACCCTTTGCCTATCAAGTAAAATTTTTTCATACATTATCTTAGAGGTTTTTTTTCTTTCGATCACCTGACAGCAATGGAAATAAGCTTGCTTCCTCATTCAAAGATCTGATAAATAGTCACATACATGTTCCAATTTATGTTTTTAGACTCATTCTTGCGCCGGATTTATTTTCATAAAGGGTAGCTGTTTATCGAAATTGATTTTTCCAATGAATAAACAACTGTTTAAACATCTTTGGCTAAATAATCCTTAATCCTTTCTCCTTACAAAAAGACACACAGATAGCCATTAAGCACATGACAAGATGCCCAACATAATTATTAGGGAAATGCAAATCAAAACCACAATGAGATAGATATTGCTATTTTCCACCCTTTTTTCCCTAACAGTTATACCTTTTATTTCATGTATTCTTGTACTGGCCAGGATAATATCAAACGTCGGAAGTGTTATGGGGCATGCCTGTTTCATTTTCTGATTTCAAAGGAATCCATCAGTTTTCTTGCTGTTGGGCTAAGGCAGATATTCCTGATCAGGAAGAACTGCTGAATGAACACTGTTGTCTCGGCACATGAAGATGATACAGCATGAGGATTCAACATACGCTGACGCCATACCATCAGGACTCGGACCCAGGCTCTGTAATTCACCGCAATTTAACCTTGGGCATATTATTTAACCTCTTGGCCTAAACTTCTTCATCCATTCATAAATTGAGAGCAGTAAGAACCACCTCTTTCTTAGGGCTATTGTGAGGATTGACTGAGATAACGAATTAGAACAATGCCTGGCACACAGCAAATACTAGGTGTTGCCTGTTATTTGTCCTCTTTAATTAAGAAAACTTCCTATTTAATTAAACTTGCTGGTATTTTACTTAGGATTTTCATGGCTACTTCCATAAGTGAAATTGGAACATAGTTTTCTTCCTTTGTAATGTCTTACCAGATTGCCATTCTTATATTTTATTAGATTTCTATAAGTTTATAGTAGTTTTAAAACATGAATTGAATATCTTTGGGTATTTTTCTAGGATCTAGAATAAATGAGATAGTTCATTGATACATTTTTTCAAATTTTTAAAAAGAACTAATTTCTTTATAATCTAGGTCTGGAGCGCCCCTCCCTCTTTTATAAAAGCCATGGCCTTTAATATATATTTAATATATTCCATGACTGACAATCTAGTCAAGTGCTCTACTTAAGATAATTTTAAAAAGCGCTTTCATCATTACATTTTTCAAAGCTGTCCATCACATACAAATTTACACCCAGTGTCTTCTCTGGTCACTTCTTTCCGGATATACTCCGATGTACTGGGTCTCCTCCCTACTTCTTATTCCTTCCTCCTCTCAACAACAAAAACCTCTGTAAAAGATAGTTCTGCCATTTCCAAACACCTATGGGGTGTTTACATGTAAAGCTGTGCTAAGCACACTCATCCCTCTGTCTCCCTTTCACTACATTTCATTTTAAAAGCAGGAGCACTTTCCTAAGATAAATAAGCTAGCATTCTCCACCCTCACCCCTGCCCCGTAAGTTTGTGGCTTCCGTGAGGAAGGACTGCCTGCACTCACCTATCGTCTAGTCCTCTTGCCATCTAACTCAGCTTCCCATCACTCACCACGTGGCCTTCCAGAACTAGAGCAAGCCTAGCTCTGGAGTCAACGAATGAGTTACAACCAACCTTAAGAACAGGGACGATTGATTTTTAACAATAAAGAACTAGGAAGTATTTACTATGCCGTGTGCACATACAGGATGACGTTACCCATTCTCATTTCCTCTTTCCTATTTAAGCAGGCAAGACATAGGCATGTGGGCCACTGTGCCAGGGACTAATTTGCCATATTCACCGTAGGAAAAGTCTATTATAGCTATATTCTAATACAATGAACATAAGTAAAATTATCTTGTAAAAACATCAAAATGATGTTTAAATCCTAGAAAATATTCCAACTTAAATTATACAATTTAGCATATTTCAGATAACCTCAAATATGAATGAAACTACGAATCCTTCCAGATGTCCATACCCTCCTACCTACATCCTTATCCAAGACACTTAACAGAATCCTACTAGGAAAAGAAACGGTTAATAAATGAATCCATATAGCTTCCGGAAGTCAACACTTCACTAAGGACTCACATCTTCTGGAATTTGTACAGTAATCAATACCAAGTTGTCTCTGATTTGTGGATTCCAGCGTTTCCTTGTTATGGAAAACAGTACCTTAGCTTCTCTAATCTTCCTGTAGTCCCCTCTCTTCACAGCTCCTCAAAGACCACTGAGAGTAATTCAGTAACGTGAAAATTCTGGGTCCTAGGCTATCACACATCCTGACCAGAAGACTTGACCTCCTCTGCTTCCGTAACAGAAATTTCCTATGATTCAGAATGATTCTATATATTCTAGTATCTAGTGGTGGAAGCAACAGAGAATGGTGGGTTATAAGTGTACACTCTGGGACCGGGGTTTCAAATCTCAGGCTCTTTTCTAGTTTTATGACTTTGCATCTACTTCCGGTGAGTATTTTCAAATCTACTATTCCATAGGGTTGATAGCATAACAAATGATACACCCAGCTACAGATCAGAGTCCAAGTTCACTTGAAAGCTGCTTCAACCTTTCCAAGTTTTAAAATATTTTTTAAAGTGTGTGTATGCTGTAGCAGAATGAGTTCTAAAGCTCCAGTTATCACAGACGCTAAAATGTATCTGGCACTTAGCGTATATCAGACATATTAGACAGAGCATTTCTTACTGAATGCTCACAACTGCTTTGTGTGGGTTCTACTCCTGCTCAGTTTACAGCTGAGAAAGCTGAGGCAAAATGGGTGTTTAACACCCGCTCAAGAAAACATAACCAAAAACTAAGCCCAGGACTTCCAAGGTCAGAGCCCCTCCTCTTATCTCCATGCTGGGCTTCAGTTTTCTCTCACTATAGTAAGGCCTCAAGTATTGTTTCATGAAATGTTTTTCAGCGTTGACAGTATGTTAATGTATATACTAGGTCACTGATCAAAAATGTAATTTCTCACTGTGGGTTGAAGTTAAAAAAAAAAAAACAAAACTGAAAAGCCACTCATCTAAAGTGTTCATTCTTTTGCTTAACAAAACTGAAAATAATTATTTCAACTTTAGTTGGATTCCAAACGTAACAGAAATAATCACCTCAATCAAAAAGTAAATGTTTTGAATTCCATACTAATAAGTATGTAAATAAGAGAGTTTCCCAATTATGTTCCAATAGAAAGGGTCTTGTGACCAAATAAATTTGGCAAATTGAGAAATGTTACACACTGTATTTCCTTCCTGGACAGTCAGAATGCACATTATTAAAAACTCTGATGAGCTCTGCAGAAAAACAATAACACAACCACCATTGAAAATTCAAATCTGAGTATTTTTAATCCAGTGTTTTTCCAAACTCAAATTTCTTTCTGGAACCTCTCCATACCAACAACTACTAATCTCTCATAAGATCAGTGTTCTGCGCACACAAATCTGGGGGACACTGCTCTAAGTAAATTTAACCAGAATAAGGTTCTAATAAGCTTCAGCTATTGTAGTGTGTGAATTTCATTCAAGTGCAGACATAGCAGCAATAAATTAAAATTCACAGAAAATTGTAATTTGGTTCAGTATTTCATCTTTGCTGAGAATTTTTATCAGAATATTATATAGTTGTATCATCAGTTAAAAAATATGTACAGAAATAATGTATTATACTCTGAAAACACAAGGTGGGGGAAGCAGAGAGAGAAGACATTTAAAAAGGTAAAAAGAAATCTGCAATTCGAATAAATTACCATCTATTGTACAAAACTTATATACATAGGAAATCTAGAGATAAAACTTAGATACAGAGGAAGAACTTATAATTCACACGTGAACACAGAGTGAACAGAGAACAAAACCATATGGTAAGGAGAGAGCCAAAGATCTGCAACGATCACATTCGTGAACGGAGTTTCTGTCTCCCTACGGAGAATCCAGAAGTAAATGGACTGGCTGATAATGTGGCATCCAAGAGGGGAACAGTTGTTTACCTAAACCAGGAACCCTCTGAGACCGGCATACAGAACAGGACCTAGCATAATGGGCAATAAAAACTGTTTGTGGAACAAATTAATTCATAATAGATGTCTGAGGAGTTATGAATGCTCAGGGGTGGTGAATATCACCATCATCTCTTAGCTGTCACAGAACCTTGAGCTGGAAGCAATTCTGATCAAGGGCAACTTGTGACCTTTATGTTGGTAGAGGCTTAGTACCAATTACAGTTAAAGAATACTATCTCACGCACGCTCTTCACATCCACAAATTTGATTCTACATTTTTGGTCCTTTCTTTTTCACTCCTATTGCCTTTGGTTAATGTTTTTTTTCCTCCTCCAAAACAAAGAACTTCACCGCATACAGCACTTAAAAGTTGACAATAAAACTTGATGTGGGGCTCCAGGATTTTATTAATCATTAGCTTGACTTACTAAGCTTGTACTTTACAATCACATAACATTTAGCTGTTAATCATTTATTTCTAAGTACAAAAGTAAAAAAATTGAAGATACACATTTTGATGGTCTATCACGTGAAGCACAAAACTACCCTTCTATGATATCTAACACCAGGTACCTGACAAACTAGGGAAAAAAAGGTTAAAAGAATGGTTACATGCCATAAAGCTTTCATAAAAGAAACCGATTTCAAGACCACAGGCAAAAAGGAGCAGTATCTAGTACAGGAAAAAAAGGCAAGTCAGAAAGCCTACACACAAGATAACTGAAAATAAGAGCAAAAGAGTTAACAGGTTTCAGTCTGGTCCCCTTAGTGTAATAATGGGATGACAGACGCCGAGAGAGGTGGAGTGACTTCCCCAGAGTAACATGATTAGTCATGGAGGCAGGACCCAGGCCAGATCTTCCAATTCCCAGGCTTCTGCATTTCTCCCTGTCACACCAGTCCTTCCATCTTCTCTGCAAGACTAACATGGAAAATAAAGACTACCTACTGGCTTAAGTAGAACTATAAACCGCTAATCAAATATGACTCTATACAACTAGTGCATTTAGAATAAACCATCTTATTTTGTACTATGACATGTAGTTACTGTCTGGAAGTCTATTATAATTCTCATTAGGCTATATTTACAAACCTTCATTCTAAAGGACTAAATCAAAAATGATCAAGAAACCGACACCACATGGAGGAAAAAAACTCCTATTCCAGGGAACACACACGTTTTGAAGTGAGGCAGATCTGGGTTCAAGCCCTAGCTCAACTGCAATGTCTGTGCCACCCTGTAATGATGCTGGGGGACAATACCACCTACCTCAGAGGTTTGCTCAACATTTAATGGTACTTAAATGGTAACTTTCTCCCCCAACCTATTTTTGTCCATCTCCCTGGATTCTTTGTCTATGTCAACTCTTAACTTCATACAACCACCCCCAAAACACTTGCCAGCTGCATCACAATGACAGACATTAGTATGTTCGACACCATAAAAAAAAGGTTATGTGCCAAAGAGCATTCAACATGTGAATACAATCTTTGTAAATGTAAGTGAAAAGGTTCTAAGAAGACATTGATGCATAAAGTATAAAACAATTTCTTTCCGCAAACTGCATAAAGAATGAAGAGAACCAGGCTCTAGGTCAGTCCTGTAGCTAATCAGCTGCACAACCATCAGCAAGTGACTCCACTTTACAGAAAGCTCCACCACTCATAGCTCAAAGCCACACACTGCTCTAGTTACGAGAGGCCTCAGGGTTCCTATCTGCAGAAAGAACTATTCTGACTGGAGAGTTTCGAAAGTTCTCACGTTTCTTGCACCTGAAATAGTCCAACATCAGCATCATTACAGAAATAGTCCAGCATCAGCCCAGCACTTGGTGTACGCCACGCCTGTTCTAAGCACTTCAGGCATAGTAACTCACTTAAGTCCCCTACAATCTTTGCAGATATGGTCTGTATCCCTCTTCCTCTCCAAGGAACCTAAGCTAGAGAGTAGCAAAAGAACTTGCATAAAGTTATAGAGCCCACAGGAAGGGTAGGGAGGGTGAGGGTTCAACAATCCAGGGGATCTGGCCACACCTGTTCTTTTTACCACTGACTCTCAGAATTCTATAAACCCCAGAGACATGTAAACAGAAACTAGTTCATGCTATGCCTTCCTTGTGCCTAAATACAGTGGACAAATAATCTGAGAAAGAAGGTGACTAACGTGTTAACAGCAGCCTGTAAAAAAGCAACTACAGTTCATCGGTTACAAAATGGCAACTTAGTTAAGATCAAGCTACAAAATGTATACTTTGTTTCTTCGACAAACATTTTATCAAAATAATTAAAGTGTTGTGTGTGATGTTTTAACTATTATACTACCTTGGTCATCGACAATTCATCTGATGGATAATGTTCCCCAGGAATAATTATCATATAAAACCAGACTGCCACTAAACATTGGTTAACAAAATTTTCTTGTCTTTCTAACTATGCATATGAAGATGTGTTATATACATATAAAAAAGCAAATAAACCAACAACTTAAACACTGTATTCTGAGTATCAAGATCTCAAGTTAGACACAATATATTAAGAATTATACAAATAGGTATGTGCTGGACTCTGCGAACATAAACAGCCAGGGCAGGCTCTGCCCTCCTTCCCTTAGGGCCACTTCACACCTGACTGACCTCTCGCAATTCTCTGCATGCCATTCTTTCTTCCTCTGCCAGCTCAACATCTCGGCTGCTAATAAACCACAATCCTGCCTGCGTTGCACCCTTTCTATCGCAAGCAAAAATACAGTGGGGCCAGGAAGCTCTGTGAGGTAAAAATGGGATATCAGAGGATCACATATGTGCATACGCGTGCGCGCGCAAACACAACCCCAAAATAAGATGTGGATGGCAACGAGCTGATAACGGTAATTTTATCACCATCAGTCTATCCCCTGCTACCTAGTCCTTCAATAACTCTTCTCACAATCCCTGGAAGGCCTGAGACACAGAAGCAGAACCAACACTTTAGCTCTTACTCCCAACTGGTCTATTCTACAAATGCTGGTGGTAGAAATCTTTGCCTCACTTTGCTCTGCACCCATACTCCCACTGACGAAGGCAGTGATTAGGGTCCAGCTGGATGGTTATTAGAGTGGAGAGACACACAAGGGAAAAATTCTCATATAGCGCAATTCCTTCTTTAATTAAAGACGGCTTCAATGCATTCTCTCCAATGAAAACCAAAATATAGACTGATGACTAAATAGTTATGCGATTTTTAGGCTATTTGTCTTGATATGCATTCATGAGCACAAGATCTTTACGCCTCAACAATTAAACAAGTCATAAGCAACCTAAGCCAGAAGTTCAGAGACTTGATAAGTCTTTCCCACAATTTTACCACCCAGTTATTTATGTAATTTTCTCTCTTTTTTTTTTTTTTAGGTGAGGCAACACTTGGTTGACCTCACAGATTGCAAGGACCTTCTCAGTTTACAAGCCTTTATTTTTTATTTTTTACACCTATAGCAGCTGGTCTTCGTAGGTGGTCTCCCATCCAAGTACTAACCGGGCCGACCCTGCTTAGCTTCCGAGATCAGACGGGATTAGGCTTGTTCAGGGTAGCATGGCCGTAGACTTACCACACAACGTTTTACCAACATTTTGCCACTATCCATATTAATCCACCTATGACATTCCTATTTCTGTAATATGAGACGACACTCATAAAATCAAATACCTAACATAAAGGAAACATGGAAAAAAAAGAAAATAAATTTTTAAAATAGAAATACCGCCAGAAAGATAAGCAGAAGACAATCTGAAATGAAATGCTTCCATATATTGGATTTTATTTTTGCATGCTGTAGGGGTCAGGTGGGGGATAATCTGGATTTGTGTCTGTATTTTTATGAAAGATGGTGAAAATATGAATGATCAGTGATTGACTCCACCTGGAAAAAAGGCTCCTGGGGAAGTAGGACAGTAATTACAGAAGTCCATAACCTACAAAAGTTGACCGAAAGAAAAAACTTTAGTAAATATTCGAAAGTAATAAAGGATGCTTTGTGGTAAACACATCTGCAATATACAAACTACTAAGATTCAAATGAAACCAAATTATAAAACCAAACCCCATATTTAAACTGGATCTTCTCAGCTATTCTTTCACATTGACTTTATGAAAATTTATATAGTCTAGCTCAGCATCTCAATTTATATGCCATTAGAAACAGAAACAGAGACCTCATTAATACATTTCAGAATGTAAAGCTCTAGGAGAAAAACTGGTTTAAACAAGAACCTGCAGTCTGAAATGCTAATGAATTAAAGTGAAGTGCTTTAAGATAAAAAAAAAAAAAAAAAAAAACGACAAGAAGTCTCTTTTGTTATAGGAGCATATTACTTAAAATTCTGTATTTACTAAGGAAATGGCAATAGACAACTAAATGCATCTAGCCTGAATCTTTGTAATGTCATGATCAAAAGTAGTTAGCCTACATGGATGGCCCTAGTAGAACGACTATTTGTGTGGACGGGTGGTAAATAGCAATGGGAGGTGTACGGGAGATATACCAGCTACGAAAGTAATCT
Source organism: Eidolon dupreanum (assembly GCA_028627145.1). Taxonomy (NCBI): domain Eukaryota; kingdom Metazoa; phylum Chordata; class Mammalia; order Chiroptera; family Pteropodidae; genus Eidolon; species Eidolon dupreanum. The sequence goes on along the minus strand of CM053503.1, from coordinate 163,664,538 downwards.
TTTTAAAATGGCTTTTTAAAAAGTACATCCACCTATATAGCAGAGGTGTGATTTCTTCCATACCTAATGACAGATGCATCCCAAGTAATAAAACCTTTCTTTATTCAACAAGCAGTTGGATCTAGATTGTACACAGAAGTTAATATACTTCAAACAAGAAGCCTTTAGAAAAATTCTGTCCACAGTTGCAGTTATTAGGCATGACTACTGCATTTTATCTGACATAAATAACACAACCTTATGAGAAAAAAATACTGCATTTATAAAGACTTCCCTTACTTGGGTAAAAATATTTTTATATAAAGATATTTAATGACAAAAAAACTTAAAAGTTATGTATATGCAGTTTATTTCATTAATGCAAAGAAAAAATAAACATAAAGACTGAAAAGGAAAAATGCGAAAATGTTAACTAAATCTAAGTTGTGATTTTACAGAAGGTTAATTTTTTAAAATTTCCAGTACTTCCTGCATTTTACAACTTTTTTCAAACTAAAAAAGTTAACATTCACTTTTTATATAAGCAAACAAGTGGTTTTAAGCTGCTTCCATACAGCATATATTCTAGACTTCAAATACAGCTGCTAAATATTCCTAGTAATATTTTTTAAATGTACAAAATGAAGCTAAAGACTTTTACTTCTATAAAGATTTTCACAACTAAAAATAAAGAAAAATTTACCATTATAAAAAAATTCTATGTCCCACTTTCTAGCCCAGAATATTAGTAACAATTTGATTTTTAATATCATCAATATAGATTGTTTTTCTCAAAGAAGGTAGGTCCAGCTCAGTAATCCCAAAGTGTAGACACCTAACGCACAGTGCAAGAAGTTTCGATGCATTTTAGTGAACTGCACCAACAAAAACGCCTTATGTGCAGATGAGCTTATTTTAAACACATCTTTCCATTACCTCTTAAGAGCCTGACATCTAACGAAGCTTTCTGGAAAAGTACTTTGCTTATCCTAGACGTGGATTTATTTGACTATCCCAGAAACTGTCAAAATTGATCTCAAACTGCGTTACATTCAAGGCACAGAATGTCGACTCTTCACTGGGCCTCCTTTCTTTCACAAGAGCGCCTTTAACATCCTTTAGCGTACATTTCCGGGCTCATGAGTCACTGAGAAATGAGCTCTAAGTTTCCCTCAAACAGCTCCTTTCCAGCATTCAAGGATCTGGCCCCCGAATACCTCTCCTTAAGCCTACCCCCAACTTCCCACCATGGCCCTAGGCAACAAACTGAATTAGACACTATTTCTAGCCTGTACCTTTTTACCTTTTTACCTTTGTGCTCTAGCTTTGCTGCCCTTCCACATAACCGTCTCTTCTGCAATCCTCCTCTCCCAAATCCCAACCGGCCTTCAATCCGCCCTAGGCACCGCCTCGCCCAGGAAGCCTTCCAGATTTTGGCTAGGCGGAAGTGATCGATCGGTCCTGTCTTCCCTGGGTTCCTTTCTAGCACCTTGTAGTTCTTTCACAGGACTTATCGTCTCCTTCCCGGCATCGTGTTATCTGTGTCCTGGTCTCATCTCCCCCAGCGGGGCTGAGGCTCGCCCCGGGGAGGGGACCGCGGGGCCCGGGGTTTCCTTTGAATCCCTCGGTGCACGCAGGCAGCGCCCAGGCTGGTTCAACCGAACCCGGGAACGCTCCCGCCGCACAACTCCTCGCCAGGCATCGGTTAGGCATGTTCCCCCAGAGAGCATCACAGTGATGCGGCCAGCCTCCCGATGACAAAGTTTCCCAGGGGCAGGGAGCGCGGAGGCCGGGGCCCGAGCGCGCTGGGAGTGACAGTTGGCCGGGCCCGCACGTCCCTGCGCTCCGGACAAGGGCCGGAGACGCCCCCACGCCGCCGGCCCTGCGGCGGAACCGCGGACGGACGGCAGCCGGGCCCCGGCCTCAGGGGCTCCCGGACCGTGGCCGCAGGCTCCGGGCGCCGCGGCCACCCGGGAAAATGGAGGCAGCCCCGGGGCCGGGCCGGGCCGGGCCGGGCAGGCGGAAGCCGGACCGGCGTCCGCGCCGCGAGCGGGGCAGGGCCGGGGGTCACTCACGGGGCTGGGCCGGGCCGGGCGGCACCCTCTCCGCCTCCGCGTCGTCGCCGTCCCCGTCCTCGGCCACCGCCGCCTCGGGCTGCTCGCTCGGTCCCCGCGGCGCGGCGCCGGCGCTCGGCCCCTCCGTTGTCTTCCGCCCGCTCTGCTCCCGGCGACGGGCTCCCGCGGCGGCGGCGGCGGCGGCGGCTGCGCGGGCGGACGTCGGCCCCGGGGCTCCCGCGGCGGCCGCCGCACTGCTGCACTCGATCGCTCGGGCTGCGGCCGCGGCTGCTGCTGTGGGGCCCGGCGCCGCCTTCGCCTTCGCCCTCGCCCGGCTCCCCGAGGCTCGGTCTCCCCAGGCCGCGCCGCTCCCCGCTCCCGGCCCGAGCCCGGCTTTGACGTGCGCAGTGCGCAGCCGCCGAGGGCGCGACGTCGGGCGGCGCCGCAACGCCCCCTTCGGCCTCGGGCGCCCCCGGGCGGCCGGGCGGACTCAGCGCGCCCGCGTGCGCGCCCGGCACGAAAAGGGAGGGGTCGCGGAGAAAAGCAGAAGCTCAGCGCCGGAGTTCCTCTTCTTTCATCTGCCACTAAAATGTTGGTGCTCAGCCGCTTCTCATCTGCCTAAGCACACTGCCTGGAGGGAATCTCACGCCCATTTTCTTCGACCGCGTCCTCAACTCAACAAAGCTTTATTTTTGCCCAAGACCAAGAGCCAACTTTGCATGGACGGAATCCGTCACGCTTGCGAAGGAAGGATAACTCTCATTTTAGTATCCTCTGAGAGGAGGCGTGGAAAGTAATGGAATGATCCAGATTGATAGGATTCAACGGCAGCTTTAAACCCCTGTTCCACCATTTAGTCTCCTAGGGCTCTTTTAGGTCCCTATGCCTGGGTTCCTTCACACACACAGCACATGCAAAAGTATAGTACAGGACCATGGGCTTAGGAGGGTGGATGAGAAAATGCATTGCAAAGCCCAGACAGCAGAATCTGGTACACAAAAAATGCCGTACGTGGATATTTTTGTTTCTTTTGCTTTGTTTGTTTTCAATTTGTAATTGAACAGGTATTTCTGAGCAACTACTGTGTGCTATTCCAGGTGATGGGGCAGTGAACAAAACAGTCCCTGCTCCTGAGACAAACAATAAATAAACCTGCACACAGATGACAATGGATGGTTTTCTGTGCTATGGAGGAAGACAACACGGGCCAAGGAGGGGAGAGGGTGGCGGGCATTACGGTTCACAGCTCTCCCACAGGGAGCAGCGACAGGAGGAACATGCGAAGAACTAAGGGCGAGGGATGGCAGAGGGACAGGAGGGCCCAAGGCCTCGAGGTGGGAGCCCTGGAGCGCCGCAGGGTGAAATCTCTGAGGGAGGGGAGAGGGCAGAAACCAGCAGAGAGTGGGACCATGTAGACTAAAATGAAGACTTTAGTTTTTACTCTGAATGAGATGAGAAACTATTCGGAGGGCATAGATCAGAGAAAAGGATGTGGGCTGACATTTCAAAAGGATGACTCTGGTTGTGGTGCGAAGATCATTCTGAAGGGACTGAGAGTTTTAGCCATCAGACCTGATAGAAAGTTTTCGAAATCATCAGATCAGCTGAAGATAGGCTGGGTCTAGGGTAATAGCAGCAGAGGAGAAATGAAGGGTTTGGGTTCTAGACACATTTCAAAGGTAGAGCTGACAGGATTTTACTGATTTCTAAGGGTTTTTTTTCTGGTTTTTTTTTTTTTTTTTTCTCAAGCAACTGTAAAATACAATTTTGCAAAATGGGGAAGACTTAAACAGAAGCAGATGTGAAGGGAGAAACTCGGAAATATATTTGGGGAAAATATTAACTTTGAAATGCCTGTTAGACACCCAAGCAGGAAGCTGAATGTAGAAGTCTGGGGTTTGGAGAAGAGGTCCCAGCTGGAGATAAAATTTTGAGAGTCTTCAGAGGAAGTAAAATCTCAAGACTCAATGAGATCATTTAGGGAGCTAGTATTAATAAAGGGCAAAGGCAAGGGTGAGCCCGAGGCCCCCAACCCTGGGAGGTCAGGGAGATGACAAGGGACCAGCAAAGAATCCCAATGGGGGGAGCCAGGTGGCAGGAGATGCAAGAGAGCTTCATGTGCTGGAAGATCAAGGGATGGAGGGTGGATTGATGCCACTAATATTAGCTAATAGTTCAAATGAGAATGGTTTTGTGATCGGTCATTGATGTCAGCACCATAGAGATAACTAGTGGCCTTGGTAAGAGCTGTTTCAGCAGAGGTGGGTGGGAAAGACTGATTAGAGCGTGGTCTCTAGAAAGAATAAGACCTAGAAAGCTCTCTGGAAAGAATGGGACTCTAGAAAGAAAGACCATTAAAGTAGACAACTTTTTCATGCAATTTTATTCTAAACGGAGGAAAGAGATGGGGTGGTAGCTGGAAGATATTGTGGAGTCAAATGGATTTTTTTTGTTTCATTTCTTTTGTTTTTGTTTTTAGGACAGAAGCAATTATAGCTGACTGTAGGTGCCGATGGGACTGATTCGGTAATGAGGAAAAATTTGATGGGGGGAGGGGCATTTTCTGGAGAGTTGTTCTTGAATGAGCAAGAAGAGGAGGTTGAGTTGGAGGATCTGGCCTTTGTACCAGCAAGGTGGCTTTCACTCTCAGGGACAGAGGGCAGGCAGAGTATGGGCACAGAGGCAGGGAGCTGGGTGGATGGTGCTGGAACATCCAGCAGGGAGCAAGGTCATCGGCTCAGTGTGGAGGGGGAGGAGCTGCTGGAAGTTTGAGGGAAGAGGAGAAGGTGTAAAGAAAGACCAGTCAGCAGGGTTATTCTGCGTTTTCCACCAGTGACATTTC
>CM053503.1:163616137-163659163 GCA_028627145.1 Eidolon dupreanum | reverse complement strand
TTGGGTGAAGTGGGCATTGAAATGTTAAGCCACGGAGTGACAAGCTCCAATGCGTACCTTAGATTTAGAACCATTCTGCTTCTGTGTGTACCGTGGATGAGAAAAAGGCCAGATCAGACCGGTAGGAGACTGTGCTCATTCTGGCAAGAAATAATGGAGCCTGAGATTGTGGCAAAGTGTGTGAAGAAAAGGGAATCAGTTAGGAAAAAAAATATTTAGAAGATAGTACTTTGGTGATTTGATGAGTACAGATGGTAGAAGAAAATGAGGAATATCAGATGAATACTAGGCTTTTGACACAGGCAAGTGGTTAGGTAGTAGGGCTAGTTAGATGAACGGATACCATCTATGAGCAATCAGAAAACAGGAGGACTCCAGGAGAGGGTTATGTCCCATAGGCACGTTTGAAGAGAAAGAACAGTCAACAGTTTAGAGTCACAGTAGGATCAAGTAATACAAGGTGGGGACTTATTGGTTAGATGTGGCAACAGGAGGATTTCAGTGACCTTGAAGAGAACTGTACCAGTGCAGTGATGGGTGAAGAGGCTCTGGGATGGCAGTGAGTAGGAAATAGGGAAATAGAAATAGTGAGCATATGTCACATTTTCAAAATGCGGAAAGTGGAAAGGAAGCCCTAGTCAAAAAAGGATCTAGAAGGCAGCTGGAACTTGAGCATGTTTAAATGCTGATGGGGAGGAACGACGAAAAAGTTGAAGATAAGAGAAGGGAGTCTTCTAAAGAGAGAGACGCTTCATGGGAGCATAGGAGAGGAAGAGGATTCTCTCTTTGTAATAGCAAAGAAAGAAGAGAATAATGGTCCAGGGCTGAGTGAAATAGAGAAGCTCCTGGGAGTTGAATTATGGAGGATGTCTCTTTTTTTTTTTCTTTAAGAAAAGAGAGAGTTGTTTTGCCCTAAGGTAAAATGGCTGGTTGTTCCAGAATGAGAAAGAGAAAAGTGTGGAACGTGACCCGAATGAATATAGAAAGTCATAGAAGCCTCTAGAAAAGGGGATTTTATTTATCATGGTCGAAACTGGTTAAGGTTTGATGGATCTACTTACACGATTTTCAAAAAAGAGCTTTAGAATCAAATATACTGATGCAAAACTAGAATTTGTTTTTTTGTTCTGTTAGAAGGAGAACATTTTCTGCCCATCAAAGGAGCTTTGTGGTAGATAATCCCCCTAAAGGTGGCCACAGCTCTATCCTGGGAACCTGTGAATATGTTACTTTACATGATAGAAGGAACTTTGCAGGTGTGATTAAGTGAAGAACTTTGAGGTGGGGGAGATTTTCCTGGACCATCTGGTGAGCTCAAAGTAATCAACAAGGGTCCTTTTAAGAGGGAGGCTGGGAGTCAGAATGAGAAAAGGGTGATATGACAACGGAAAGAGAGATTGGAAGACAGTTTGCTGCTGACTTTGAAGGTGGAGGAAGGGGCCATGGCCAGGAAACAGCCTCTAGATGCTGAAAAAGGCAGGAAATAAATTCTCTCCCAAAGCTTCCAGAGGGAATCAGCTTTGCTGACACCTTAACTTTACTTTAACTTAGTGAGACTGATGTTGGAGATTATAATGTTGTTTAAAGCTCTTAAATTTGTGGTAATTTGCTAGAGCAGCAATGGGAAGTGAAAACAAGGTTGTAAAAGGTTATTCTTTACCTTCTGTGTAGTTTAACCAGATAACAAAGATTCTTCTATGATTTGTGCTGACACTATGTCCTCGGTTATTTAAAAGAACAAAGTTTTCTCACTTAGGAGTGAGCTAGGATTCTTTACAATCATGTTACTGCTGATGTTTATTTTTAAAACTCTTTATTATTCTCTTTAAGTAAGTAGCCAGGTATTGTTTCTCATTCTCTTCTACCCTATTCAAATGTTCAAATCTGACAGCTTTTGATATTTTACCTTCCCCAAATTGATCCTAAATGATAACCTTTTCCAGCTAAAACTGTCTTTGAGAGTTTCCAAAAGAAGAACCACAAAGGGTTTATTCTTTCATCTTGCAAAAAGAGAAATGCTAGGAGATAATGAGGTTTATTTGATGATTACCGTTGATGAAATTTCATGGGAAGAGTTGTTGTTAAATCAGAAGAGACGCTGCTTAGCTTTCCTGGGGATTAAATCGATATAATAAAGCGTCATTAAATTTAGATTTTAGGAACTGTGTGCTGTGAGGAAATGCCCAGAGCTTTGTCAATTTCCTCACCGGCCATGATGATTCTTGGTGCTGCTGTTCCCGAGATAGGTGTTGTCAGTCATAATTTCAGCTGTTTCTTAAGATGGTAACTTGGTCACAAAATTTTAAATTTGAAACTGGCATCAACCAGGGTGGCAGTTTTCAGCTGGAAGCTCACGTCACTTCACTATGGAGTTCTATTCGTATGCAAATGTTTAGGACTTGTTTCACCTCTGTGCAGTCTCTTTGCTTGACATTCTTTATATGTTCTTAGTATATTCTAACTATATATCCAGTAAATTCATGGAATAGTGTGTCGGGATTGTTATATGTTATATCTGAAGTTTTTTCTCAGTGAAGATGATGTTCCACCATTGTTATATGTAAGATTTAATATCCACTGTTCTTTGAAAATAGAGTTACTCATTATGTTAATAGATATTTTGCCTAAAATGTTTTCTGAATTGACTTTATTTTGGTTTGCATGCTACATAAATAACCAAATTGCCTTGTCAGGGGTACTATTCTTGTTATGAATTCTCAGCAGTTCTTTCATTTTTAAAAATTGTCAGTAAGAGGTTCACCACAGCCTTTTTATTTTGTCATCTACAGATTGTTTCTTTCTTTCTTTCTTTTTTTTTTTTTTTTTAATTTTGATGTTTCTCTGAAAGCACTTGCAATCAGCTACAGATGTGAATGTTTGTCTTGGACAAAGAAGGGCTGTCTCAGCGTCCTGGGGAAAAGGGTCATATTAAGTACTTTGAGGTGCAAGCTTCTGACGGTCTCACTTAAACAACTTTGAGGCCATCCTGATAGACCAAGTCAGGATTTCTGGAATCTTAGTCAAGACTCAGATGCATTCATGAGACTAATGATGCAAAATCCAGCAGAACAAGAATTAATTACCTATGATTGAATGAACAAACGAGGGATGATGGTGGGTTTTGTTTAGAATATTGTTGATGTTGTTTTAACGTTCTGTTTTCTAGATATACAAGAAACCACATTCTCTTTTCTCTTAAGTTACCCATAACTCATAAGAGTTTGATAAGACTATGCTTTGCTAACCAGAAATGAACCACCATAAATATCTTATTCTTCTTCCTTGATTCTTCCGAAGTTCAGAAACTTTTGCGTGTATTCTTAATTTCATGGCATAGGTTCAATAAAAATCTGTCTTCCTTGTTAACAGGATATACCTGGAAACATTGGTTTTGAACCCAAGGCTTGCTCTGCCTGGAACATCATATTTGAGAATGACGCTCATTTAATCAGAAATGACCTAAAAAAAACGAAAATCAGAAATGACCTGACATATTTAAGGAACTAAAGTTGACTTTATGGAGCCAATGTTTACCAAGACTTGTTGGGAAAACTGGCCTGGTACCTGGCTTACAAAGTTCCCAGCCTTACAGGTGAGTATAACGTCACTTCCTGGCAGGTCCATTAACCGGGGGATCTTGAGAAGAGAGGAATTTGCTCAACTCTATAATTACTGCAGGCAAATTTGACGGCTTGGCTTCCTAACTTCAAGGTGTTTTCAAAAGTCTAAGCTGAGATCCCTTATTAAAGCTTCCAGCAAAAAAATAAAAATAAAAAACGAAAACAAAAACAAAAACAAATCTTAAGAAGACCCATATGGTAAATCGCCATTCTTGCTGCATCTCTGTAAATGGGCCACATCTAATGAGATCAGCCTTATCTTGTGATCAAGAAAAATCTTTCCTTGAGATTATCTTTGTAAAAAGAGGGGTGACTAAAAAGAGAAATTTTGTATTTCAAAATAAACCACACCCAGGTTATCAGACTCTTCCCCTGTTTATTGCCTTTGAGCTTTCTTGCACCTCTTTGTAAATTGCAGATAGCTGATGACTGTGCAAACTGTCTTGTCTGATGAGATTTCATTGACTTCCTTCCCCCATCCCTGGTGGAAGAACCAGTTTTGATACCTCCCTTTAATTTAAATTGGATCCTGTTGCCTTGTCCAGTTGTCAATCCTTACCAAATTTTCAATTCTTCTAATTTTCTTTAATATCTGACTACAATCTTCTAATCTAACTTTTCAAATTTTTCTCCCTCCCACCTTCATTTTGAGTGAGACAGGAAACGAATCAGTCTGAGATGCTTCTGAGCTAACCCAGGGGTAAACACATCCAGTTATATCTTTAAAGAAAGAAAGAAAGAAAGAAAGAATATAAAGGCAGCTGAGGTCCCAGCCTAAACAGGTGTTGAACAGAACGCAGGCCAAGCCAGAGCTGGAACAGGGCAGGTCTGGGGAGCTGCAGAGTGATCAGTATAAAGTCCAAGGGTGAGCCTAAAAGTCAGAAATGCCAGGAGGTAACCCTAAAAACTGGGAGATGGGGAAGCCCCAAAGGCAAAAAATCCAGGGGATAAGACTGGCCAAAAATGAAAGATGAGCAAGCTTTTAACTAACGCTGACCCATCTCATGCCTCCCTTTGGTGGTAGGGGTGGGATGGGTGGGGCGGGAGGGGCCGCAGGGAAGGCTCCACAGTGTAGAATGGGCAGTCAGGGTGTTTGGAGAAACATGTGGCAGATTTCACCACCTGTGTAACTTTACAGGGACCAGAAAGTGGCCTTTCCTGTTGCCCAGAAGGGAAGGAGTCCAGGTGATATCTTCATCCTGGAATCTCTCTTTTGTAGCCCGAGGGCTCTAGACATCATGGTAGGCTTTTCTCTGATGTGTCAGATGGCTGATTCCCCTTGTTGAAGCCACCATGTCTGCGGTGAGGTCCCACGGGCTAATAATAACCAGGAGGGAGCCCCTGAGAATTCTCAGGGCCCTCCGATAGTCTCTGTGCTGTCCCCAGGCCTAGCGCAGTGCCTGGGACTGAGGAAACATATCATGGTGCTGGAGAATCTGTATTATTGTGCAGAGTGTGTTTTGGGTCATAGAAAGATTGACAAAGCCAGAAAACTGGTCAGAGGCAAGTTAAGGGAATGGGCCATGCTGGCTTTATGACATGAAGCCAGGGGCAGTATTACAGTTATTTAATAACTAGAACTATGCAGGCACATACTAAACAGAATGGATTCTGGCTAAAATTCAGCCCTGTGTATAGCAATGATAGGACCTCTTTGGGATCTAGTTCACTTATTTATTTATTTATTTATTTATTTATTTATTTATTTATTTTTTAACAAAAATACGAAATAGAGAGATTAGGCTTTGAACTATGCCTCCGGAATTGGGGTGCAAACTGAGGCTACTAGGTAGTCAGTGGGTTAGAACCTAATCTTGATAAGTAATGGCCTGAAGTGGGGCTCTGGTCCAGGAGATCATGTGCATTGTCCTGATGATGTCATCTATAACGCCAGCATTTAAGGGGCCAAGACCACTGTTCAATTTTTCAGGGGCCTCAGCATCAGAAGTGGACCAAGGAGCCTTCAGAGTCTTTCCAGGTATCACCTTGACCTGAGAATGTCCTGCCAGAAGTCCTGACATCTGGGTCTTCCTGGGTTGACATCCTGGTGACAGTACATACCTTTGTCCTGGCTTCTCCCCACAGAACATGCTGGAGGGTCATGATGGCAGAGCCAGCCTCCCTTGTCCTCTGCACTCCAAAAGTCCCCACAGAATGGTGCAGAACCTTGTGTAGGGGCTGCTGGATGCAGCCACTGGCCAATTTCTGGTGTCCGACCATGCCGGTGGTTCTAAGAGTGCTTAGCCACAATTTTTCAGAGAGGAAGTTACTCCTCAAGTTAGGATGGCCTCGGCTGGCTCCTATTATCTGGGCTCATATGACAAGGTTTTACCTGAGTGGTTGCCTAGACTAGTTGTTCGAAAACTCCCATCACTCAAAGTCAAGGGCCTGCTCTAAGTGGCCAGGGCTAAGTGTTCCTATCTCTTAGAGTTGTTTCAAGCTGCAGTGGTTACCCTTCAAGGCCCACTGAGGCCAGTTTCCACTGAGTTCATCTCTCTGAGCCTTCGAGCCTCTTTTAATGTCATTTGTGTCCTTGGGAGTTGGTTTTGAACAGAACAAGATTCTTCAAAATACGGACACCAGAGCAAAAGTTCCCTAGCAACGTGCTGGCCCATGCACATGATTGAAGGCTCCAAGGTAGGCGGACATGGTGGGCTGAGTTAGGATAGGTTGGAAGAGGGCAAAAGAGAACAGGTCCATGGTTTCCTGGAGCGGTTTTGCTCACTTTGGGGTCCAGTATATATTCCTTTTATTTTGAGGAAGTCCATTGACAAGGTAGTGATGGGAAAGTGAATTTTTGAATACCCACGGTAACCAGATTGTTCCTTGTGTGATAGAGATGTGTCACTTGACTGCACAAACCTGGTCAAGTCAACCTCAAGTATTTCAAATATATGTTCAAGAGAGGGGGCACTGGCCCACACATGCCGTAAAGACAGAGTCCAGAAAATAAGCATTGGCTGGGACACGAATAGTCCTCAGAATCCACATGGGTGGCTCAGGACTCAAGAGTATCACCAAATACCTGGACTGTTCTAAGCAGGGCCGAAAACATTCTCTTGTGGCCCACTGGCCATACCCGAACTGTTTGTCTTTGCAAGGTCCAGCTTTATAAATGGCCTGGCTCCTCTGAGTTGGATTCATGATTTGAAAATGATCAGAAGTAAGTAGTGGTCTCTTATTGTGATGGCCCTGATTATGGCCTCCAAGACATGATCTGGGCCCCGGCTGGACACCTGAAAGTAGTCACAAGGGATTTGTGTGAATGTGTGGCATAGTTACATCCTACTTTTCTTCCAAACTGGCTTCTCCTGTCTTGGTGGCCCAGCCCTGATTCCGGGCAGTCTTGTTTTAGCTGGAGCTCCCAGTTTTCCTTCATTACAGAGGCAGCAACCCCTGGTGGGTGTGGCCAAAGATTTGCTAACTCCCTGTAGTAAGTTTCTTCTAGGTTGTCCCAGATGAAGGACTTGAGCTTCAAAAGATGGAAGTACCCAGTTAGCCACACTTTGGATATGATCCGAGTGGAGGATGCTTACCTAGGAGAGTGTTGATTGTGGGAACTAGATAAGGCTCCATGCCCAAGTATCCAAGTGAATCTAAGACCAAGAGTTTCCATTTGGGTGAGACCAGGAGCTGTGGGGCTTTGGGCAAGAGTTACAGTGGCAGATGAAAAGCTTGTGGGTATGCTCTTGACAGCAATGGGGCCCCTCAATAGCTGTCTTTCTGTCCATACTTGTATGGACCAGAGTTCAGAGGGCTCTTTGACATTGTAATCTGTCATCAAAAGGGTCATAGTTACCTGCAATTCCACAGGTAGCCAACTCTTTCTGCCCTTAGGGCAGAAAGCTAGGTCTTGGTTCCTGATGAATGGTGTCATTCTTGGAAGCCGGGGGTGGGGGGGATAGCTAGAAAAAGCATCTATTAAGCTGAAGAATGTGCCATGTTTCCCTTGGGTGGTTAGCCCATTTGGCTGATGAGAGAGAGAGAGAAAGAGAGAGAGAGAGAGAATGTGTGTATGTACGTGTGTGTATTGCATACAGGTGAATGAGTGTGTGTGGGAGTGAGCATGAATGTGTATAAGGTGAGGGAGGTACAGCAAGATGAAGCCTATGACACTTATTTAGGAAGCCTACTGACCCACTCCACCCAGTTCATTCCCTACCCTCAAAACTGGATAGAGGCCACTATGTGAGCGAAGCCCTAATGCAGGCATCCCTGACTTCCCACTTAAGGGTGACCAGTGACCTCTGCCAGCATGAACACCACCTTACCTTCCAGAAGAAGAAAAAGGATTTAGGGGTCAGAGCCATCCAGGGAAGGGGATGAAGCACCAGGACCACACTCAAGCAGTGGCGTTGGCTGAAATCAGACTTCTGAAGATTCTGCTACAGTGGAAGGGAGCCCCGGGAAGCTGCCAGCCTCTGTGGTTCAGTCCCACTGCTCCAGAAAGGATTCAGACCCAGAATACTGCAGAAGACGGGCTCTCTCCAGGCCAGGCGTGGTCCAGGTGACAGCATGCCACGGCACATGACCGGACTGGCACAGCTAGGATGTCGTAGATGGACTTGGCACCCGGCCTCCACTTGCCAGTAGGGCCCCCAAAAGGAGCTGCAATATCTCTGGCTATCTTAGGATCGATGCAGAGATATTATTTGCATTGCCATGGTGTCTGAGGAATACCCGAAGTGTGCTGGAGATGGCCCAGATCAGATCCATCAAGCTGAAACTCGACTTCTTCCAGGCCGAGGATCCACGTGTATCATCATAGTCTCAGGGCAGCTTCTGCAAACCCCAGCACATCCAGCCACACCTATTCCTCATTCACAGCACGTTCTCCTAGCTACCCCCCAGACCATTCAAACAAATTTCCAGCTACTTCCAGAACCAGCTGAGAGATAGGGACTGACTATGCTGTAAACAAACTTTCAAATTAAAAGATAAAAATTGCTTTCAAAACGTGTGAAGTACAAACAAGGGAACACCCTCATTGAAAGTGTGTGTAGTCTGTAGATCTGAACGGATCACAGTTGTTCAGTGACTCAGGCTTATTTTATGGTGATTAAACCACAGACGACCCCAGAGCACAGGCCAGGCTAGAGGTAGATCAGATGCCTCCAAAAACATAAACTTCCATCCTGTTCACCAATAAATCATTGCATGCCTCCTAATTAAATTACCAATCAAATGAACCCTAACGCTATGGCATGTTTTTACTTAAAATTACATTAAAACCAGCCCAATTTCTACCTCAGCATTTCAAATGTAAGTTTCCTTAGGGACTGACTGCTTTAATGAAAATTATCTCTAAAGAAGGCATCTTGATTAAAAGGCAAATTACATCATGGAAAAATTTATAAGCATGTTGCTATTTGCCAAACTATCTTACGATCAAAAACTCGGTTCTGCATTTTTGTGTGACTGGTATTTTCTGAACATAAATCTGCTATACAACTTTCTACTTTCACCTAGTAGAATTGATCACACTTGTACAAAGTGTCCAAATTATATACAAAACTGAGCATTTTCACATGTACTTTCTTCTGCCATAAAGGTAACATAACAATTGGCAACTTTTCTACAGTAATTCATTAATAATTCCCTTCCCCTAAAATAATGAATGCTCGGGGTCACTAGTTTACCCACATTTCTTCTTAAGCTTATTTTTATTGTCCTTCCCTGATTCTTCCCCTTGCGACCTGCAAAACCATAAACATTTGACATCTTTACAAAACTTCTCCAGATCAATACAGATCAAACCCTGATTTTACTTTAAATATGACCCCACTCTATTAAGTAATGAAATCCTTTATAAAAAGCATTTCAGAAACCAGACTAAACTTTCAAATGTTAAACTTTCAAATGTTAAACAAATACCCAGATAAGTCACGCGCTAACAGAATTTTAACAAAATTGATACAATTCGAGTTGAGCGTATCACAGGCAGTGTGATGTTGGTGGTGGCGGTGGTCAGGGGAAGCTGGATTCTAAAGCAGGGATGAATTTCGACATCCTTTCCAGATCTACTCCCATGTGCTTAACCGTGTTCCTTCATTTCTTTAAAAATCGGTAGGGAGCTTTGTACCACACAATGGTCTCTATCTTTCCAATGAAGGAGGAGGAAGAGGAGGAGGAGGAGAAGGAGAAGAAGAGTTTTATATTTTCGACTTCCAACTTTACAATAATCAAAGTTCATGGCTCCTTAGCTCTTTCAGGCCTCTGGTTCTCTGAGGCTAAGGATTATTTTGTCTCCTGGATGTTCTTTGCTCCTTGCTGAGTCATTCATGAGGCTTGATCTCTTTATTCGGGCTCTCTGCCTCTCCCAGGCTTGGAGCCAGCATTTTCTACATTTCAATTGCCATTGTACGGTTCCAATGAGGTCATCAATTAATATTGTACCTTTAATTTTTCCTCCTGCTAATCTCTCTGTGTTCTCTCTTCTCCCCTCGCACCGCCACCCCCATCTTCTGGCTTTTCTTCTAGTTCCACCTGCAAAATTATGACACTTCACTCATCAAGTCTTGCAAGGGCATTTCACTTCCTAAAGCCTATAATGACAGTTGTACGGAGCCTGAGGGTAGAAACCAAATAACTTACAAAGATTTTGAAGACTTTTTTAGATCACGAATAAGGTTAAAATAGCAATTCCTTTCACTCTACTAGGTGCAGGTCCTGTGCCAGAGGCATTACCTACATAAATAGCTAATCCTAAAACAAAAGGGAAGTACTATATTTCATCGAATATAAGACACCTTGGTTGTAAGGCTCATTGTTTCATTTTGAAACATCAAGAAAAATAACCCTATTAGATCGTAACCTGTCATGGATTGCAAATTGCGTTCTTATTTCAGAGATGTTAAAATGTGGAAGGTGGGGGTGGGGAAAGTGCATCTTAGAATCGATGGGGAGGAACCAGTTTTACAGACAAGGAAGCTGAAGTTCAGAGACACTGGGAGCTGTGGCCAGAACCACAGAGCTAATATGAGGCAGAGCTGGGTTTTATAGATCCTTCCAGAGTCCACTGTCTCTCCAGAGGTTTGAAGCTTTATTTTTTCCCCCCTTGAGGAGTTTCTTTTTTCCTGCCTGCCTGTTCTCAGAAACCAGTTTCTAAGGCCTCTGGCCTGGAAAACAGGTCCTTCCCTTTAAGTTATGGGACTGCCAACAGAACTAGACAAACAACTGCCTTTTTGAGACTGCTTCCCCTCTTCATGGTGCCTAATTATAGAGACTGACCATTCTGCTGTTGCTACAGTATTTTCGGTGGTAGTAGAGTCGGAGGGGAAGGAGTGGGTGTCGGCGATGACTGTGCAAGCTTTCCCTTCTCCCCCACAGCTCCTCATCTTCTACTTCTTGCCCCAAGGCAGCCGAGGGAGGGTCATGGGGCTCACAAGAGGATTAATAAAAGCTGATTTAGGGAGCTAGAAGCTGCTGCCAGGAAAATCTCCCCACACTCCCCTATCACATTTTCTTGCTCTTCTGTGTCTAATGAGCTGCCCTCCCCTCTCCCCCCACCGCCTTAGACTTTGGAGTTTTGTTCTGTGTCTCTGGTGGGGAACTCCCAGTCGCTGAGCCCACTGCCTGCTTGCTTGGTTCATTCATTTGGTGATTCGGTCGTTATTTTAGTGAACACCCACTGCACACAGGCATTCTGAAGACGACCGATGGACCCACACACACGCACAATTCCTGCCCTCGCTGGTTCGCAGCCTAGCGAGAAAGGCAGATGTCATCCAAGGAGTTTGTAAATACATGCAAAATGACAGCTGTGGCAGAAGATTCTAGGGAAGAGCTGCGGCAGAGCTGGGCAGTGTGTCCCCAATATTCTGTGTGCTCCCTTACATTTCCCAACCCCCCTTACTGTTTGAATTGGACCCAAATTAAAGTGATTAATTCTGCCCAAGGACCTCGAGCTGACGTGACGTGGGTCGCCTCCAGAGAAAGGCAACGACTTTATGAGCTGGTACATCTCTTTCAATTCTCTTTGCTCTGAATCGATGACCTCGGGCACCATGGAGAAGGTGTAGCTCTGAGATGAAGGCAAGCTACCCGATCCATGTTGAACTTTACATTTAGGGAAAATAAAACTCTGTGGTACTTGCTCGCTGAGACCTCAGGTTTGACTTGGGAGCTGGTGGTGATTACCTTAATAATACAGAATTGCATATTCCCATGAGGAAAACAGGGAAGGAACTGACCAGGCAAAGGCCAGGAAAGGCATCCTTAGGCACGTGATGCTCAGGCTAGAGTCTAAAGGAAGAGTGGGAGTTAAGCTGGAGAACAGAGTGACGAGGGGCATTCAGACCGACTGGCAGCTCATGCAAAGGCCCTGTGGTGGGAGGGTATGTTCGATGGGATGGACGAAGGGCAGAGGGGCAAGAGGAGCTCCGTAGGAGGTGCTCATCCACCTACCACCTGGCTGATCTGAAACAGAGCCCTACACCTAGGCTGCACGCTGGGATACCTCTGCTGCCCAGGTCCTCTGGGTGGGCCACCCAGCCCTTGACGTGGGGTCAGCTTTGCTCTCCCAACCCCTTGGCCTCTCACAGCCAGTTAGTAGGCACCTGGGTGGTGTCTCGCCCATGGTCTACCTCTCCGCATTGCCCCATCTGTTCTGCTCACAGGGCCAGAGGGCTCTGGGGAGGGTGTGGGGGCGGGAGTCCAGGGAAGCTGTTACCCAGCATCGCTGGGGGGTGGAACCTGAATGCTGTGAGAGGAGCCTGGGGGTAGCTGGGCAGGAGGATGGGCACTAAACAAGAGGACCGTGGTGAGGACCACAGGCGTGGGGGTAGAGGCCAATCTGATCTCATGGGGTGCCACAGGCCACGCCTTCCTCTTGTGAACAGGGCAGTGTAATGCAGCTGGCTGGGTTGCGCAGGTTACTCTTCTGGGGTGCCCAGGGGGCTCAAGGGGGCATAGGAGGCTGGACACCTCTTGCTCCCACCCAGACTGGTGTCGTGGACCCTCCCTGTTTCACCTTCATCTGACCAGGTTGTCCCTTCCGTCTTCCATGAGCAGTCCTGCCTGTCACACACCCACGCCAAACCCTGCTAAGAGCTCTCCTTTGAGCACAAAGGAAGCTTAGGCATGGTGTCCAAGGAGCTCTAAGCTCTGGCCTCTGAGCACCTTCCTGCTCCTCCCCTTCCCAATCCTGTCCTCGGCTAGACCTAGAAACTGTCCTGACCCTCAGGGGCCTGGGTCTCAACCCTTTGGGGCAGGACAAGATTGCTTTCACCATGCACAGAGGACCCATTGCAGCAGACCTCATCCCTGCCTAACCAATATCCAGTTCCATGCAGGAGTGAGCCCAGGTTCAGGGTTAGACTCTATCCTGGCATCCTCGTTCTCGGTTCTCTTGCAGTCAGGAAAGGCCACATGTCTTGGGTCTCTTGGAGAGACCCAAGAGGAGTGTTTTCTGGAAAAGCTTTTGCTTTCTGATAACAAGGGACACACATGACTGGTATCACCTATCTTCTTTCTTTCTTTCTTCCTTGACTGTAGATGTGATGGCTGGAGCAGAGGCAGCCATATTGGGACCATAAGGACATGGACAACAGTGACTACCCTATCATCAGAAGGCTATTGAACTATTACCAACATCTGTCCCCTTCTGGACTTCCTATCCTGTATACCCCTTACTCATGTAAGCCACTGTTGTCATTTCTTGTCACTTGTAGCTGAATGTCACTCTGACCTGATATACCTATCTGGGAGCCCAGCCTCACATTTCTTTGCCATCCTCAATTCCAGTAACTCTTACCTCTGCTCCATTTCAGCACCATGCCACATCCAACCCTAGGCCCTAATGTCACCTTAAACTATTTCGTGCCTGAAATACTTGATACAAACTGCTAAGTTTCTGACCCAAACTCCAATCTTTCCCTATCCCGGGGCGACTATAAAAAAAAGTGCTATTCATTTAGAATTGAAAAGTTATTCTGGACTCTCTTTGGAAAGCGCCAGGATCTGCATGTAAACTCTCGTTAATATTTCTTTCCAGCGTTTGTCCTGGACTGAGCACGGTGACAGCGCTCATCATTCTGCTCTTCCTTGCGCTTCACACAGACCTGGCCGCTTTCCGTCGTCTCCGGAATGAGGCGTCCCTCCCCAGGTTCCGTGCGCCCCTCCCCGCGCACGCAGAGATGTTCCCTCCGGGGCCTCCGGGACGTGCTCCAGCTATTCCAATGTCCCTCTGATGTCTTCGACCTCCCCGCCCTCACCCTCCACCCAGAAACGTGCTCAAGCTCCGCCCCGCGCCCCCCCGCCCCCAACAAACACCTTGCTTTGACCCTGTACTCCTCCCTTGCGCCACTCTTTCTTCCCTGAGCTTAGTCAAAGATCCGTCATCACGGGGTAATTCTATCCCTCGCCGCTGAATCGCTCCCCACCCCATGTCACTCTTGTCTTGTTCTTCCCAATCCCTGTGACTGTTTACAGAAGTCTCCAGCGACTTTCAGATTATCCAGCAAACTGAATACACGTCAGTCCTTATCTTTCTGTACTGCTTTATCGATTTGACACACTAACCGTTCGCCTGGTGTGTTCCTTCTACTCATGAACCAATTCCTCTGAGACTCTTTGATGGAGGGCGGCTCTGGGTCTTGAAATCTGAGTCTTGTTCCTTGAGGTTTATGCTCAGCGCTCTTCTCTCTCACACTCTGCCTCATTTTTCATTTGTGTTAGAATTTCTACCTCCTCGTTGCTGCCAATACTCTGATATATATCTTCAGCCCTGACGCTGCGTCTAAGGCTTAACATTTTTTTCTTTACCTGCGTGTTGCATCTCATGCTGCTCCGTGAGCATCACCAGATGGCTGACCACCAAGTCCAAGTTCCTCAAGATGACATATGTGCCCTCAGGTCTCAGTTCCCGCTCTTTCTTCAGTCTTACTTCCTGTCTAGTCATCCCAGACTCACAGGGCTTCCCAGGGCGTATGCCATGTACCTCATACCTCTGCATTGTGGCACACGCAGCCTGGAACTCCCTTCCGCTCCTTTCTTCTTTACCTCATTCTTACTCAGCCTTGGTGCTCGCCTTAGGCATCACCTTTCTCTGCCAGGAAGCTTTACCTGTCTGGTGTCCTCGGGCAGAACTATGTAGGCAGAGCCCTCTTCCCGGCATGCATCTAGCTCCCTGTGTATCTCAGCACGTCGTCTTGAATGGCCAGATCTGTTCTCTCTCTCTCTCTCTCTCTCTCTCTCTCTCTCTCTCCTCTTCTCCCTTTCTCTGTCTCTCTCCACCTCCCCATCTCTCTGTCTCTCACAGCCTCTACCCATCTGCCCTCTGCACGCTTGCCCTATTCTCCCCTTGACAGCTAGGGGACTTTGCCTTGCATGTGGCACTCACTCTAGCTCTATGTCATCTCCTAGCCATGGTGCCCATGAGTCAGCTTCCAAGCAGCAATGGCGGTACCTGTGGGACTCTGGAACTCACTTCCACATCCCCAGGAAAAAGTGATTGACCCACCTGGATCAGGAATGACCCGTGGGCAAATTGGGGTTGGCGTAAGAGAGGGATCTCCTGGAACACAGCCTGCCGGCCTGTCTGAGCTGTGGCTCAGAAGGAAATGATATTCATCTCTCATGTAACTGATTAGGAAAACAAAACAAAACAAAACAAAACAAAACAAAAACATAAAGAGAAACTTCTGGAAAACAGCACTAAATCTGGCCCCTCTTCCATGCCGAGAGCCAGCCTCTCTGAGTGGATTCTCATTCTTATGAAGCTATCTGGGTAGGGCCGTCTTCTAATACATCTGGCTGTTAAGGCTGCACTGAAATTTACACATTTGTCAAACATCAGAATTTTATGTTCACTGATTCTTTGCCCGAAGTCCTCTTCTTTAAAGGCTCACAGACATGGCATCGGCCCAATCCCGGGATTGGTTTCAAGAAGTCCCGAGCTGGCAGGGTTGCATGGGTGGCCCTGGAACCTTGTAGAAGCTCTGCCTTGACTTCCCCGGGCTCTTGCTCCTTGGAGATTGGTTGGGCGATCTAGGGAGGGGGAGGCATGGTTTCGGACAACCAAGGGATCTCTGGGCTTTCCAAGGGCAACTGGCTGAGCTTGTGGCTGTGCTGGGGGAGTGGACCACACAGTATGGGGCCCAGCTAGGCCTGGGGCCCAGAGAGAAACATCACCAAATGCCAGTGTTCCCGGAGCCTGCAACGCGAGAGGTACGGAAACGACCTCCCCCAGGCCTCGGAGCCTTTGCTGCCTTACGTTCACAGAACTTTGAATCTGACATGCCATGCGGTCTCTTTTTTTTTATTTTCTGTCTCCCTTCCATACACTCTAGAATGTAGATTCCACAGGGCCGGGACTTTTTTTTTTTTTGGTTCACTACTGCATCCCTAAGACCTAGGACAGGTGCATAGTAGGTACGTAAGTATTTGCTGAAGAAATGGATAAAATACTAGGGGCCAGGTCTGGGCAGGGTACTGGAGAAGTTTGGTCTGCACCAGGAATTCGGAGATGGCTTTCTGCAGCCAGGGTGCCTACGCTGCGTCTCGAAGCATCAGCCAGATGAACCTGGGTAGGAGGAGGAAAAAAGACACCGCAGGTGAAGACTCTAGAGGAAGCGTCACCTGGGTGTATGCTCAGCCTGCCTGCCCTCTCTGCAGCAAGGTTCTGGACGTGAACGCAGCTGCGTCTTGCGGACAAGGGCAGATAGGGTTCAGGTGACAGCAGAGCCGAAGCTACAGGTGTCTCTTTTGGGCTGGGCAAAGGCCCTCGCCCCTGTGTTGGGACTCGGTGAAGGACCGGGAGGATGGCCGTGTTGCATGGTGGCCTCTCCCAGGAACTGGACAACCAAGCCCCTCTGCAGTTAATCACACTGGACCACGGAGCCAGGGACACTATGGGACTCAGTCTGCAACAGGAGAGAGCCTTAAGATCTTGGTCAGTAGAGGGACAGAAGGAGCCAAGACCTGGCAATCGACACCGGGGATGGCACAGGATTCCAAACGTCAGGGGGACAGTGAGAGGATGGCGCTTCGGTCCGACGGCTCATCCGGCTGCTTCCACCGCGGGGAGGGGCCTGCACAGAAGGCTCCCTTGTCCGTGCTTGGGATGGTGCCACCGCCCTGCTTTCAGCCCAGACAGCAGAGGGCCACACCCTCGGCCTCCCGGCCTCCCTCCCTGAGGTGTGTGAATGCTCCTTTTACAGCCTCTTGCTCAGCTGTGGGCTCTGAAGACCCCTGGGGGTGCGGTTGGGGAACTGGGTTGGTCCCTAGGCTGAACTCCGCCTTTTAAGCCTTCCTGGTGAGCCTGGGCCCTGAGTCCTGTCACTACTTATCCTCATAGTGAGTCCCCTCTGAGGCCCTCCTGCCACAGGTCTTCATTTGGGACAATCTCAGTTCATCAGAGATGCTGCTGAAGGTCAGAGGCCAGGGGCCAGGGTCTGGGTTGCTTTTGTTCTGTTAGGCTCCTTGGCCCCTGTGCAAATGCTCCCACCTGTCCCCAGGCCATCTCAGCAGAGCAAGGGGACAGGGTGGTGACACTGAACACTGTGGCTACCGCATCCTCAGAGACCATTCTGTGGCCCCGAAATGCTCCCAGAAACGTCGCCTCACTGATCACCCCGCCCAGCACCCACGGGGGCAGAGGGCCCCTCTGAGGTCGGCCTGGAGCTTGCACTGCGTTCTGCAGTTAGTGGTTCACTGAAGCCCCGACTCCTCTCCCGTGTCCAAGGGCCCCTCTGGGAGGCTCCCCGTCCAGACTAGCAGCTCCTTCAACGTCCATCCCAAGCCCCTAGGATGCAAGGGTGGCTCTGGCAGAACTCCAACATCCTAACCAAGATACTCCCTCAAGTTGCTGCAAATGGGGTGCCGACAGCTTCGCCCCAGAGGCCTGAGTGGGGGGTAGGGGTGGGTAGCTGGGGAGAGGAGAAGGAGTCCCTCTACCCCCCCACCTGTTCTTGTTGGGGTCCTAGCACCTCCCGCTGATTGGGATGACGGGGGGACTGCTTTGCACCCCCCTCCCTTCTCTGCCTCGCTGCTCACTTCCCAGCTCTTCCCTTGCTCCTGCAAAGGATGGCGAGAGCACATTTTGTTCAACACTACCTTGGAAGCGGGCAGGGAGCAATTTAGAATATCCTTTTCAAGGCAATAGTCTGACTCGCAAGGCTATTTTTTTTCTCCCTAGAAGTTGAAAAGCCCCTAGTTCCCACCCGCCCCCCCCGCAAACCCCTTCATTTAACTTCTGTAACAAATTCTAAAATTTCCCCAGGCAGATATATGGAGCACAGACTAAAGTGGAAATTCAAGGTCTCGTAATATTTTTCAAATCCTTAGCACACACTCTACTCATCTATTCCTCACGTGCAAAGACAACGTTCTTGCTCTTAATGAAAAAAGTTTCGTTTGGCTGTTTGAGGAAAGAGCCGAGCTCTCCTCTCTGTTTCCTTCTTCATATTTCTGGATAACGAATGAGTTCAACAATGAAGGGATCTGTCGGAGGCAGCCCTTGATTCTCTTGTCTCAAGTTCCGTCATCCCCGTTCCATTTCTGGCCTCCCTTGGAACCCACACAGCTGTCCTACATATTATAGAGGAATGTGGGGTATCTACCTCTGGTCATGTGCTATGGAAAAACCGTTCTCTGGGGAGACGATGCCAGGACCTCGGACACAACCTGAGCAGAGGAGAGCATGCTGCCTGCAGTTGTCAAGGGGACAGACACACATAGGTTTGTCCCTATAGTGCCCTGTGCTCTTCCATCAGGACGTTTGCTTGAGGGATGATAAAGAAGAAACGAGTCACATTTCTTCATATCTGCTGTATTGGCCGAGTATTTATGGAGCACCTGTTGTGTGACACCCAAGGAGAAGGCTAAAGGATGACTGAATCCCTTGCTCCGGGAGATGCCCTCCGTAGAATGTAAAGCTCTCACTCGGGACTGACCTTAGCGATGCCCACACAGCAGCGCCACCCACCGCCCACCCCAATCTGCACGGGAAACCATGAGGCCCCCCTCTGCCTGACATCCTGTCATTGGCATCCTGTGGTTAAGAATCTGAGACTTGGCTCCTGAATGAGTTCAGATCCTGCCTCTGCTACTTACTAGGCGTGTGACCTTGTTAATCTCTCTGAGCCTCAGTTTCCTCATCTATGAATTGGGGATTATACTGGTCCTCACATCACAGGGCTCTGGGAGTATCTGATGAGATCGTGTTTGGAAGGGCTTGGCTCAATACCTGTCAGGGTGGCTGGGGTGATTCCGATCTTTATCCACCCAGAGTCGGTAACAGACTCTGGCTATGAGCTCTGAGCCTCCAGGTAAAGAGGGGAGAGCCTTAAACTCTGGTTGGGGAATAAGACGAACTCATGAGGAGAAAACAGAGGACAAATTAAGTTCCAGATTGGGATACCGGCCACGAATACATTAAGGATTTATACAGAAAGTATTGCTGGGAGGACTTGGGTGACTAAGGAGATCTGGGCTCAGAGCAGCTAGAACTGGTGGCCGATGGGACCAGAGGGAACTTCTTGCGTTAAGTGAAGGCCATTCAGGCGGAGTTATGGCCAGTTCGGGCTGTGCCCTGTGCAGGCCCAGACGTGGGCCTTGAAGACTTTCTTCTGCCTCAAGGCAGTTTACTGTGGATTTATTAAGTACCTACTATGTGATGTGCATACGTTCATAGAACAGCTCCAGCTTCACAAAAACATCAGCTTGAGAAATATAAATACATGACTTGGAGACTTGCTGTTAAATATATACGCAGAAGCTTCCTGGGTAGGTGTTTGGCAGAGCTGAAAAGCTCACTTGTTCTTCTGTAATGAGAACCCAATTTAGAAGTTTTTCAGAACAAGTCAAGGCTTGGCTGGGTATGGTTGTACTCTGTAACCCCCGACCCTCCCTTATTTTTCTAGTCTTGCAAAACTTCTTTATTTAGAAAAAATATTAGGTACAACTTGCTGTTTTTGTTTTTTTTTTTTTTTAAATTCACATACCCACTAAACTTGGTTTTGTGGTTATGTAGGAAAATAGATAATTCTTAGTGGATGCAGCTGGAGCCTTCAGGGCTGACACAACCTGACGTCCAGACTCACTCTCAAATGTCTGAAATCCAGGGAGATAGATGGAGAATAAGGCAAAATGGGAACAATTATCGAGCCTCGCTGGAGGGTTCGTGATTGATTGTTGTCCTGTCTTTTCCATGTATCGCTGTATGGAAATTGTCAGAGGAAGAGGTAGGGGAAACCCATTGGACTGTAGGAGAATGGACGAGGCAGGAGGAGCGGCCCTCCCTCCTGGCCGGCAGGTCTAGTCTCCAGCCCGGGACACGTGCCTCTCTGTGCCCGAAGCTCGAGAGTGTTCCTTCCCGTGCTTTGGAGTTCTTCAGAACTCAATATTCTGCTAGTCTCTGAGTTGGGGCGGTCTCTCGGCCTCTGTTCGGCTTCATCCTCAGCTTACTAGGCTTTCCGAGGACCCACCAGGGGAGGCTGAGAGGGGACGGAGAGCCTCTTACCTGTAAGATTTCTATCTGTAGGTTCTTTTAGGGACATGTCACAAATCCCTTGAGAGTTCCTGAGCCAGCACCTATCAGCCCCAAGTCTAGGACAGACAGCTGGGGAGCCGGGGAGCTGGGGCACCCCTTAGGCTAGGATGAGGGTGGGGGTTGAGGAGGCAGGTCTTGCGGAGAAAATATATTTGCACTGAATCTACCGAGAGGTGTATGCTTGTAGGTGAAGTGTCAAGGGTGACTTAAACTCCTCTCTTTTGACCTTATATGCTAACTTTAGACCTCACCGCCACGTAGCATGTGACGGCACTTTGTAATAAAGTGCTCATTCATTCATTCATTCATTCCACCCTCACCGACTGAGTGCTTGCTTTGGGCCCAGGCCGGGGACACAGGACTCCACTGTGCCTTCCGCCTACAGTTGCCCGAGGCGCCGGGGGAGGAAAGCTCTCTTTGGGAGGTGGAGGTCAGGGCAGGTTTCCTCTGAGGGGCGGGACTGGGGCAGGTAAAGTGGGGTTGCAGTCAGACAGAGGGAGGTGCTTTCTTGGGGGGTGGATGTGCGAGCCAGCATGAGTGAAGGCACCATCTGATCAGCGTGCCTTCTCTGGGCGGGTGGAGATTAGTGGGCCTCGGTCAGGCTGGGAAAAACCTAAAATTAGCCCGGCCAGCTGGGCCCGGGCTGCGCGGGACTCCTCACACCCGTGGCCTCCTCGGGTTTCAGAAGGCATGCGCGTGTGCAGGAACGGCGTGCTGTCCCCAGGTCACGGCGGGCAGAACAGGACACCCGGGGCCAGGCCGAGCAGGAGTGCAGCTCCCAGCTGGAGCCTAGTGTCCCATGGGGGGGCCCCCCAGTCCTGCAGGTCCTGTCAAGAGGAAGGGGGACTCCCTGCCCTTCCCCTCGGCTTCTTCACCCCACTTCCTCTTTCGTTCTCCCCTTTCCTTTTCCAGATCTTCAGGCCCCCGCTGTGTGGCAGGGGCAGCTCGGAGTGCCCAGGCCAGCAAAGCAGAGATGGCGTGGGGCAAGCCCAACCAGGGGGCAGAGGCCTGGACAGGCAACTTTCTGGGGCCCTGGCGGAGGAGCTAGACACTTCGTCCTCACCCAGGACACCCTGTGCCAACCTCCTTTCCACCCTTGACTGAAATTCCCTCCATTAGTCACCAGTAGCAAAAGGTGGGTGCCGTACGTAGTCAAGCCTCAGAAATTGTTCGAGAGGCTGGTCTTGCCTTACAAGGTGTTGGAGCCGAACTGAGCGTGCAAGGAGCTGTGCGTGTGGTGTGGTGTGAGTGTAGGTGTGTGCGGTGCTGTAAGCTGACAGACCAGTCAGGTCACGGTGGCAGAAGTGGGGGCGGGGGAGCTAGGCACACTTTTCAGTGTCCCCACCCCTGTCCCAGGCAGGGCCGCTCCCCACATCGGACATCCAGGGTGTAATTCCTGTAACGGGGCTGAATCGTGTACCCCAAATTCGTTTGTCGAAGTCCTATCCCCTAGTACGGCAAAATGTGACTGTGTTTGGAGACAGGGTCTTTAAAAAGGTAATTCTGTTAAAAACGAGGGTGGGCGGCTAATCCAGCCTTCGGGGGGCTTGCCTGGCCCCGGATGCACTTGAGTTTTCATCTGCAGATCCCTCTGGAGATGGGGTGTTGATGAGATCATCCTAGGTATCCTGGGAGGGCAGGAGGAAGGTTGGCTTGGAGGGCAGCAGACTTCAGCCCTCAGGGGAGGTGTTATCAGGGGTCCGCAAGCAGCAAGGACCCCAGTACCCCACTGCAGCCAGAGGAAGTGGCCAGATCTGGGGGGGAGGGGGCCTGGGCTGGTACCAGATGCCTAGGCTTGCCAAAGATCCCCCAGCCCACAGAGGCACTGGGCGTTGGGGGCCACACCCAGTCATCTTGGACAGCAGAGAAGCCGGAGTGACCTTGATTGTGCAAAAAGACACAGGCGTCACAAAGCCTCTTGGGTTTTTAGTGGGAGGAGAAGGACATCGGGCCCACTCTTCAGAACAGGGTCAGCCTCAGAATCCAGTTGACTTAAGGGCGATAAAGAGAGAGTGTCATTTATTCCCATTACACAGATCAAGAAACTGAGGCTGGGACCAGTTCAGTCTCTGAAGCTCATACGCCTGGCAAGTAGCGGAGCAAACCTCCCAGAGCCTCGGCCACGGGCGCGGCTGTTTCAATGAGGTCGCCCAACGCCGTGACCCCTGCGGGGTTCTGTCTGTGCTCCCCGTTCCCGTCTCCACCCTCCTCATTCTCAGCCTACGCTTCAGGTCCAAACTTTCCCTCTGATCCTCTCCATGTTTCCCGGGGTGATTTTCAGGAAGAAAGTCTGGGAAGCGTGCCAGTTCATCTAATGCAGGGTTTAGTAAGACCGTGATCCCGATGCCCATTCCCGAGGTCTCGTTTTCCCTCCCTCCCTCCCTCCTTCCTTCCTTCCTCCCTCCGTTGAGCACACACTGGCTGAGTATCTGAGGCCTGGTTCTGGGTACTTAGGACACAGCAACAAACACAATAGATCTGGTCCCTCCCTCAGGGGCTTGTAACTGCGTCTGGTGGTTACCCGGGCTGTGGAGAAGAGAAAGCAGGCTGGGGGTCACAGAGGAGGTCACAGAGAGCCTCTCAGGTAGGTGACACCAAGGCCGGAAGGGCTGGGGCAGCCTCCCGGGACTCTGGGGAAGCTTTCATAGGCAGAAGGTGAGGATAGGGCAAAGGCCCCAAGACAGGAGGAGCCCAGTCCCCGAGCGGCAGGCTGGCGAGGTCCTGGGGTCCATAGGAGTCATGTGGCAGTTGTGCAGGTGGGAGGAGCCTTCGGCCTCTGTTGGTAAAGATGGAGGCCTAAGGAAGGCGATGGAGTGGATGTGAGCGGGAAGCGGGAGAGGAAGAGGTGCCCTCCTCCCCCTGGTCACGGCCCAGCTGCTTGCAGGATGTTGGTGCGGCTGGCGGGGAGGTCTCCCTGCCTTGGAATCAAGGATCTGCTTCAGCATATGCTAAATTCAAGATGCCTATTAGGCATGCAGGTGGAAGCTTCGATGAGCAGAGAGGGGGACACCCCCACCTCCAAGCCCTGCTTTTGTGTTTGGGCTTACCCCCTAGGTGGCTGTGACAGGGAGGGCAGGCGTTTTGTCCTCTAGTTCTACTTTCTGCTTTAACGCTCACATTTACTCGCTTTAGCCCACAGGCTGTGGGTTGGGGGGCTTTTAGGATACTCCATAGCCCTCACCCTGTCAATCCCGAAGTGGGGTGGGGGGCGCGGCGAGAGGGAGGAAGATGTAAGACCTGGAAGGATAATACTTAGCACACAACCCCATTGCCCAGCTTCACACCCCTTCTTTGGCTGAGTGTGAGTGTGTTTCTGTAGGGAGAACCGCTGAGATGCAGTGACGAGGGCCAGAGACCCTTGAGGGCAAGCGTGCCCTCACGCCCACCAGACCAGTGCCTCTCGGCTGTGGGCTCTCCTGCCAGGCCTGGGCCCATGCTGCTGGTGGGGTGGTCCCAGGCCCGGCTCTGGGCCCAGCACTGGCCTCACCAAGGGTCTGATGCGTGACCCACACTCACTGTGCCGAGCTCTGCTGAGCGCAGTGTGCTAGGCACCTGCCCAGTGTCTAGTTTCTCCTTCTTCCTATTAGCAGGGCCCCAGTGTTGGTGGGGTAGCAATGCGCTCAGCTACAATACTTCTTAGGATCTATGTAGCTAGAGGTGGCCATGTTGATCCGATTCTGCCCAAAGAAATAAGAGGGGAAGTCAGTGGGTAGAATCGAAAAAGGAACTGACTCAACTGGCATGTTCATCAGCCCATTACCTCTGATTGCTGACCTCACTCTTCCCTGCTTTCTACCTCCCTGGAAGGCAGCCTGGATGCCTGGAGGTGCAGCAGCCATTTTTCAACCATGAGGATAAAAGCCAGATGCAAAGTGTTCTGGAGGAGAAAGATGGGAGTCTCGATCCTGGTTGACACCCTTCGCCAGAGGCACCAGCCCTGAACTTGTTTTTCTGCATCAGAATTAAAAAAAAAAAAAAAAAAATCCCTTCTTTTTCTCAGGCTGCAATACTCTAGTTTTCAGTTCCTTGTAGCTGAACATGGTCCTGATACGCAGCCTGTCCTCCACACACTCTGGTAGCTCCTTCTGAAATCTCAGCACCTACCCCAGCCAGCACGAGAGCAGCCCTGCCCGTGGTGGCCGTGCCCCTGCCCAGACCCCACACACAGAGGTGACAGCCCGGACATATGCAGGGTGTGAGCATACAGGCCCAGGGAGGGTAAGCGACTTGCCCCACATCACACAGCCAATAAAGAGCAGAGCGAAGTGTCAAATTCAGATCTTCTGTCGCAGAGGTACAGTTTCTCCTGAAACTAGAGTAGATGAGGGTTGGCAGAGATGCTGGGGTTCACAGCCCCAAAATCTAGTGCGATTCCCTAGGAATAATAATCATAGTTATTATCATCAATCACCTTGTCAAATGTTGCCTCCATGAGTCTTATCCTGACCAACATATTTAAAACTTCTCCCTCTATCTCCCAATTCCCCTTACCTTCTTCTATTTTTTTCTCCCATAGAACTGACCACCTTCTAGCACACTGCTTAATTTACTTTTATTATGTTGCTGTGTGATGCCTGTCACCCCTCCCTGAGGATGAAGCCCCACACGGACGAGGGTCTTGGTAGGCCTCATTCGTTAATGAGCCTAGCATAATGCTGGCACACAGAAGGTATTTGTTGAATTGAATTAAATAGGGATGTTTTCCGAGCACCAACTGTGATGAGCTGAATTGTGTCCTCCTAAAATTCCTATGTTGAAGTCCCGAGTCCCTGTACCTCACTACTGTCCTTGGAGATCGGATCATTAAAGAGGTAATTACATTACAACCAGGTCACTGGGGCAGGCCCTAATGCAATGATGGGTCCCCTCCTAAGAAGAGGTCAGGACACAAGCACACAGAGAGGAGAGGCCACATGAAGACCACGTAAAGACATGTGGCCAACTGCAAGCCGAGAAGAGTGGCCCCAGAAGAAATTTCCGCTGGCCAACACCTCGATCCCAGGCTTCTAACCTCAGAGTTACGAGAAAATACGTTTCTGTACTTTAAGCAAAGCAGTCTGTGGTCCTCTGTTACGGCAGCTCCAGCAAACAAACACAGTCAGTGACTACGTCTGCAGCAGGGCGAAGGGTTTCCTGTGGGTCGTCTCATTTGATCTTAATCACAGCCCTAGGAGATAAGTATTCATGTCTCGGATGTGGAAACTGAGGCCCAGGAAGTGATGACGAGGGGGCTGGGGTGCTGGGCCTCCTGGGGCTGGTTTCGGGGGGAGCCTCAGCTGCTGACCCTCCTGGGTCTGCTCCTTCTCTGGAGTTCTGTGAACGATCAAGCCTGTCCCCCACCTGCCCCTCTCCCATCCCACCCGTAAGCGGTCTTATGCGGGGCTCCTTGCACCCCAGCCTGTCGTACCAGCAGCTCTGGGCAGGGCCCAGTGATGTGGGGTGCTGCCTGGCACTACCAAAGGAACACGTCTCCGTGGTGCAAGTTCAGACATCAAGAGCAACGGAGGGAGGAGAAGTTAAGACAGCTGTGGGCGGGAAATATTTCTTCAGGGTTCCCCAAATGGTTCATTCCCACGCACGGACCCAGACGCCTGCCCGGCGAGGCAGATTCTCCAAGATGAGGTGTGAGGGGCCCACCGGCTCTTCGGCTACCGCTCCTAGTGGGACAACAGTGGTGGCGAATATATTGACGTCCTACTGGGTACCAACCCGTGTCCTAAGTGTGTTATGGAGAACATTTCCTCCGAGCGGCCCTGTAAGATGGTCACGGATATTATTACCATGTTATCGATGAGCAAACGGAAGCTTAGAGAACTCAAGTGATCTGACCACACGACTAGTAACTGGTGGGTCTGACCCCGGGGCTGGCTCTCTTCACCACTGATAGGCCCCCGTTGTAACCTGGCCTCGCGCTGCCTCAGCCTGTGGCTGGTTGGGCTTGCGATGGGCAGAGAACTAGGAAGGAAGCTCATGGGGCAGAGGACGGAAACTGCCAACCAGGGTGACAAAGATCTGAACTCGTGAATCTGCGGTCAGTAACCTGCCTGCCCGTTCTCCCTCCCCCACTGACCACCTCTCCCCCGGGAGCTGAGATTGTCCGCTCTGAGACTTCTCCCTTCAAGGCCCCAGGTTTGTGGTGGAAGCGAAGGTGCCCCTGGCCTCCAGCTCTCTTGTCACCAGTAGCTGGTTGTGGAACGCCCTGCTCAGGCCACAGCAGAGGAGTGGCGGTTCCCCTGGGCTGGAATCATCTGGGCCCTTCCTGGAGGAACAGAGCACCTGGAGACCGGGTCCGAAGCCTGGCAGGCAGAAACTGGGCGGGGAGCTGCCTGGGCCCGGACCGCTGTCCCCTGACCTCCAGGGCGGCTTCCCGCCTCATCAGGGGTAGTGCCGGGCTGTCTGTCTCTCTTTTGTGCTGAAAAAGCCTCAAGGGGCCTTCTGACCATCACCCCAACTTTGGGACGTTTTGGGAGCTTCTTCCTCCTGGTGCTGGCTTCCCAGCCCCAAGACACTCTGCGGGTCAGAATCTGGGCGAAGGCCAGCAGGCCCTCGTCCTCTCCCTCCCCAGGGCCAGAGGCCAGCTGCATGTCGACCAGCCGCCTCTCCCCGGTGTGAGCGTGGCCACTCCAGGTGGGGGTGGCATGCCCCCCCGTCTGACGTGTCTTCCGTGGGCATGGGGGGAGGGCACCCCCGTCACAGGCCCCAGGTGGCCGGTAGGAAAGTGGTTGGCATAGGAAGAGGGCGGTGATGTCAACAGACTGGAACACAGAGGCAGGTGGGCTCGATGGCCTTGGCAGGAAGCCAGAGGACATGACAAGTCTGCCCAAGGCCACACCCGCTCACCAGAGCCTGAGGAAGTGGCCGAGCCCCGCTCCAAAGGCTCGCCAGCCACCACCGGGCGAAGGCCTCTGGCTGCACATCTGGAACCTCCGGAGCCGTGGCCTTGGGGGGCCGGGGCCTGGCGCCCGCTGAGGAGAGCCACAGTGGAGGGGGCATTCCTGTGTGTCCTGCCGGAGCACTCACCTCCGACCACACTTATCCTGCTTTATGGGATGGTTTCCGGGCTCTTCCGAAGACAAATCAGTGACTGCCTTCCCATCTGACCCCTTCTCCCCTCCTCCCACCCCCACCCCCACCCCGTAACCTGCAACTCCTCTAAACCCCGATCTTCACTTATCTGACACCGAACACTCTGTTTCTCATTTTCTGGATGACTCTGCAGTTCTAGGAATTAGCACCTGCCATGTCCCGAGAAGGTGCTTTCTGTGATCCCTGGGAAGTGGGTGACAGAACCCTGTGACTCCACGGGGCACCTTGGGCTACTTGCAGCTGAAAGGGGTGGAGTGAGAGGACCCAGGGCCTGAACTAGACTTGCTAGGCAGGCTGGGGTTTACTGAGACAACTGTGGGTGCTTGAGAAAGCTGGGAACCCCAGGGGAAGTAGGCGGTGTCTGGAGAGGGGAGCTCCGGTGTATTCCTGACAGGGGTGGGGGGAGTGGGAGGAGATGGATGGGGAACCAGGAGCAGGTGGGTGGGGGGCGTCCAGGGACGGCAGCAGAGGCCTGGCTAAGGATGCTGGGGACACAGCAGGCCGGGCAGAGCCGATCTCAGTGGGAGCTGAAGAGTGGGCAGGTTTCCGGGGCTGGGCTGTGGGCGCCAGGACCATGCTCCTGGGGGCCTACCTGTGGCCTACGAAAGGCCTGCTCAGTGCAAGTGCTGTTTGCTCCATGTCGAGACTATTGAGGGATCACTGGAGGCCTGGGAGGAAGCAGGCGGCCTGAGCCTCTACCTTCCCAGCAGGTGCGCGGGTCAGGGCAGGGTCGGACTGGAGACAAAGAACTTTCATTTGGAAGAGCGTGAAGAGGGCATTGCCGTTGCAGGTCCCTGAGGCTGTGACGGACACTACTCCCAGAGCGGGTGGTGGCCCTGGGAGGGGTGACCAGCATGTCCATGTCCAGGGAAGGTAGGGCATCTGATATGTAGTCACCGCAGGGCCAGAGAACCGTGGTTCACACACAATGGCCACCGAGCGGACAGCTGCCCCAGTTTGGGGAGCAGAGGCTATCACGCCCCCATCGCTCTTTGGGGGACCCCTGCCCAGCGGGAAGGCTGGCTTGTTCTCTTCGTAATGTGATTGCTTCCAGAGGCCCACAGAGAGCCGGACACGTGCAGGAGAGAAAAACGAACCGGAAAACAGCTGTTTTCACCCCCAACAAGAAGCAGAAAGGCCCTACCCCTCAAAGAAGCTAAGACAGAGGGTGGGCTCTGGAGTCACGGAGCAGGTGGCCCTGAACTAGGCCTTGAGGGCTGCATGGGCCACTGGCAGGGAGACAGGGGCCAAGGATCATGGGGGTGTGGGGGGGACGGGAATGGCCCGAGGAGTCGAAATGAAAATGGCAACGGCTTACAGGAAGTGGCAATTAGTAACAGTACTGCTAGTCGCCATGGCACGAGACGGGGTGCGGGTGGCGTTGGCCCCGGCCTGGCCTCGTCACTGTGGAGGTGGCATTGTCATCACTGTGGAGGTGGTCTCCAGCACACGGTGAAAGGCGTCCGAGTTTTGAGCGTCAGCCTAATTTGAAGCCAAACTAGATGGCCTTCTGCGCTCTGTCTGCCCTTCGACCCCTTCCCTGTCCCCGTAGGCAGGACCAGAGCCGGGTGGAGCCAACTCTCGGTTGCCCTGTCACTCAGGGCTGGGGCTCTGTATGGTGGTGGACGGCCAGGCAGCAGCCTGGCCCCCGCCCGCAGTGGACTAAGACGTCTTTTCTGTTCGCCGGATGTTTCCACCAGGGAGAAACCAGGAGACTCTGGTCAGGGACCACAAGTTCCCTTGAAACTTGGGGGCTGTCGAGGCCTCTGGAGAGAGGCCTTCGTTGCCCGAGTGGGATCCGGGGTGAGATCCCTGTGGCCAAGAAACTTCGTAAGAAGAGTAAATATTTTACTCCAAATTTCTTAGCAAACAGGCCTTAGGTCCTGAGCGCGGCCTGGTCACCCTTACTGCCACTCGTCCACCTCTAGGACCTTCGAAGGGGGCCCTGGTCCTTGCTTTTTCGGATCCCTTGCACCTTCATACCTTTGTACCTTCATACCTGCTGCCTCTGCCTGGAACACCTTCCCGCTACAAGCCACTCCCCTCCCCCACCACCTCCTACTCGGCCTGAATTTTTTCAGTGTTCATGTCACTCTGTTACTTCTGGTTTCTTTCTCCTTCTTTGTAAGTGGAAATACCTGCCGTTTGCTGCTCATGACCACTGCTGGGGATGTCTTCCGTGACTCCCCGTCTGGTAGCCCCTCACGTGGCCTGCCTGGCGCCTCAGAGAATCACACGGGCCCAGCGTGGAATCGTCCGTTCACGTCTGTCGGTTTCTCGGTGTTGTATCCTCAGTATCCAGCAGTTCCAGAATTATATCACGTGCTTAACAAAGATTAATTAAAAATATCTTTAGTTCATATAGCGGTAAATTCTATTTCAGAGCTATAGAGCCAAGGGTGCAAATCAAAAAAGAGTTTAGTAATTCTATAACTTGGTCTCTATCTCCGGCCCCCTTTCTGCCTCATGGCAGGTACATTAGCCAACTTCAAGGCATCTACCACTTCTGTGACCTCCCTCTCCACAGTGCAATTTATGCTCCACTTATTCCACTCTCCTCCTCTTCATTTCTGTAGAAGGACCCAAGTTGGGGTTCCTCTCCATAGGGTCCAGACCCCCGGGGGAAGTGCTGGGTCCTTGGGTGGGGGCATTCTTAAGACTCTCTGGCATCCATTCAGCTTTTTGTCATGCAGCCAGCACCTGTCAGCCTTTGCTGAGAGCACTCTCCACAGCTTGCAGAAGTTAGAAGGGGACCACCACTGAGTGTGGGGGGCTGGTGGCTTTATTCATATCAAAGGCCACTTCTCCCTTGCAGATGGCAAACCTCAAGTTCCTACCTAGAGAAACAGGGCCTCGGAGGAGAAGGGGTGGATATGCGGTAATGGTCTACCCATCTCCCTCCTCCTTCCTCAAAAGTGGGGAGGGACCGGAAGGGGGAGGCCTGTGATCGGGAAGGGCACAGAAATGAGTTTTCGGATATGCAAAAAGCCCCCTGGGGCCCAGGCTGATGGTAGCTAGAAACAAGCACAGAGTTGCCCTACATAATAAAGTGGGAGGAAATATTTTTGCAGTTGGGGACAGATCAGGGCATCAGCCAAAGGGGTGAGGAGGTTGTGGCCAAGAAACTGTGACAATAGGGATGCCTCCTTTTTCACACGGGTGGGGTGGGCTCCACCTGTCTTCCCAAACTTCCAATAAGTTAGACTGAACCCAAATTGGGGCGTTCACCCTGGAAATGGAAGGGAGGCGTTTTCTTTCCCAAGTTCAAACTCTCGCCTCCCTGTCCTTGGGGAGACCACAGAGCAGACAGCCACACGTACTACTCTGAGTTTGCCATGCTGGTGCCACCAGCAGCAAAGTGACCAGTGGCCCCCGTGGAGCAGAAAGTTCCGGGAGAAGGTGTGACAGTGTAACTCCACCTTGTTCAAGCCCAGCCATTTGCCCCGCCTTCGGGCTAACGGCTCCTGCTCCGTCTTCCATGCAGACACGATCATCGATCATCGTCGGCGGGATTCCGCACGTGGCTGGAGTTTGCCGAACACGGCGCCTTCCATTTTCCCTTCTCTTGACGGAAAAAGGAGCCTGAACTCCGTGCTTTCTTAAGATGGATTTGAGGAACTCCGCGGGCTCCCATCTTCTCGGTCAGCTCCTTCTCCATCAACACACCCTTCTGCACTCTGAACTCTGACGTTTTGTGTTTGGGTTCATCAGCGCCTCGGATGGTTTTTACGTGTGCAGATGACACAGGACAGGGCAAATTCCCCCGAGTGGTGGGGAGACCAAGCGCCACACCCAGAGAAGAGGAGGGTTCTTTGGCGGAGAGTGTGGAAAGAATTCAACGCACATGGCCAAGTTAACGCCAAAGGAAAGCTTGTTGGAGAAGGGGTGACACGCCACAGACGGAGCGTGGTCTCCTCTCAGAAGCAGAGGGTGAGAGAGCCCACCAGAGACTCAGAGGGACGGAGATGACAAAGACAGGACAGTGAGAGAGACAGAGTAAAGGCACGGAGAGTATTGGGGGAATTCAGTTTATGCAGCATTTTTTAGTTCCTGTGAGTGACAGTTTAAAGGCTTTGTTTACCCATTTCCTTTGAGATGGACATAAGTGGGGAAGGGAAGGGGAAGAGTACGTGGCGTGAAAAGGTAAGAAGTGGCAGAGAGAAAGGCTCGCTGGCGACTCCCAGCCTTTATTTAACCCATAGGTTCCCCATGGCGTTAGCCATAGAAAACGAACAATTTTATTTTGTGTAGGGCGCCCCTTAAAGACTCTGTTTTTCCTGTTTTCCCTTCATGGTGTGGGGAAATGGGTTGTTTGCCATCCCAGCAGAAACCTTCCTTATTTCTGAAGGAGTCCTTCTGGCCTGACGGCAGGCATGAGAAGAGTATTGCAGTCTCTGAATGTCACTTGATCTAACATTTTGTCTCCGCCCCACATGACCAATAATCTGTAAAAGAAAAATTGTCCCCAAACTGTTCTGGGACAGACCTTTGTGTGTGTTTGTGTGATGCAATCAACAGTTTCCTTCTGGCAAGAAATCAGTATTCTTAATGAAATGCATAAGCGCATTTCTGGTGAGTTCAATGCAATTAAGAGTAGTGGGACCAGCACCTGGCTTACCCAGCTGCCTTGTAAAAGGTAGGAGCAGGGGAATGCCTACGTGCGTGGAAGGAGCCACGGGAATAGCTCTTTCTCTGTTTCTTCCTCGAAGAGAGGCTATAACACACACAAAAAAACGCTCTCAAATAGCAATACAATATGTGATGGAACGTCCACTTGAGTCTAAGCTGGGACTCCGAAAAAACAAGCTGGCGGGGTGACCAGGATGGTCGGATGGGGCTCGGGAGGGAGCCGGATGCCAGGCTCATGGCCCTTGGTTTTCCTTCTTCGTAGAGATGGTAGTCGCCTGGCTCCTCTTGAAGACCGAGTTGATCAAATGGAGAAGACAGCTTGTGAGTCAGGCATTGTTAATGTCGGGAGGAGGCAAGAGAACTAAATGCTAAATCGAGCTGCATTCAGAGACTGCAGTGGGCTGATCGGACCTGCAGCCTGGACAGTGTGACACCCACAGAACCAAGGGAGGGTTCTGCTGGGATGGCTAACAGCACATTTCACCACTCCGTGAAGGGGAAACAGGAAAAACAGAGTCGTTAAGCGGCTGCCCTACACCAAGAAAATCGTTCATTTCTTATGGCTAACACCATGGCGAACCTATAGGTTAAAGGCTGGGAACTGCCAGCAGGCCTTTCACTCTACATATTCTTACTTTTTTACGCTACATACTCTTCCTCCTTCCTCACTGTATGTCCATCTCAAAAGAAATGGGTAAATGAAGTCATTAAATCATGACTTACAGGAACTAACGAATGATGTATAAACTGGATCCCTCACCCTAGGGACTTTTTTCCACCCTTGTCTTTGCTTTTCGTCTTTGCTTTCTCGAGTCTTTGCTTTTTTCCCTTCTTTAACCAATTTTCCTTTGCACCCTAACTTTCTGGCGTGTGTGTTGAATTCTTTCTACACTCTCTGCCAAAGAACCCTCTTCTCTCAGCGGGGGCCTTGGTCTCCCTCTACTCGGGGGAATTTGCCCCATCCTGCATCAGTATTATTACCGATTTGGAATGATCTGCCCCACACCAGAGAAGCTAAGGATGCAGGTTCTTTGCTGGTTTCCCTAAAATGGGCCTTTTTTTCTGAAGGCATTCAACTTTTCAATCACCCACCTCCAAATGTATCTCACCCTCTGCATTTTCTCTAACCGATGACAGCTCCTTTGAAGTCCTGTGAAATGCATGGCTTCCTTCCTCCCTGCAGCAGAAAGCCTCCTCACTCTCCCTGGGGCCTCCTACCCAGGCTCTCCCACATTCAGACCAGCACAGGTGCTCTGCAGCCGGCTGCCACCGCTTTGTTCTCAGCAGAGCCAAGGCCACCAGAGCTGGCATTCGGAGAAGAGAGTTAGCCACCTTCCCAGCCCCTGGTTGCTCCTACTCAGCCTCTCCCGCCCTCCCCCCATGCCGAGCACAGGCACAAGAACGTCTGTCTCTCTGCTGATTATGAGATAGCTCATGGCTGTTAGGTCTGCTTGAATAAGCTCTTTTGTCCCAGAGAATTTTCCCATGTCAAACGTTTAGTCTGTCGTGTGATGGGTCAGTGAGCAAGAAGATGTCTGAATTCTTAAACGACCTCGTGAACGCGAGACATCTGTCTGAAGGCAACCAGACGACATCTGTTATCCTGTCCCCGACGTCCAAGACCCCTTCTTAAAAAAACCCAAATCATTATTTTGTTATGTTCTAGATCTTAAAGAAGTACATTTTCTTTAAAAAAAAAAAAAGTCAAATATGACAGAAATACATACTTTGAAAGATGAAATTTCCTCGTAGAGCCGCACTACCTTCTCCCCTCCCCCAATGCCAGAAAACTATTGTTCATACAGTACTTTAGTGTATAATACTCAGATTTTTTTCTTTGCACCTACAAACATAGATAGCATTATGATTTTCATCATCACTCTTATCATTGGTAGCATAAATATTGTTTTGTACCTTGTTTTTCGACTTAACATATCTTGAACTTCTTTCAGCATCAGGATCTCATTTTTTAAACAGTTGTACAGTGCTCATGGTGTCTATGAATAATTATGTAGTGAGTTTCCTGTCGGTAGATACTTGGAATTCAATCTCTTCCGGCATCGTTTTTCCTCTATGTAAACAGTACTT
Organism: Eidolon dupreanum; assembly: GCA_028627145.1. Taxonomy (NCBI): domain Eukaryota; kingdom Metazoa; phylum Chordata; class Mammalia; order Chiroptera; family Pteropodidae; genus Eidolon; species Eidolon dupreanum. Next base: position 163,625,248 of record CM053503.1, on the reverse strand, counting down.
CAATGGAATCCTTATACGTGTTTCTGTGTACTTGTGAGTGTTTCTATGACTATAGGATATATTTCTAGAAGCAGAAATGCTGGGTCAGATGTACAAATGCTTCAAACTTAGTAGGCATTGCCCAATTGGTTAGGTAAGCACTGTTACTGTTCAGTTTGTGGATTTCTTAAAGGTGGAAAACGTCACTGGGCACAAGAAGTGGCTGTTCATCTCGGAGCACCCCACCAAGAGAGTGTTTCCCAAGCTGCCTGCAGACTGAGGCGTCTGTGCATGTGAGGAAATTTAAGTGAAAAATTCAAGCGATTTAGAACAGCCAAGGCAATTCTGAATAAGAGCAAAGTTGGAGGGCTTACGCCACCTAATTTCAAGATTCACTATAAAGCTGTAGTAATTAAGACAGTCTGGTGGTGGAGCAAGAACAGACAAATAGACTGATGGAACAGAAAAAAGTCAGGAAACTGTCTTCATGTAGATGGTACTTGGATTTATGACACAAGCTCCATGGCAGGTCTGTAAGGGATGAACGTTTTTTTTCAGTAAATGATGTGGGTTGATCGAACATTTATGTGGAAAGATTAATATTGACTTCTACTTCACACGATTGCACTTCATACAACATACAGTAATTAATTTGAAATGAGAAAGTTAAAACAAGCGTAATGGAATACCTTGATTCTAGTGGTAGTTATAGCACTGTATGAATTGCTAAAAGTCTTTGTGACAATCGATCCAGCTCTATATTTATGTTTTATGCTCTTTTAATCTATGAATTATACTTCACAATAGAATTTGTTTAAAAAGCGAAACAAAAAGTATCAGAATTGCACATGAAAATGAATTTTACTGTATGTAGATTACACTTTATAAGAAAATACAAAGACAAAGTAAGCGAAGCTCTTGGGTGCTTGGGAGATGAGGCATCAACCCCAAGTCTATAAATTGTGCATCATGCAGCCTCTGCCCTCATGTACTATTTATCCCATCCTGAGGGCATCATGGGAGGAAGTGGAAAGTTGAGTAAGCAGGAAGAAGTCAGGCTAGATGTGTGATTAGTATCTGACTATCTAGATTCGGTTTCAGGATGTGATGAGCCTGCAGAAGAGAATGGAAAGCACCATGGCCTCTGGTCCCCAGGTTTCAGGCAGGAAACCTTTTTTGAGTAAAACCAGAACACCAGTGTGATTCATGTATTGAATGGACAAGCAGCAAGAAACCATTTTTCCTCCTATAGCCAACTCCAACCTGCTCTTCCAAATCAGCTTCTCTTTTCCTGGTGTCTTGGTGTGGGTCTCCCCAGAAACACATCCTGAGACATGAATTCTGAGTGCAAGTAGTTTATATGGCAACAAGCCCAGGATCCATGGGTAGAGGGATAGAGGAAGTGAGATAGGAAGGGGAATGAGCCCATGAAAAGTGAGTTTTCAGGCATCACAGAGCTACCCCACCCCGGGGGATCAGGAAGCTGTGGTACTTAACCCACAACCTCCTGTCCCTCGTCTGCGGAGGACTGCTTCCTCATCTTCGAGCTCTGCAGCACTTCCGGCTTGCCTGGCTCGAGGGTTGGGCATCCACCTTGACCAGATAAGATCCCTTAGCCAGAGTCACAGGTATCCATAAAACAGCCTTCCTCACAGTGCTGATGCTGAGGGAGAGGGACATGCAACAGCATCCTCTGAAAGGGTTAGAATCTGGGGAGTACTCAGAGTTTTCCTTTCCAGGCCTTTTTTTTTTTTTTTGGTCACAGAATAGACTCCTTTTAACAATCAATGAAGTCTCATCTCTTCTAATATTTGATATTTTATTGTATGTAAATCTTCTCCCCTAGTTCAGCCGGGGCCTGCCTTACACTGGGGACCAGCAGGAAAATGATCTGATTGCTTTTCTCCCGGACTCAGTTTTTTTCCTCCTTTGTACTTGCTCTCTTTGGTCTCTGCAGGGCTGGCATGGGCAGGGGAGGAGCTGTGGGGGGCAGGAAAGGCTTAGCCTGACTGATTCTGTTGTAATTGGCCCTGGTGTTCTCTGCGTGGGGCAGAGGCTCAGATGCTGGATTATTTTCTCAGGGCACGTCTTTCGAAGGCGTCCTTAGGGATTCTCCCACTGCTGGGTATCTTGCTCTTATAAGCTTGAAGTGGGCAGTGACTCCTCCTGCTGGCCGGCTGATTGCCAGCTCAAGGCTCCCCACTTCTGCTTTCTGATTCATTCCCCTGCTCTACTTCTCTGTGGTTCTCTTAGGCAGTCTCCCTCAGGAAGACCTGGCTCGGCTCCCGTCTGCAAGCCCGCCTCTGACCTATGGGAGATGCATATCCATCTTTGTCCCATAAGGCTTTCAAAGTGCAGTCCATTCCCTCTATAGCTGTGTCTCTTTCTATAGCTTTCAGTTTTCTACAAGTCACAGGGGTGAGTTCTGGCCACAGACTCCAGCCTTTAGACTATGCGAGTGTGGTTTCGGCCTCATGTCCTTCATGTCTAGTCTCCAGGAGTTCTCTTAAAGCCCCTCTAAGTGACTTGAGGTGGTACATGCTGCCTTGTGATGCCAGCTTGTCAGCCAGGAAGCTTTGGAGTGCAAAATCCACATCCCACTGGTTTAAACTATATAAAGTCTCTAACTGAAGATTGGTGTGGTTCAAGGTAGACTGATCTATCAAGTGGTTTAACAGTATCTTCAAAGATCCAGGCAGGGTCTTTGAGTTTCTCCGCTTTGCTGCTCATCCTGTTGGCTGCATCTGAAGATGGCGGTTGCCAAATACAACTCAGGCTTTTATGTCTTCTGGTTCCCATCCGGCAGTTTACACCCTTCCCTAGAGATTCCTCTGTGCCACCATTCTAAGTGAGAGTCCTGTGACTCACCCTGATTGGCTCAGTTTAAGATACATGTCCATCCTTGAACCAATGACTTATGAGCGAGAGGATGGAAGATGCTGATTGGCTAAACAAGTCAAGGTGCAACCTGGTATTGGAGGCAGGTCACTTCCTCAGTAGTATATGCTTAGTGTGTAGAAGGGGTAGATACACAAATGAAAATCTGAGTATTGTTAGAAAGATGGAAATGAATGCTGAGAAAGCAACTGTATTATTTTTCTAGGCTGCTATAACCAATTACCCAAAACCGGATGGCTTAAAACAACAGAAATTTATTGTCTCACAGTTTTGAAAACTAGAAGTTTGAAATCAAGATGTCCTCAGGGCTGTGCTTCCTCTGATAGTTCTAGAAAATGCTTCCTTGTTTCTTTTAGCTTCTGATGTTTACTGTCAGTCCTGGAATTCCTTCCTTTGTCTATGCATCACTGTAGTCACACGGCCATCTTCTCCCTGCATGTCTTCACATTTTTTCCTCTCTGCATAGCTGTGCTTATAGGAGATTCTCTTCGCTTACAAAGACACCAGTTATATGGGATTAAGTGCTCACTCTACTAGAGTATGGCCTCATTTTAATTAATCTGCAATGACCCTTTTGCCAAGTAAGGTCATATTCTGAGATACTGAGGATTAGGACTTCAACATATCTTTTTGGGGGACACGATTCAACCTGTAACAATACACGTCTACTTAAAACTATTCTGAGTTTATTTTTGCACAAAATTGTTTAACTTGATCGTATAACTTCTTTATCACATTTGAATCCCAAATTAAATTTGTCTATTTCTTATAAACAGTTTCACTTAAAAAGAAAAAAAGAGAAATATTGACTTATGAGGTTTTCAAAAGTATATGTGCTATATACTGAAGATAGATTCCAAAGAGGAATATCAAAAATAATTTTATCTTGGTAGCATCATTAAAATATAGATGAAATCTCTCAAGGATAGTGTTGTGTGGGCCCTCACTCATTTGGACGAATATCTCCTGGTGAGTTTGGGGAACAGTCAGTCACTCTCATTATCCCCCTCTCATCTCAAATACTTCTCAGCTGATCTACCTCTCGATGGTTATTCTGTATGTCTTGTATATATATATATATCCCACTCTTTCTCTTTTATAGTCCATCTGTCTGTCTATCAGTTTACCCATCTAGCTATTATCGATCTATTATCTATCAGTCATTGATATTTCTATACGTACATATTTAACTTTTTAATTACATAAATAAACCATGTTAACTGTACATCAGTGGGTGGGAGTGAGGGGTGTGATTTTGCTTGCCAGGAGATATTTGGCAATGTCTGGAGAGATTTTGGTGGTCACAGTTGGGGAATGCTGTTGGCATCTAGTGGATAGAGGCTGCTGGATATCCTACAAGATACAGGACGCCCCTACAATAAAGAATTATCTGGCCCCAAATGTCAACAGTGCTAAGGTTGATGCTGCTGTAGACTAATAGAAAATTCAAAGAAGCATATGGAAAAATAGTTACTGCTAGAGATTTCCACAATTAACATTTTGGCCAAATTCTTCCAGATAGTTGTTTTATGCATGAAAATGTATTTGGAAATAATTACAGATGTATAAAGAAAGAAATATGGTTATCATATATATGTTGTTTTGTGACTTGACTTTCTTCACTTAGTGTTCCATGTAATTAATTTTATATCTATTACATCATTTTTCTCATTTAAAAAATGAGCTTTTTAAAAACATAAGTATTACATTCATGAGGTTAAAAAGAAGAATGTTAAAAGTGCATAAAAAATGCTCTTTCACAGTAGTTATATATATTTTAGTATGTGTGAATTCTCAAAAAGTCACAAGTTGAATTATGCAATAACACTGTTGTATACTTTGCTTTCATTACTTAATAATAAATCTTAGGACAATTTCCATATTAACACATATAGACCCATCCCATTCCTGTAGTGGTGCATAGCATTACCTATTATCTTATTAATGGAGAGTTGGCTCTTCCCACTTTTTTGCTGTCATAATCAGTAATGCACAGACATTTTTACACCACTTTTCAGTAGACTCCCAGAAGTATATCCCAAGGAATTGAACTTGGTGAATCAAAGGGTGTGTACTCAGATTTTTGGTAGCTATTGCAAAATTACTCTCCAAAGAGTTTGTCTCATTTATATCTCACTGTTTCTCTTCCTATAGCCTCATCAATAAAATGTTTAACTTTTGCAAATCTGATTTAATAAACATGATATCTAGTTGTTTCCATTTGTGTTTCTTTAACTGTTAAAGTGGTACATTTTTTATAATTAATGGCTGTCCCTCCACCCCTACTCCCCATCAAATGTTCATCTTCTTTATCTATTATTTTTCTATCGGGTTATCTTTTTTTTTTTTTTTTGACTATTATGACTTTATTGGATTTAAGATCCATAGATCTATGAATACTTTTCATGCTTTGTCCCTTCTCTTGCAGAAATTAAAATTTTTCTTTAGATAATTTTTTAAAAAAGTTTTCTGGTTATGGTATCTGAATACGTCATGCTATGAAGACCTCCTCCATCACAAGAATATAACTAATTTCACCCATGCCTTCTTCTTTTATGGTTTGATTTTTATGTTACATTAAAAAGATCTTAAATTTATTTTAAGGTTAAGGACAAAAGGTAGCCAGCTACCTGACACTATTTGTAGGGTCATCAGTCTTCACTCCGCTAATCTGAAATGCATCCTTACCATTTTCTCGATTCCATATTTATTCAGGGGCTGTATCTGGACTTTCCTGGATCAGTTTATTTCCGCTGATGCCAAACTTGTTTCAGCTGCTGATGCTTTATAATGTGCTTTTAGATACAGTAAGTCTAATTCCCCATTATACTTTCCTTTAAAAATTTTTCTGGGTATTTTATATATTTATTTAAAAATAACATAGTTACATAATGACTCAAATATATAGAAATGTATAAAGAAAAACATAATGAACACCCAGTGTCTCCCTTCCTCTCCTCTAGTGGCAGCAACTGTTCTGAATACAGTGTTTAGCATTCCATAAATTTTTAAAATACTTTAAACTCTTCTATTTGTCTCCCTATAATCATATGCAATATTGTTATTGAGGTGTAAATATAGATATATGTATATATAAATATATTTTTTAGGAAACATGCACATTCCTAAGCAAACCAACCATTCACTACCCACCCCAGGTGTAATGGTTAATTTTATGTTTCAATTTGGCTGGTCCATGGTGACCAGGTGTTAGGTCACATTCATTTGGATGTTTCTGAGAGGGTATCTTTAAATGAGTGTACTCTGAGTAAAGCAGACTGCCCTCCGTAATGTGAATGGGCCCCATCTAATCAGCTGAAGTACTGACTAGAACAAAAGATGACTTTCTCTAAGTAAGAATTTCTGCTAGCGGACAGTCTTTGACCTTGAACTACAACATTGGCTCTTTCCTGGGTCTCCAGCCTGCTGGAACTATTTTGCATTTTGGATTTACCAGCCTCCCTAATTGCATGAGGAATTCCTTAAAATAAATCTCTCTCTCAGGGTGACCAATAGGTTGTGTGTGTGTGTGTGTGTGTGTGTGTGTGTGTGTACACCCATTCTATTGGTTCTCTGGAGAACCCTTGACTAATACATCAGGCATCCAGCCTTGGCAGCACAAAGAATTAGTGAAAAGTTTAAATTATATTCTCCCAGATATCATATTCTGAGGAAAGTCTCCCTCTTCACCAAGAGGAAAAGGAGAAGAGAAGAATACCTTGGTCAAACCTCCAAGAATAACTGGGGTGGGAGAGGGTTTTCCTGTTGACTTCAAATAGCGCTTTGGTGCAGGTCTACGCAATCCACTGTTGGTAAAGAAAGGCCTTTCTAGAAGGAACATTATTGCAGAGGTGAACCTTTTCACCATCACAAGTATCTCCACAGAGCCATAGTATCACAAATATCTCCACAGAGCCATGGTATCACAAATATCTCCTTTTTATAGCTGTCTGATTAGAAGAACTGTGTTAGTTTATTGCTGCTGCAACAAATCACCACACATTTAGCCACTGAAAACAACACTCATTTATTCTCTCACAGTTCTGTTGGTCAGAAGTTCCAGATGGGCCTGATTGGATTCTCTGCTTAGGGTCTCACAAGACTGAAGGCTGGAGCAGTGTTGGCCAGCTGCATTATTACTGGCAGACTCTGGGAAGAAATCTGCTTCCAAGCTCATTTAGGTTATGGGCAGAATACAGTTCCTTGTGGTTGTAGGACTGAGGTCCCTGTGTCCTCTGTGGTTGTTGATTGGGGGTGTTTTCAGCTTCTGGCAGCTGCCTACATCCCTTGACTTGTGATCCTTTCCTCTATCTTGAAAGCCAACAGTAGTGTGTTGAGTCTTATGCTCTGAAGTCACCTTCCTCTTTCAAGAGCTCATGTGATTACATCGTGTCCACCTGGGTAATCTAGGACGACCCTGAAGGAGCTGTTGCCTTTTCCCTGTGTTGTGATTCTCCCTGATCATGCTAACAATGAGGATCAGACTAGCAAAGTGCATGAGGCACTTAACGCATTTGGCATAAAGAGTTTATATCTGGCATTCTTTTTTTTTTTTGATGGGATACGTTTTTTTTTTTTTTTTTTTTTAACCAAAATGTAGAGACAGAATCATATTTTAGAAGGCTCACTGCTATGTAAGCCAGTGAGGGCATGGTTCAACGTCTCTAGATGGTGGACAACTGCAGAGAAGAGCGGTGACAACTGGGGGAGCCTTGGACACAAGGGGGAAGGCGAGGAAACGAGGACAGTGAGAGATGAGCACAGATGGGGTTACGGGGCATGTAGCAGAGGGAAGTTCAATGGGAACAAGAGAGAGAGGCTAAGAAGAGCTGGGACAGCGCGCACGACCCTGGGAAAGGAGAGAGAGTGGTGAGAGAGCTGAGAGCACAAAGGAAAACGATGGGAACCGGCCTCAGTCCCTCCTGTCTGGTCCGTGCCTTCTCTGCTGAGTGTCCTCCGGTACCGTGGGAGCTGGCAGGGCTGCAAGCAGGAGGACTTGGAAATTTTGAGCAGCTGTTGTCTCCAGGGATGGCACTGGGCACGTGGCATTGCCCCTCCCCCAATGATGGGCCATTTCTGAGGCACCGTCCAGTTTCTCAGAGAATTCCCCACAGGATGGAGCCCCAGAGCTCCACTCCCTCGGGAACAGGCCATTTGTTGGCGTTTCCCACGCTGGCCCACCTTCTCCGTCACACGTGTGCCCAAGTCCACCTCTCAAATAAATGCGCTGTCCTCAAGTCCTTGCTCCAGTTCGGAGGAGGGGATGAAAAACCTGACCTCTCCCCATCTTGGGTTCTCAACTGGGGCTCTTTAACAAAATATTAACAAGAAAAAGCAGTTCATTAACTCGTGCAGTGCACTTCCTGTGGGAGAAACCTCAGCCAAAACTAACTCAAGCGGGCAGCTTAGGAGTCTGGTTTATTAGCATCTTTAATGAAGCACACAATTCTGCAGAAAACTGATAGGACAAAGGAAAGCAGTTTTCAGCGGCCCAGGGTGGCTTACCATGGGAAGGTAAATATAGAGGAGGCAGCTGATGGAGTAAGGTTTGTTTGCAAATTTCTCTGGTGCAGACAAGAGTCTGGGCTGATAAGATTTGTCTCCAGTTCAGAGAGAATTTATATCTGCCTGTAGGCAGAAAAGCGGAAGGTAGACAGACTTTTTCCTGTGTTTGCCACTTTTAATTGCTTTCAGCTCAAAATTATTTTTATGTCAAAGAGGTGTAGGGGTTCAGAATGAGTCATCCAAGATGTGCCTCTGTGGTATGTGGATAATTTTGAGTTAAAGGCAACTGAGACCCTACGGACTCAAGACACCACTCTCCCCCATTCCTCTGTTAACTGCGTAGAAGAATTTAAATTAGGGGCCTTGCCCATAATAATAGTTACCACCAGAAATAACTTTTTATGACCTATCTATAGGGCAGGGCAAACTACTAACTACTAAATATTTGCTCTTATCGTCCTACAACGCCCTTCCTCCCCTCTGAAGTCTCATGGCACCTGACCTCATCCTTGGTGTTTTATGGAAAGTCACCTCACAGGGTAATCTGAGCGTGAATTCCTACCTGGGCAGGTCATGGTGAGCAGTCACACTCCAGGCACATAACTGTGTTAGTAAGAGGTTTACCTTGGACTAAAGCAAGCCCTGTCCATTGTTTGTGTGCACTTAGGTTCACACACCTTTGGAATAATTATAACCACCCTCAGGAGAGCACATAATCTTGTTAACTTT
>CM053503.1:163598522-163615637 GCA_028627145.1 Eidolon dupreanum | reverse complement strand
AAAGGACATCTCCCTACTCAGCAACTTCCAGCATCTTCGAGCATTGCCATGCACCAGGGGAAGCCCTGTTGTTTGTCTTGTCATAACGGGTTAATGTGTCTATGGGTTGTTCCAAGTGCCACCGGCTCAACTCCTCCCCAACGATCTTATACATCGTCCAAGGCAAAAAGGACTTCAGCAAAGTTATTTTTTTTCTTCAGTTGTAAATGTCTGTCTTCTCTTAGAGGAAGAGAGTGTAAATGGGTAGAGAAGGACAATGGCAAAAACCGTCCCTGAGGATCGTATTGAAATGATTCTGCAATTGTGATTGCAAATGTCTCTGGTTAATGTGACTGTCTTAGATATTAATTGCCTGGAGGGTTCTCTAACTTAAGACTTCAGAAAGACAACAAAAGAATTCATGGATGTGGAGAGGCTGAAGATGCACTTCTGATTCTTCTTCTTAAGTGAAAACTCCCCTGAACAGAGCCCTGGAAATGGTCACTTCTTTGGTCCTGCCTGGACTGCTCTTCAGTCCTATTCTGATTCAGCCAGTTCTGTTCATTCGTCCTATGCGGACATTGTCCTGTTGTGCTCTGCCCTGTGTAGCTGCTTCCTTGTCCTGGGGACTTCATGACTCAGTGGCAGGGATGTTTCAGTCTCTGTATTTGTGCGTGGAGCAGAAGCGTGTTTTACTCTAAGCTTTCTGCAAAAAAGACCTGTTCTCTGTTACTTATACATTTGGAAATGATTTCCCCCCATTACCTCCTATTTATTCCTCTTTTTTCTGAAAACCATACAACCGATTCACCCCTCTATGGATTGTTTTGGGGTCAGCTGGGCAGAAAGGGCCTCCTGACACTTTAACAGGGGGGTGGCACAGTGGAACATTGTGGTCCACAGTTAGCACTCTTCAAAAGGCCATATGGAAAGAGACTGATAACAAATATTTGAAAGAGGTCACAGTATTTGTCCAGTAAAACACTTAGGATTTATGCAGCATCCTCCATGTTCGTGCAGGGAAGAAACATATTAAAGATTCCTTCGTTCCTTAGTACTTTTTAGCTTTCACATTTGGGACATGAAGTTCTTTTGTTCGTGGGGCTGCTTTCCTCTTCCCAACGCAGGGGAAATGGGCCCCGTTGCACCTACCCTCAATGGTTGGGTGCCCTGGGAGGATGTTCTATGCAGATATTACTTCCTGAAGCCGCAGCGATGATGCCATCTTGGTTCTGGTTGTCAGTCAGACAAGAACCACCCTGTTCCCTGTAGGACTCCTCATGAGCACATGAAGTGTTTGGTTCTGTCTGCCAGCTGCACATTTCACAGCGCCGGCTCCTTCTGGGGAGGAGGGCTCTCCTCATGTCACCTCTGGCGTGGAGCCGCTCCTGCACCACGCATCACCTCCAGAGCAACGGTCGGACGCTGTGCACCAACTCCTGCCGGAAACTCCCATGGGGGACCATGCCCCCCCACGAAGGTGTTCACGTACAACAGCCCGCCTCACGTCTTCCGCTCAAAGACAGCGGTCTGCGTGGTTACATTCACCTCCGAACCCGGCTTTTCCTTCTGTGTTCAAGCCACCGTCGAGTCCACTTGCAGGAAGTAATCACGGAATGGAGACTGTGTAGGGCAAGGCAGAGGAAGCCAGCAGGCCCTGCTCCGGGGCAGGCTGTCCAGGTGGGCACCCAGGCGCCATCTGCCTGGTCTGCAACGTCGGACACCCTTGGCCCCGAGGTGAGTCCGCTCACCTCTGAGGAATCCAGAGGGCGAGGGACACCTGGGCCCAATGGAGGTCGCAGAGATGGACAGTTCAGAAAGTGGGTGGAAAGAGTCAGAGACACAGGGCTTCCTCACAATTTGGATGAAATCTCTGTCTAGGGCATAAATCCGTTTGGGGCGTAGAGACTGCCAGCAGCAAAACCATCTCAAACACCAATTCCTTATGTAATTTCACCCTTATTTAGATGAAAATAATGGCACTTCGAAACTTGATTTTGAGCTCTTTTTTTTTTTTTTTTGGTTAGAAGTTGAGAAGAGTTCTATTTTTTCCCCAAAAAGGACAACCGGTTGAAATTAGACGGAAAAAAGAAACAAGATACTCAAGAGGAGCGTGCAATAGCAACATTCTGCCACCAGAGGGCAATGTAGACTTCTGAGGAACCTGGAGACAGAAGAGAGCGGTTCAGGTAAAATGCAAACTTAAAATGAAGTTTCTCTGGCTAAAATTAAAGTGAAAAGTAACCCCGGTAGTCGAGTCTTTCCTTCCATTGTGCTCTGTGTGCTTTGGTTGAGAACTGACGCCTGCCGAAGGCTCGAGCCAGTTCCTGGAGGACCCCCTGGCATCAGGTTGCTGCTTGCGGAGGTCTGTGGGGCGGGGATGAGGGAAAAGAGGGAGGCCCTCGAAGGAGCGGGGGCCGCGGCTATTTCCCCACTGGGTCAAAAACACGTTCAAGCTTCAATAATGTGGATGGAGCGTCCTGGCTAATGTCAGCCGCACAAGGCGGAGGCTGCTTTGGGAAGGGACTGGGCCCCCAGCCAGCTGAAATGGTGCCAGCAACTGGCTTCCAGTAAGCGCTTGTGCAAGAAGCGGAGGGCCCACCCAGTCTCCCACCCGAGCTGACCTTTTGTGTTGCCCAAGCGCTGTGCCGCGGCTTTAGCGGCTCAGCGGATCCATATTTCTGTCCTTAAGCCAGGGTCTTGGGAAGGGATTGGATCAGATCGGGATTCCTTCCTCTGGGGAAGAGCGAGGAGCAAGGGACAGGAAGTCCTCTTCGTCCTGAATTTCTTCCCTTTGTTTTCTGTGAAACCTTTAAGTGTAACAGCCTAACTAGTTCACCCCAGGGTGCGGCTGAATCTGGGGGTGGGGGTGGGGTGAGAATGGGGAGGAGCAGAATACCGGAAGGCCTGCTTCCGGCTGACATCCAGCGCTATTTTTTCTTCTCTTTCTTTCTTTTTTCTTTCTTTCTTTCTTTCTTTCTTTCTTTCTTTCTTTCTTTCTTTCTTTCTTTCTTTCTTTCTTTCTTTCTTTCTTTCTTTCTTTCTTTCTTTCTTTCTTTTTTTGCCATCCCTTCTTTGTACACAGTTTAAACCAGTAGAGTAAGAAGCTCAGATGTGCCTCTGAAAAGTTTCTGATATTTGCCGTGACACGAGTTATCCACAAGATTCTCACTCTGAGAATCTGCCTCCCCTCCCATTTACTTTTCTGTCCCCAATTATGCTCAGCTCTCGTGTCCTGGCTTTCCAGGAAGCACCACCTGACAGCCTAGTGGGAATAATGAGCACAAGGCTCCAAATTCAAATCATAGTGCCCTCTTCCATTATTTTAAAAATTGTGGAGATATCTATCTATATCTATATCTATATCTATATCTATATCTATATCTAATCTATATCTATATCTATATCTATATCTAATCTATATCTATATCTATATCTATATATCTATATCTATATCTATATCTATATATCTGTATATATCTATCTATCTCAATATTTATCATTTCAATCATTTGTAAGTGAACAATTTAGTGTCATAATATTGCGTAACCATCACCACCATTTATTAACAAAACTTTTTTGTCACTCCCAACATAAACTCTGTACCCATTAAACAAAAACTTCCCTACTCCCTCCATCCCTGCCCCCAGTCCCTGTTCATCTATATACTACTTTCTCTGTCTATGAATTTGTCTATTCTAAGTACCTCACATAAGTGGAATCATACATTTGCCCCGTGTCAGGCTTGTTTCACTTAGCATAATGTATTCAAAGTCCATTCAGGTGGTGACATATAATAAAAATTTAAAATCTTCTCTTGGCTGAATAATGTTTCACCCCGCATTTTGTTTATCATTCATCTGCTGATGGACACAAGTTGTTTCCACTTTTTGGCTGTTGTAAATAATGCTGCTGTAAATGCTGGTACACAAATATCTGTTTGCATCTCTGCTTTCTTTTGGGTAGATATTTAGGAGTGGAATTGCTATGTCATATGGTTTAATGTTTAATTTTTTGAGGGGCTACCAAGCTGTCTTCCACAGTGGCTGTACCACTTTACATTCCCGACAGCAATGCATGAGGGTTCCAAATTCTCCACATCATCACCAATGCTTCTTACTTTCTGTGTGTGGTTTAAAAAAAAAAGTTTTAATTTTTATTATAGCCATCCTAGTAGGAACGAAGTGACAGCTCCTTGTGGTTTTGATTTACCTTTCCATAATGACTGATGATATTGAGCACCTTTTCATGTGCTTACTGATTATTTATACATCTTTGGAGAAATGTCTACTCACGTCCTTTGTCCATTTTTAAATTGAGTAGTTTGTGGATTTTTTATTGTTATTGAACTTCAGGAGTTCTTTATATATTCTGAATATTAATCTCTATCAGGTATATGACTTGCAAATATTTCTCCTGTTCTGTAGGTTGTCTTTTCACTTTCTCTATAGTGTCTTTTGATGCACAAAAGCTCTTAATTTTGATGAAGTCCAAGTTATCTAAGTTTTCTTTTGTTGCCTGTGATTTAGGTGTCATACCTATGAAATTACTGCCGACTCTAGGTTGTGAAGATTTCCCCCAATATTTTCTTCTAAAGGCTTTATAGTTTTGCCTCTTAATGTTATGTCTGTGATCTATTTTGAGTTGATTTTTGTATATTGGGTAAGGTATGGGTCCAAATTTATTCTTTTGCATGTGGATTCCAGTTTCCACAGCATCATTTGTTGAAAAGACTATCCTTTTGTCATTGAATGGTTTTGGCAACCTTGTTGAAAATTGACTATATATATATATATATATATATATAGATAGATAGATAGATAGATATAGATATAGATATAGATATAGATATATAATGGATCCATATTTCTGTCCCTTTGCCAATACCATACTGTTTTAATTACTGCAGCATTATACAACATTTCAAAGTTGAAAAAGGTGAGTCTTCCGACTTTCTTCTTCTTTTTCAAGATTATTTTGGCTATTCAGAATCCCTTGCAATTTCACATAAATTTGAGGATCAGCTTTTCTGTTTTCTGTGAAAAAGACTGTTGGAATTTTGACAACAATCATGATGATTCTGTAGAGTGCTTGGGTAGTATTGACATCTTAACAATGTAAGTCTTCCTGTTCATGAACATGGTATGTCTTTACATTTCCTTAGGCCCTCTTTAATTTTTTTCAGCAATGTTTTGTAGTTTTCAGCATAAAGTCTTTTAGTTCTTTGGTTAGATTTATTCCTAAGTATTTATTTCTTTTAGATGCTATCTTAATTTTTGCCTTCTTAATTAAAAAAAAAAAATTATTGAAGACTATCTCTGTGCCAAGGATGAGCCAGAGGAGAAAGCTTAGGTTCTTTTCAGGTCTTTTTGAACCTGCATCTGTCTCTGGGCATGTGCAGTGGCTTTCTAAATTGCCCTGTGTACATGATTGCTTTTGAATGTCCTAATCTTAAATGTCTGGCTTCCAAAAAAGGAAAAAAGGAAAAAGAAAAACAAAAAACAAATAAAACTAGATGCAACTCTTTTAAATCCCAGGAAGCCACCTCAGCCCATGGGGTTGCAACAAGGCTGCCTACCTCTGTTCCTGCACCTCTGAGATGAAAAGCCAGGATCAGCGATCAGAGCATAGAGCCCTGATACTTGGAGGATTAGTTCCTTCTTGCCCGCCCTGGGTCCAGCAAGCCACACCAGGAATGCAGGCTCAGCTGCTTGCCACTGGGCTGGGGAGTGGAGGGTATGTAACCATTACAGCATCAGCAGCTGAAATTAGCCAAAATTAGCCACAATTTACCAGTCAAGCTTTCTCCTGGAAGCTACGAGCATTCAGATAGACTCCGGAGTTCTAAAATGGTGACTTCAGATGGCTTCTGCTAGGACAGTTGTTGTCTAAGTGGAGAGACAGATTCCTAGTGCTTCCTACTCTGACATTTTCTGTGACATTCCCTCCCATCCTTAAGCCTTGGATGTGTTAAATCTTCTGCTCCATTCACCCTTTGAGCCTTGTACTCTGGCACACCGATGGTGAGTCGGGGTTGGACGTGTCTAGAGAGGCAGCTTCATGTATAATAAGCACCTCTGCAAGTAAAGACTATAACTTTGTGCCTCACTTGGTTCTTGTGGGAATTCAGGGAGACCACACAATAAGACACACCATTTAGGTGCTTGATTCCAGAGCCACTTAAGAGAGAAATAAAAAGTCATGTAGTTGGAGATCATAACCTTTGTTTAATTAC
This sequence comes from Eidolon dupreanum, assembly GCA_028627145.1. Lineage (NCBI taxonomy): Eukaryota > Metazoa > Chordata > Mammalia > Chiroptera > Pteropodidae > Eidolon > Eidolon dupreanum. The sequence continues at coordinate 163,609,423 of CM053503.1, read as the reverse complement.
TACTCAAAACTGGACTGGGGGACATGACTTAGAGATGTGACCATAATGGCTGTCTTCATACAGGGCACCTGCTCTTCTAGCCAGGCAAGGCCTGCTCTTGCAATCCTATACCTGAAGCATCAGCCTAGAGGCTTCACCTCATTCCTTTCTGCCCTGTGACTGGCTCCCGAGAAATGGGAGGGAAGAAACCACACTTCATAGCCCATGTTCCTTCTCTAGAAACATCTAAGAACTTGTCTCTCATAGGGAGGAGGAGGGTATCACGCCGATTGATGTCCCCGCTCCTGGAAGAAGATGTCAGGAGTTGAGAATGAATGTTCCACCAAAAGTGCTTAGGCTTCTGCTCTTTGCTTCCAATTCTCATCCACAGGACAAAGCCCGGGCTCTTTTCTCTTCAGCCACAGTGGCCACTGTTGCCGCCGCTGCCTCCTGCTCTTGGATTTCACAGACCAGGGCACCTATTCCTCTGAGTGAAAAACCCCAGGTCTCAGCCCAGACTCATCCCTCAGCACAGAACCCTGAACTGAAGCTGCTTTGGGCGAAGCTTACAGAGACAGTTACCAGTGGTCATGTCTGTGGGCCCCTGCTTTCCCCCAGCTGCAAATCTTCCTCTGCTTCTGGGTGTTCCAAGCCTTGAATAATCTACAGGGTCTCTTTTGGGGGAAGAAATGCCCCATGCTAATCCCCTCCCTGCAGCTGTGAAAAGGCCTGGTTATTACATTCTTCCTTCAAGTTGTTCCGGCAGGATTTTTTCAGAGTTCAGCCTGCCTCTTAGGTGAGTTCTCCCATTGTCTCCTATGTATGGGTCTGATGGGATCACAGCATCGTTTTTCTTTCGCTCTCTTTGTATCTTGATCACTAGACAAAAACCTAGTTCTTAAACCGATCTCTTTTTATTTCTTCTAAAGCCTTATTCTTCACATACTGAATTCTGAGGGTTTAAAAAAATTGAAGTATGCGCGACATTCAACATTATGGTACTTTCAGGTGTACGACATAACAATTCCATATTTGCATTTATTGTGAAATGATCGCCATGTATCATCTGCCACCATACAAAGTTACACATTTTTTTTTTCTTGTGATGAGAACTTTTAAGATTTACTTTCTTAGCAAATTTCAAATTTGCGATACAAAATTCTCGACTATAGTCACTGTGCTGTACATCACGTTTCTGTGACTTATTTATTTTAAACTGGAAGTTTGTACCTCTTGATCCCCTTCACTTATTTCGCCCCTCCCCAACCCCCTCCCCTCTGGCAGCCACCAATCTGTTCTGCATATCTATGAGATTGATTTATTTTGTGTAATCTATAATCACTCTAAGTGGAATTGGCAACAGGTGCGATTGCATTTACAAGGTATTTGGTATCATAGTAATCTAAGTTTAGATTCGCATAATTTGCATTAGGAGATTCTAGTTATACAGAATGCAAAGGATACTATTCTCAGTCCAAAAGATTTAGCTAAAGATTTATTAAATAGTTTGCAAGGGTTTAATCCTTTGAATATGCTTAAACATACTTTTTGGATTTTGGCTGGAATTATATGCTTACTAGTTGTATTCTTTTGTGATTTTTCAGTCCTGCCAAATCCTCCAACGACAAATAGCACAGTCTCATATTACATTGCATGCTCTGCGGCTTAAAAATAAAAAGGAAAGGAGAGATGTGGAGAGTGGCTTGTAAGCTGACAAGGTCCTTGCAATCTGTGAGGTCAACCAAGGGTTGCCTCGCCTTAATGAACTCTCCTAAGAATGGGGAAGTACAAATTGTTGTGAGTAGGGGGAACAGGAACAGTGTGGTGTTGCTCCATCTGAAATAGGGAAGTATGCTCATAGCTGCAAGCAGACTGAAGGACTAAATATCATAGCAGGGTGTGGGTGGGGTGATTGTGCAGAGGATACTCTTAGCCAGCAACTGTATGCTCTGGTGTGAAAGTGGCTTGCAAAAATAACACTGCACCACTGCCCATCATCAGTGGACAGTGGTCCTCCTGATCCCACCTTTGTCTCTCTCTTTCTTTTCAGCATTTCCAACCGTTCCCACTGAGGTAGCAAACAGGCTGCTCTGGACGTGGCAGTTTGGTTTGTTCATTTGTTTTCGTTTTCTTAGATTCCACTTATAAGTGAAATCATACAGTATTTATCTCTCCCTGTCTGGCTTATTTCACTTAGCATAATACTCTCAAGGTCCCTCCATGCCTTTACGGATGGCAACATTTCATCCTTTCTTATGGCTGAGTCGTTCTGGGGAGCCAACCAAAATGCCCTCTTTCTTTGAGCTGAGTACTTCCAACGTAGATCTTTTAATTTCCTTTGCACTTAGGTTTGTGTTAATTCTACTGAGATTTCCTGTGTCTTAACCCAAAGTCTGACAAATGTTGTAGAGCTTCAGGATCCTCATTCTTTTCTCTCTGTCTGCTAGCCAATCCATCACATTGCTGGGGCTGTCACAAAACAATCAGCTCTCTGCAACTTGCCACCAGAGTCAAGTCTCTTCCGCTGGTGGAATATGGTTTTGTCAAAGGAGGAGGGAAGAGGGGCGTTGAGACAAACTTCATCTTTACCATTTGAACCTAGATGGAGTTCCAAAGACTATAAAGACAAGAAGAATAGAAGTTGAGACAGTTAACATTAAATGTCCACCAACTTTAAGCCCAAAGACAAAAGGATGCGATGTTTTTCAATGTGAGATCTATGGACCACAGTCCCACCTCGATCTCTCATGCCCTGCTTTTAGTCCATGTCCTGTTCTCATTTTCTTTTCACTCCAATTTCTATTTAGCTTTAACTTAGATATTTTCAGATATTAAAAATGTCACTTTAAATCCTTCATCGAGTGATGGCAGAGTATGAATGAAAAAAATCATTGTCTAGAAACATAGATATATCTGGATGTTAACCATGTTTATCTTGCTTTTTAACACCTAGGTGATCTTCATTCTTATGCCCTTGGGCCATCCCATGAGAAGTCTTCTTGACATCCTCAACTCTTTGCCTAGAAATCTCCTTAACTAGGTCATCGAGTTCATTAGGTGTATTTTCTACGTCTCCACATTAGTGCAGGTAAGTTTTATAAAACTTTTCACCACTACATAACAAGGGTGTCCATTCTTCTAGCTTCCAGTAATACTTTTCTCACTTTCTTATAAGTCTCACTGACAGTTCCTTGGGGACCTGTAGGTTGTCACCCACTGCTTAGTCCCAAGCCAATGTCACGTGGTTTATATTTTTGTTACAACTTCAAAATCTGTTCTAGTTATACTACTGTGAAAAAATCACCCAAAATGTAGGGATTTAAAATAAAGAAAATCGTTTATTTTGCTTGTTATCTACCATCTGGGAGACCTCGGCAGGGGTGGTGGCTTGACTGGAGCTGGAGGTTTCTACTTCCAGTATGACTCCACATCTACTTCTGGAATGGCCTCTGTGCTCAGTCCTTTGAAACGTGGGCTGAATTTTAATGTGGGGAAAAATCAGTTTTAGATTGGTTTGGATACTAGTTTATATACCATTCTATACTTTTTCCAATATCCAAAACATAAATGAAATAAAGCACATAAAGCTGTTGTCAACCCATGGTCTTTGGCGCCAATTCAACACCAACAGGAACCCCCAATGTGGGGTACAGTGAAGAGGGAAATGTTATTCAGTGCAAATGGCTCAATTGTGATACAGCGAGGCTGTGAGGAGGCCGTGGGGCGAGGCGTATCACTCACTGGCTGGACTCCAGCTGGACTGCTCTGCCCTGCTCTGCCCAGGTCTCGTTTGGGTCACTGCACTTCTCTCTGCCCTGCTCTGTTCCCCTCTGCTCCTCTCTCCTCTGGCCAGAGGTGAGACTCCAGCGGCAGAAACACAGTCTTCCGTCCTGGGTGGAAAGGGAAAATGCCTCCACTTATACGTTAGAATTCGTTTGTCAATTTTCACAAAAATCTCACTTGAGTTTTTTTTGGATGCCAACATCTGATTGATCTCTCTCCACCCCTCAGAAATATATTCCAGTGGATTTTCTCTTTGCCGTGGACATCGCAGACGGGGAGGTATGACCAGCACTTACCCCAGTGCCTGCCATATAACCAACCCACTAGAGGAAGGCTCCTTCTGGGTGATAGGCCACAGCAGGGTGGAGTAGGGCTAGGAGGAGAACAGGCCCAGCTGGGCCTCGACAAGGGGCAGTTACCCAGTAATGACCCTAAAGTTAAAATGAGTTAAATTCTCTTACAGAAAGCAAGAAGAAAACTAGTATAACACTTCAGTAGTGTCCCAGCACTCGGAATTTAACTATAAAAAAAGGCAGCAAAGCCAGCAGGGCCACCTCCAGGATGTGGCCAGCTCCTGTCTGGCGCTGCCTCTGTGCTGGAGTTCCTGGTGGAGCCCTGGTGCCTGAACGGCAGCTGCCGCTGCAGCACCATGGACAGCACCAGCTCCTGCCTCTGGTCGGGGACCCACACCGTTCCTGAAGGTGAGGAAGCTTCAGACCTTAACGTTTTCCCGGAGGTTAGTGAAATCATCCATAAAACTTGAAAAACACCCTTCACACCCGTCTGGTTGTGGGTGAAAGCTAAGCTGTGCAAAGCTTAGCAGTGTAGGGCAGCCTTCATTTCAAGTCCATCTCGCCCCGATGAAGGCCAGCCGCAGAACCACGTTGTCGTCGGGGTTGTCACTGTCTGGGGAGGACTCGAGATTGACGAGCTCTATGAGATCAGTCATGCCGGGGACCTCCCACGGTGTCCGGACCTGTTCCTGCAGGAAGGTGTCCAAAAACAGATCCCGGGAGAGGGGTCCGCATGAGACATTCCTTCTCTTGCATTCGTAGTGGTGGTGGCAATGGTGACCGTGTCTGGAGCACTGAGCCAAGAAGCATATTGGCTGCCTCTAGTTGAATTTTATTGAAATTATATTGGATCTATAGATCAACTGGAGAGAATCTACACCTTAATATTTAGTCTTCCATCCATAAACATGGTATAGCTTTCCATTTATTTTGGCTTTAAAAGATTCTCTCAGCAAACACTTTGTGACTTTTCAGTCTAGTGTCCTTGCACATCTTTTGTTAGATTTATTTCTTTTTATTTGATGGTTTTGAAGTTTTTAGAAATGGTATTATTTTCTATTTTTATTTCAACTTGTTTGTTGCAAGTATATAGAAATACAATTGACTTTTGCATATTGATCTTGAATCAGTTACTTTGCTAAATTACTAATTAATTTTAATAGTTTGGCTATAAATATTTTTATAAATACACAAACAAATAATGGTAGTTCTATTGCTTCTTTTTTAGGTTTATTTTTAAAATTCGTCTTCATAGCCTTATTGCATTGGCTAGAATTTCCAGTAAATGTGAAATAGAAGTGGTGACAGTGAATATCTTTGTCTTGCTCTTAAATTGAGTTGGAAAGTACTTAATATTTCACCTTTAAATATGATCTTAGCCATAGGTTTTTGTATATATACTTTATTGGATTAAAAAAGTTACTTTTGTCTATAGCCGTGCCACCCTGAACAAGCCCGATCCCATCTGATTTCAGAAGCTAAGCAGGGTGGGGCCAGGTTAGTACTTGGATAGGATACCACCTAGGAAGACCGGGTGCTATAGATGTAAAAAAAAAAATTAATAAGGGATTGTAAGCTGACAAGGTTCTTGCAATCTGTGAGGTCAACCAAGGGTTGCCTCACCTAAAAAAAAATTACTTCCTATATTTAGTTTTCTGAGATTAAAAAAAAAAAGAACAGATGTTGAATTTTATCAAGTACTTCTTAAAAATCTATTGTGATTATTGTAGGGTTTCCTCCTTTATTTTTTCAATGGGGTGATATAGATTCCTTGATTTTGAAATGTTAAAAATCTTAAAATAAGCCCCAGTTAGTCATGATGTATTATTCTTTTTATATGTTTCTGGATTTGATTTGCTAGTGTTCTGGAGGAGATTTTCCATCTATGTTTATGGGTGATATTGACCTGCACTTTTCATTTTTGTAATGTCTTCGTCAGGTTTTGTATCAGGATTATGATGTCCTCCTATAGCAAGTTGAGGGTGTGTGTTCCTTTTTTCTTTATTTATTAACAGAGTTGTGTAAGATTGGTTAATATCTTTCCTTAAATGTATGTTTTGAAGAATTCACGAGTGAAGTTATCTGGGCCTAGATTTTTTTATTTTTTCTGTGATGTGGGCAACTTGAAATCTCAACGTTTCTTTTCTCATTGTGTTTTTTCCTTAGGATGTTTCCAATAGTCCAGAACAAGGAGACAATTTTCCATGAAATCTTGAATCACTTCAAGGAAAATAAGGTGGAGATAGCAAATGCAATAACAAAGCCATTTCTTTTCTTTGAGAGCCTCAGAGATCACTCCTTTATCACTGAAGAAATATATAATGTAAGTGAAGTTTATTATGTCTCCCCATGACAATTCAGCCGCATGTTAATTTATATTTGGTATCCTGGATTAAAAATTTAGTGTATCACTAACTGGCTGACAGCCTTTTATGTTTTTCATGGGAAGACTCTTTTAAGTTAGTTAATCATCTAAAAAGATTGAGGGTGACAGGGCAAGCAGACATCACTAAAGGCATTTTTTTTTTTTATTATGGTGACACTGGTTAACAAAATCCAGTAAGTTTCAGGTGTACAATTCAACAGTAAGGCATATATATATTGCGTTGTGTGTTCACTGCCCATAGTTAGATTTCTTTCTGTCACCACATATTTGACACCTTTTACCCCATCTACCTCCTCGGCCCCAGTAACCACTAGTCTCTTGTCCATGTCCCTGAGTCTCTGTTTGTTTGTCCTACTCATTTGTTGCTTTTAGGTTTATATTCTGCATATAAATGATATCACGTGGTTTTCAACTTTTTCTGTCTGGCTTATTTCACTTAGCATGATTATCTCGAGGTCCATTCATATTGTCACAAATAGCAGTATTTGATCTCATCTTATGGCTGAGTAATATTCCATTGTATATATGTACCACAGCTTCTTTATCCGATCATCTATTGTAGGACGCTTTGGTTGCTTCCATGTCCTGGCCACTGTGAATAAGGCTGCTATGAACATCAGTGTGCAAATATCTTTTCGGATATTTGGGGGTAAATACCCAGTAGATGGATTGCTGGATCATCTGGTAGATCAATTCTTAGTTCTTTGAGGAATCTCCATGCTGTTTTCCATAGTGGTTGTACCAATTTGCAGTCCCACCAGCAGTGTATGAGGGTTCCTTTTTCTCTGCATCCTCTCCAGTACTTATTATTACTTCTCCTGTTGATAGCCATTCTCACAGGTGTGAGGTGGTATCTCATTGTGGTTTTGCTTTGCATTGCCCTAATAACTAGTGACATTGAGCATCTTTTCATATGTTTGTTGGCCATTTGTATTTCTTCTTGGGAGAAGTGTCTGTTCAGGTCTTCTGCCCATTTTTTAATTGGCTTGTTTTTGTTGTTGTTGTTGTTATTGAGTTGTATGAGTTATTTGTACGTTTTGGATATTAGGCCCTTATTGGAGGCACTGCTTGCAAATATATCTTCCCATTTGGATGGTCGTCTCCTTACCTCGTTGACAGTTTCTTTTGCTGTGCAGAAGTTTCTTAGTTTGATGCTGTCCCATTCATTTATTTTTGCTTTTACTTCCCTTGTCTTTGAGGTCAAATTCATAAAATCCTCTTTAAGTCCAAGGTCCATGAGGTAAGTTTTTAATTTTTATTTTTTGTTATATATTTTTAATGTTACTGGGCAACCATGGAGATGGCAGGAGACTGTCTAGGTAGTGTTGCCACTCGAGTGAGCTGGAATCTGGTGGAAGGCTGGGAGAGCCTCAGTGCAAGTACAGAGCGGGCCTCTTGGAAGACCATTCCTAACCCCACCGTTTTTTTTTTTAATCACCACTGGGTGTGAGGAGTCTAGGGCACTGCACAAAATATGGAACGCTTCATGAATTTGTGTGTCATCCTTGCGGAAGGGCCATGCTAATCTCTGTATCATTCTAATTTTGGTATATGTGCTGCTGAAGCGAGCACCAAGGTCCATGAGTTTAGTTCCTGTGTTTTCCTCTATGCTATTTATTGTTTCAGGTCTTATATTCAGGTCCTTAATCCATTTCGAGTTAATTTTGGTATGTGGTGATAGACAATAGTCCAGTTTCACTCTTTTGCAGGTGGCTTTCGAGTTTTTCCAGCACCACTTATTGAAGAGGCTTTTCTTTATCCACTATATGTTTTTGGCTCTTTTGTTGAAAATTGTTTGCCCATGTGAACATAGATTTAATTCTGGACTCTCGATTCTGTTCCACTGGTCCGTATGTCTATTTTTTTGCCAGTACCATGCTGTTTTGATTATTATTGCTTTATAGTATCATTTGAAGTCGGGCAGAGTGATGCCTCCAGCTTTGTTCTTTTTTCTCAAGATGGATCTCGTCATCTTCTTCCGTTCAACCAGATCCTTCTCCTGCTCCTTCTTTGCCAGATTCCCTCTTTGATAATAATGTCATCAGTAACAGTGTCATTACTGTCCAGTTTTCTCAAGCTAGAAATTAGGGGGGGGGGCTCCTTTGAGTCCTCCTTTCCTTCCACCCCCCACTCCCCAACAGCCACCCAGCCCTCTATCCTCTGTTCTCTCATGCTAAGTCTTAATCATGCCGACCTCTTCTATTTACTCAAATTGTCTTTGTCCATGCTCTGTCCTCTATTTGGGTCTATTTTCTTGACCTTTTCTCGCCTCACCTCCTCCATGATCTGACTGGTTACACGAGGCTTCCTCCAGAAAGCCATTTCCTGTTACTTGGATGGGACTAGTTCTGGCTGCATGCCCCTGGGGCACTTGGTCCTGGCTGTGAGATGATGCTCATGCTTCGTCGGGATAACGTGGTTAGTATGTTCCATCCCTGGTGGACTGTGATTTTGTGGCAGAACCACACCTGTCTTGTTCTTGCCATGTCCTCTGTCTCAAGCATGGTGTCTGGCATCTAATGAGAGCTCAATTTATATTTGCCAAGAGATGAAAGTGCTCACATTTTTGTACCCTAAAGGCTGGACACATGTTTTGGCAAATGTTACATTACTGATATGTTTACATGGGAAGTTTTACAAAAACAATTCTAATACATAAACATTACATATATGTATATATGTAATAAGCTACCTTTGTGGAAAAGAACATAAGAGTAAACACGAAATTCAGCCAAGATAATTATCAGTTAACAAGTGAGAATAGCAAGTAAAGGGAAAAGAGAAAAACCAAAAGGTAGAATTCAAGGTAAAAAGAAAAGCACTTTTTGTAAAGAGAGAAAAACAGAACCAGAAAGAGGGCAAGAAGGTGAGATTTGGCAGAAGAGTGAGCCTCTGAAGTGGGGAGAGAGGGAGGAAGGGTGCTACCAGGCTCTTTGAGGGGGGGTGGGTGAAGATTCTTCATGAATCATTATTCATCGTGGGGGTGGAGCTGTCCAGATTCAAAAATCTAGTACAATCCTGTGCTGTGGGTCTGGTGGATATGCAGAAGACAATTTCATCTTGTCACCCCAAAATGAACCAAGCACAGCCAGCATGTGACCAAGCACCTGAAACAATCAGTAAGGCTGGCTCAGGGAGTCTGTGATGCAATGACACTGTGTGTGTCATAGTGGAGGTGGCCTGGGGAGCATGGGACGGATGCAAGAGAGGGAGACTCCGGTGTTTGGTGCAGGAAGCTTCTACCTAACAGAAGAAAGTGAAGGGGACAGGGAAAGGTACTGTGAGAACTAAGAGGAGGAGAAATAAGAGGAGGTGTGTAGAGCGAGGTAGCAAGAGGGGCTAGGGACAAAAGACGCATTGGAAAGTGCTGGAGAGAGAAACATGCAGACCTTGAGAGAAGAGCAAAGAGGTGGGCTCCAGAAGAAGGCAGCAGAAGCGGAGAAATGGGGAGAGACACCTGGAAGGGGGAGAAGAGGGTAAGCAGTCAGAAAATGGAGAGCAAGACGAGCCAAGCTGGCCACTGTGGTCATCTCTCCTTACCTCAGTGTCCAAGGAGAGTGACCGAAGCCATATCCTGCAGGCTGCAGGATTCCACTGGAAGCCTGGGACCGCCTGGAGCGGGGACGCTTCTGCCTAGAAGTTCTGCAAGCTTCTGGGTCTTTCCAGCTACCCCTTTGTTTTGGGGTTTCCTGCTGGCTCCTCAGCCCCACACTGAGACCCCTAAGGGGTTTTGTTCCTTTGTGCAGCGATCAGCGGTGAGCTCAATGTGGAGGACGTGCCTCCGGGAGCCTACAGCTCAGCCCCAGGACATGGGCCGAGCGAGGAGGGCGAGGATGGCCAGCCTGGGAATGCCGAGCATCAGGCGTCTGAATTCAGGGCTCCTGTTTCTTGATGCACTTTACTTGGAGTGACTCTGCAGCCAGTGGTCCATTTAACCCTGGGGACCCATTTTCTGGCGATTTGGGCAATGTGGGAGACTAGACCCTGTCCATTGAACGTGTGTGTTCATATGGATAGCATGCCTGCTGTGATATAATAAAAAATATGTGCTTGGCTTTTGTCCCTAGTTCCTGGCACAGTGCTCTCCAAACCCTTAGAATTTCCTGAGTGAGTGGGTTTTAAAAACCAACCATGTGATTAGAGGATTAGAATCTTCAGCTTCACCACTTGATCTCTGGGGAGAAGAGAGGTTTGAAAGATTAGGTTCGATCACCAATGGCCAGTGATTTAATCAACCATGCCTGTATAATGAAACCTTGATAAAAAGCCCTAGCAACATGCTGGGAAGGTAGTATGCTGGAGGGGGCATGGAAGGTTTGTCCCCCTCCCCCTAATACCTTGCCCTAATGTATTTCTTTCACTTGGCTGTTCCTGGGTTGTGGTCTTTATAATAACAACTCTGTAATTATAAGTAGAGCACTTTCCTGGATTCTGAACCTAAGGGGAGATTGTAGGAACTC
>CM053503.1:163581677-163598022 GCA_028627145.1 Eidolon dupreanum | reverse complement strand
AGAGAGAGCATCAGTCTGAGAACTGTGTGCTGGGGAAATGTTTTGTTCAATGGGTAACAGCTCTACACTTAGATAGAAATATTATGTCTACACCCTAGGTTAGAGGGACAAATTCAAATCCTTGTGTGACGTATAAAATAATGCACAGACTTGGGGATTGGCCCACCCATTGGTGGGTGGTTGGGATGCTGGTGGGTGGTGAGGAAGAGGGAAGGCAACAGAGAGACCCCTTCCACCTCTTCCTTGTATGAACACTATGCTTTGTTCTGTGATACTCTACTCTCTTGGGTTTTGTCCCTAACATTCTGCCTCCATCTTTTCAGTTTCCTCACTTAGAATATTAGAATTCTTTGGGGCTTCATCCTATGTCCCCTGGTTGACCACAAGTACTGCCATGACCACATTTGCCACCACATTTATGCCCAGAATTTGAGATCTGTGTCTCTGATTTCCTTTCAAGCCCCAAACATCCACACACAACTTTTCAGCATCTCCAGTTAGATGTCTTTCATTGCGTCTAAAACCCATCCTGTTCCTGACCACATTCCTTATCTTCCTGTCTTGAATCTACAACCCTTTTAGTGCTCCCCATCCCACCAAGCACCCTGTCATTCACCCAACAGCCTGGAAGTGAACATGGGTTCTTCCCTTTCCCCACCCCAGATAGCTAATCCATTATCGGTCTTGCTGATTCCAATTTTTAAATATCTCATCTCATTCTCGGTGCTTCTGTGAGGTCCACTGCTACAAGGATAGAAAGGCCCTAATCATAATACTGTCTTATTAGCCAAAGAAAAATGGCCTACTATTTGAGTTATAAATCATAACAGTCAGAATATCATTTTTGGTGGGACTACATCAAACTAAAAACTTTTGCACAACAAAAGAAACCATCAGTGAAGAGACAACCATCTGAATGGGAAAATATATTTGCAAGCAACACCTCCGATAAGGGCCTAATATTCAAAATATACAAAGAACTCATATAACCCAATAACAACAAAAAAACAAATGATCCCATCAAAAATGGGCAGAGGACCTGAACAGATACTTTTCCCTAGAGGACATACAAATGGCCAAAAAATATATGAAAAGATGCTCATCATTGCTAGCTATTAGGAAAATGCAAATCTAAACCACAATGAGATACCATCTCACACCTGTTAAAATAGCTATAATCAACAGGACAAGTAATAACAAATGTTGGAGAGGATGCAGAGAAAAAGGAACCCTCATACACTGCTGGTGGGACTGCAAATTGGTATAGCCATTATGGAAAACAGTATGGAGATTCCTCAAAAAACTGAGAATTGATCTACCATATGATCTAGCAATCCCTCTACTGGGGATCTATCCCAAAGACTTGAAAACATATATCTGAAAAGATATTTGCACACCAATGTTCATAGCAGCATTATTCACAGTGGCCAAGACATGGAAGCAATCGAAGTGTCCTACAATAGATGATTGGCCAAAGAAGCTGTGGGACATATATATACAATGGAATATTACTCAGCCATAAGAATAGATGAAATACTACCATTTGTGACAACATGGATGGACCTCGAGATAATCATGCCAAGCAAAATAAGCCAGATGGAAAGTTGAAAATCACATGATATTACTTATATGTGGGGTCTAAACCCAAAAGCAACAAATGAACAGGAGGCTCATGGACATGGACTATAGACTAGTGGTTATCAGAGGGTAGGGGAAGGGGGGAGGTAAACAGGATAAAGGGGGTCAAATATGTGGTGACAGAAAGAAATCTAACTATTAGAGGGGAGCACACAATGTAAGTATATATATACCTTACTGTTAAAATGTACAGCTGAAACTTATCGGATTTCATTAACCTATGTCACCATAAAAAAAATTAATTAATTAAAAAAAGAATTTTAGTCTTGGGCCCAGTGAGCTGAGATGAATTGGGAGATACTTCAATTTTCTTCATTTATAAATTCAATATAAGAAGAGGCACAAAAGTCACATATATGAGGAATTCTAAGCTGCAAGATGCCTCTTGCCCATGTCCTCCCTTTCAATAGGAAAGCTTATGGAATGGCCTGTTAGGGACATCCTTAGTAATATCCCCTGGCATGGGGCCATGTAACTTTGTTTCATTTTTGTCATAGCAGGTGAAACTCATGGATACTGACTACTCTTTTTAGGATGCTAGGTCAAGGTTGCTGAATCTTGACTACCAGCGGAATGACTTGGCCTCCTATCAGTCTGGAACAATGACTGCCTCAGCTTTTATCTCCAGCCCAGGGTAGAGGGGCCATAGACAAATCACCCAGTGTGATCCAAGATATAATGACCAGAGAGGGAGCCGTGTCACTGCCTGCCCCTCTGAGTGGCCTAGAACCCCCAGCCAATTAGTTATTCTCCCATGTTAGACAATGATGTTGGGATGGGCTACAGGGGATCCATATGGGATCCAGTTGTTCTGAGTATATTTCTCTGCAGGACTCATGACAGGGTCCACACCTGGAACTCGCCGGCTTGGCCTAGACTGTTCCTTCTGGCTGAAGGATAAAACCACCCAAGCTCTGCCTGTACCTCAGAGTGGATGTTCGGAATTTTCCTTTCCTTCCCTACTGCACCCTTTGATATGCTGCTATCCTCTCAGATGTGCCCCTCACCCCTAATCTGCAGGCCAACCCTGCCCATTACCACCTTGAGCCCCATCTCTAGACACCTCAGGGGTACAGAACTCTGCTTCCCACACTAATGTGGAAATAGGAAGGTTCCCACTGAAAAAATGGAAAGGATGCTTTCACGCTGAGACACCCAACCCCAGAACCATCTACCTGGCACAGATGACATCTGCTGTTTCCTGCTCATCACACACAGTGACATGCTCCTTCGGGGAAAAGTGGCAATGACACAGATAATGCACTGGGGGAAAAGGCCGGGATTATTCTAGGGTTATAGGTGGGAGCAAGTACTTACGTAAGGGTCAAGAAAGTTATTACTGTGAGATCCTGATTTTATCTATAGAAAAGAGAGAAAGATTGTGTGACAATATTGAATACAAGTTTTCATTAACCACACATTTGAGCAGACTTCTTTATGTAAAAGATTCATGCCACAGCCCTCCCTTAATTTTCATATCGGCTTTAATGGGTCTATGTATCTAACTAGAAAATAAAAAGACCATTAAATTATGTGTTAGTGATACTTTGGTCCAGTACAAGTTCTCTTCTGTGGCTCTCAAACTCAAGGCAGGTTTGTGTGAAGCTGTGTGATGGGGGAGCCTGGCCCTGGTTTCTACAGATGGAGCTGCGGTGAGAGAATCAGGCTGAGGACTCATCACCCACAACCCCCAGTGACCAGCAGGCCTAGGGTCCTGGATGCCATGCAAGTGTCCCTGTGAAATCCACCACTTTCTGCAGCTCTCCTGGGGCACAGCCCTAAAGATAAAAGGGGTACAAGGTTCCAGTGCTGCACCTCTTTTTCCTGAAGGGAAGCATTTCTTCTCTTTCTCCTGAATCCCAAGAGCTTGCATTGATCTTGGGTATCTGTGAAATTATTTGGCCTCTTGGAACAATGACTGCCTCAGCTACTTGTGGCCAGAGAGGCCACAGACAAACCACCCATTGTGATCCGAGGTATAATAACTTGAGAGATGGCCATATCACTCACTGCCTGCCTCGCTGAGCATTCTAGAACCCTGCCCCTAACTCTCCATTAGTCATTCTCTCATGTTATACAATGAAGTTGGAACAATCGTTTAGATCTGTCATTTTGGCCTCCTTGCATTGCCATGGGCCCAGCCTATTACCTGGCTCTTAGTAGTTGCTCAGCAGTTGTTTGTTGAATGGATACATAACTGCACAAATGAATACTGTCGTCAGTTGGAAGAAGAGGTTTTTAACAGCCAGTAAATGATCATCTTGGAATTTTATATCTTACTATCTTGGAGCACCTTAGTCATCACTAGTGGGCTTAACAGGAAACTCAGCAGGAAAGCTGCCAACAGCACCATGTGACATTTGTGACACAAGTGACAGAAGCTAAGGAGTTGGAGAAGGAAGAGACCCTCAGGGGACCCTCATCTGAGAAGCGAGGTGGTCACACTTTATGAGCTGTAAGTTCAGAACTAAGAAAAGATGTCTGCGATGAAGGGCTGGGAGATGACCTACTCAATTGATTAACCCAGACTGACTTCCGAGGACAGGGTAGAGATATTTGGTCTTAAACAGATCGAATAATATCTCTTTCTCCAGAAAACCCAGTGGATACAGAACCTATATTGAATTTCTAGCAGAAAGTCGATGGATCAGACAGAAACCAGCTTTGTGAAGAATGTGACTTTCTGGTATGGCAGAGAGAGCCAAGGTCACCTTTGTCAGAGGCTAGGAAAACGGAAGTTATTTCACCTGTTCTCTTTGCCTCACAGGTTCTCTCTCACACCCAGTCTCAGAGAAACTATGTCAGGCACCAACTATCTCATGGCCTTCCCTGGAATTCTCACAACATGGAAACCAGTGGTCTGTGAACGCCACATCCTACTTCAAAGGAAAGAGAGAATTCATCTTTGTAGATGAAACTGAGGTCTGCAAAGCCCGTCTGGTGAGGCCAAAGGGCCTTTCCACAAAGAGAAGATTTTCTGAGTCAGCAGCCTCTCCTACAGGGCACACCTGCCTCCCAATCACTCTATTCTCTAGGTGTCATTCCATAAAGGAAATAAAATTTCCCTTGAAGAAGGGTCTCTTGGAGAAGACTTCCTGTGTGTGCATGTGAGGGAGGGAAAGATATAAGAGAAGGGGTGAGAATGTAATTTTGGTTGTTTGCTGTGACATATGTATACATCCATTCTAAGGGGAATTCTTCTCTACATTGGGCCAGCTAGAGGGACCATGGGATGTTTTTATGAGGACACTTTTGCTCTATTCTTATTTCATTAAAGCTAGAATCCAGAAAAAACAATGATAAAACAGTGTTGCAAAGGCAATAGTCATTAAATATATCGTTTTGTGCCTTTCAAAGTCATGCTTACCCAAGTCCAGCCCCATCTTTTATGTTTCATTTTAAGACAGTATGGCATTCCAGTCTTCTAAAACAAACATACAAGGTAAGTTCTGTCTTATTATCTGTTTTAAAGGATTATTCTCATCTCTATCTCAAATGTTTTAATACTCAAAGAAGTCCTGGCCTCATACATGTTAATGCTTGAAAGCAGCAAGTAAAAAAGCTCTATGATATAAAATCAAGTTTTACTAGAATTGGTTAATTTAGAAACTATCAAGTAAGGCCAGAGAGATGAAAAATCAACAATATGATAGATGAGACATATAGATGAGGCAGAAGGTCATCTGATAATTACCTTTCTTCTTGTTCTTGGTGGGTCTGGTAGAAATCCATTCTGAAAGAGAAACGAGATTAATCTTATGATGGGTCTTTGTTTCTACTTTGTATTTTGGTACTTTTTCTACTTTTTTAAGCTTGGTCTTTCCAACTGCCTTCCAGACATGTTCCATTGTCAACAACACACATTCAAGGTGACTTCATGGACAATAACCTTTCTCTCCAAATCTGTAACATGCTGCTCTGTGTTATCCAGACTTAGCTTAAAAGTCAGCTTTAAAAACTGTATCCTCTCTTGCTCTCCTTATAAAGTTTTGCCAAGTTTTTCTTTACGACCTCTTCTACACCCATCACTTCCTTTTTATTGCCTCCGGTGCCTCTCTGTCTTGTGTCTTTATAGTTTATATATTATACCTACTGCATTGTCAGGCCCCACCAGGCCTTGGGCACACAAAGGTATCCAGGCTGTTGGGAAGACCAGGAGGAAAAGCTAGGAACTAATGGGTAAGGAGTGATAAAGTGTGAACATGCTCTCACAGAGTATTTTGGATTCCAGAGATGGGTGAGTTTGATAGGCTGCATAATGGCTCCCAGAGATGTTCACGTCCTAATCCCCAGACCTGTGGAGATGTTAATTTACATGGTAAAAGGAACTTTACAGATGTAATTAAATTAAGGATCTGGAAATGGGAAGATCATTCCGTTTATTTGGGTGGGGCGAATGTAACAGATTTGCATTGTTTTAAGCCCTAGTTGTGGAAAGTTGTTAGAGCAGCCATCGGAAACAAATACAGAGAGTTTAAAGGACTTCAGAGAATGTGCTGTTTGAGCTTGGCCGTGCAGGTTGAGTGAGGGTGTATCCGGCAGAAAGGCAGTGAAGGTCTTTTATGGTTCTCATGGCTTCAAGGACTCCCATATTGTGTTCTCTGAACAGAAAAATATTTATAAAGCACTGTTTCCACTATGTCAGTCCCTAACGCAAACCTCCCCTGTGATTAAAGGAAGGGTTCATTCTCCTTTCTTTGGCCTCAAGGCCTCTAAGGTCACCCCAGCCCATGTAGCCAACTTCATTACCCACACTTCTTGATAAATTGTGGGGAGGATTGTCATGCCATCTTTCTTATGTAAAATGTATTGTTCCTACAATTTTGTCTCTCAGAACTATTCTTCTTTTGACACCCAGCTCAGTGCAGACTTTTCCAGGAAACTGTCCTCAGCCTCAAAGTCAGAAATAACCTGCCCTCCCCTGGGGCCCTGCATCTCTTCCTGCTGGTGCCTCTCAGTGTGCAGCCCTGTGGTTATGAATGTGCAGTCTTCTTCCTGGTTAGGGACCGGAGATCATACCTTACAGTTCCTGTGGCTTTAGATGTATCTCAATAGATATTTGCTGAGCAAAGAGCTTTTCTTTATCATTAGAATGGCACAAGGAAGGGCTATCTGGGGTGTGGGATAAAAAGTCAGAGGGCACAGGTCTGATAAAAAGTCTGCAACAAAGACCCAGCCCAATTTTTACACACCAGGGGGCTGATATGAGGCCCAAAGGAGAGATATTTTAAAATGCAATTTCTTTATATTCTCTTTCAAAGATGAATTTCAGGTGGCTCTCAAAAGAAATAATGTTGTAATATTCTGTAATACAGGGAACATCCATACTGGTATATTATTTTCAGTTACCTAACTCCACTACGCCACTTTAAATATCAGCCCGCAAAGCCTAAGATCTTTCTCCCTGCCCCCTTGAAATTCCTTTCTTGTGACCAGATTACACAGTGGCAACTGTTAGTGGCAGAGTCAAGGCCACAATTTACTGTCCTACCTTCAAAGGTTAAGAGTTCATACACTTAGAGGATTAAGCTGTGATAAAAGCCGGCCAAGTGGTATGTCAGTAATAATATATTCATTGTGACCAGAGCAAGGAAGGTCATGATAGTTTTCTGGACACTGGGAATTGCTGCTGAAGTTTAGAGTTGGTGAATCATGACACTATATCCTTGATTTAAGCCCTTTGTCATTAGCATACCTTAATCAAGTGCTTCAGGGTCCATCCACCACAGCGCACGCTCAGCCTCCAGTTCCTGGATTTCTCATGCTTTCCTTCAATTTCAAACTCCTTGAGGGTGACCAGATTTCCATTCTCCATCCTTATACACTTCTCCGAGACTCCTGTGAAACAAAGATAAGCTGAGGTCCCTTGGTCGCCAGGGAATGCCCCCAACCGTGATCGCCCTAGAACTTGGCCTCCTAGCCCATGATTCTGGGCCACCCACTTTGGGCTCAGAATTGGCAACACGGGAGAGCTGAGTTCCCTGTCAGGGGCCCCACCACAGCAGCCTGAAAGGTGAGGGCAGAAGGCGACTTCCTGCCATGTGTGCTCTCTTCTTTGACCTTTAAGGACAATTATCACCGATATTTACTTCTGAAAAGCATTTGACTACATTCAAAAGAGAGAAAAAAAGTGAATAGCTCTAAAGAAGAAGGAGCAGGGTTCTTTCCCTTCCCTTCTCTGAGACCCAGGATAGAGCCAGGCTGAATTTCAGAGGGGGCAGATGAGGGCATCCAGGTGGCCATGTGGCAGCTGTCACCCCAGCCACATCCGCCTCATCTTGTACAACGTTGATCACCCAGCTAACGGCAATCTATTATATCTCATATTTTGGACTCATGGCTATTTTATGTTGAAAGTAGTTATGGAAATGTTACGTAGTGGGAAAAGTTAAATTACTCATGTACAAGATAGTCATAGGGCAAACATTGATACTCGGTGCCTAAAGAACTATATTTTGGAAGGGGGGAATCAATCATGGCAGATGGACATTTGCACTGTACTTTAACAATTATAATTTGCAAATTATTTTGTATCTGCTATTCCATTTTTTTTTCTCATAGGAATACTATGAAGCAAGTTTTATTATTACTACTGTTTTATAGAGAAAGACGTTTAGGGTGAGAGAGACAGAGTTGCTTGGCCTGGACAAAACAGGCACTCTTTGAATCCAGATCTGATTCTAAATTCTGCGCTCCTTCCAATTAGCACAGGCCATACAGATGTTACAGGAAACGAGGCTTTGAAGTGGCTGCTGGATTTCCCAAATGTGTACATTTCCCACCCTTATACTGAAGCCCTTGCTCTTGTACTGGGTGCTGGACCTTTTCCGTGGGGGAAAATGGGAGATGGCTTGGAAGGCTAATGTTTATGAATTTTTAAAGTGTAGAAAGGCCATCTTAACTCCAGCCTATCTGAGATGCTGTGCAGACAAGAGCTACCAGACCAGACCTGAAATGCTATCTGTAGAAATGTCTGCTTTCAAGGTTGGCCCTAGGCTGGCATTGAAGAACCTAGATTTTGGGAGAAGTCCCACCATTCCAATATAGTTTATGCTGAACCCATGCTTTCCTTCTGGGAGTGTGGAATTGTGGGTTTTGATGGTCACCTATGTGACTAAGTCTGGGTAAAAACCCTGGACTCCTAGGCTCAGGGCAGCTTCCCTGATAGATGACATTGCACATGTGGTATTATAATTTGTTACTGGAGAATTAAATGTGTCCCATGTGACTCCACTGGGAGAAGATTCTCAGAAACTGGCAGCTTGTTTCCTTGGACTTTGCCCCACGTGTCTTTTCTCTTTGCTGATTTTGCTTTGTATCAATGGAATAGATCATAGCACGAGTTTGACTGTATGCTGAGTCCTGTGAGTCTTCTTAGTGAATCAGTAAACCCAGGATGGTCTTGGAGACTCCTGACACTGGTATCCCCTCCACGAACAACATCTTATCCATAGGGATAGTTTGTAGTTGAAAGTGTAGAAGACCAAGAAACTCACCTAGTTTTATTTTCTCCTTATATAAAAGCCCCTTCGCCTCACCACAGGTCACGGGAAGTATAGGAGGTTGAAAATCCATATTTTCATCTTTGGGAATTCTTAGAACTGCAAGGAAGCATAATTATTAATTTTTATTTCATCTTTCTCTACAATGGCGCCCTCTTTTCTCCTTACCCATCTTGAGATCTTTCTTTTGCAACTTAAAAGGTTTTGAAGGAAAATTCCCCACACATTAGTTACATTTCTAGGTCTTTCTCTTAGGGCAGAGTAGATACACAGAGTTAATGTCATTCTCTATTCCTGTCCTCTGAAACCCTACATAAGAGCTTTGTGTGGAAGGCTCTGAATTCCCAAGCTTGTTGGCCACAACCCCCTACTGCACAGTGATTTCCTCCTTCTGTTTTTGAGGAAGATTTCTAGTTATATTATTGTTTCAAAGTTATGAAGATGGAGGAAAATCCCCTCAATTTTTAGTTTCGTCTCCCCATTTGAGGCATCCACCCGGGAACAGAGCAGGACGGCAAGGGGGCAATCCAGCAGGGGTGGTGCCTGTCTTCCCTTTGTGCTCTCTGCTTTGTTTCGTTTCTCCTTCACGTGAACTTTCTCTGTGGCTTTCCTCTGTGATGCTCAGGGCGGGTGCTCTAGCAGAAACTGTGAATTGCTCAGGAAGAGGCCTCTCCACATCCTCTGGGCAGGGGCACTGCGCTTTGATGCTGCCGAAGCAGGTGTTGAAAGTCTTGAGGTGAACTTCAGTAGCAGGAGCACCTGCTCACGCCCTTCTGGCCAACACCGAGGGAGGCTCGTTCAAGACACGCTGGGGCTTTTCTCTGAGATGGGGAGGGTGGGCTCCCCAAGGTCCTTTCAGAGTCAATTCTATTAGGGCTAGGGTGGGCCTAGAAGTCCATTCAGTCTGATTTGCCTGCCACCCATGCATTTACAGAGGAGAAAATGGAGGCAAGAAAAGAATGAATGTCAAACCAAAATCAAAGGACGTTTAGGGATTAGGACACAAGTCCTGTGCTACCACCCCGGGTCCTCCTTGTTGGATAACCTGTGGCTCTCTATGTGAGCAAGACAAGTTCAGCTAAATAGCACGTGAGTCACACACTTTATATTTTCCTCCTTAAAAGTTATCGGCGCAGTGAAGGGAGACCTGCACAGGCTCAAGGAGGCGTGGGCTCTCTCACAGATCAGCTGGCTGAAATCAACAAAGTGGGTGTTACCATCATCCTGTCATGTTGCCGAAACTGACCAAGGTGGATGAATATCCTGATGTTTGTTGCTGGCTCTATAAGCCATTTCAGAAAATTGACTGACCACTCAAAACACAGAGTATAAAATAAAAAATAAAAATTTAAATGCTTAATTATTTAAAGTATATTAATCACTTTTTTTTACCTCTTTTTTTACCTCTTTTCAAAGACCCAGCATTGACTGGTTTTCTCCCTGAGGAAAAAACAAACAAACATAAATATCTCTTATTTATAACGTTGCATTGCAAGTCGCAGTGTTTTACGAAAACACTATTCAAATGAAAACTTTTCAGGAGCCTGTTTAGCACTTCAATAAAAGTATCAAATACCTAGATCAGGAGTTAGAAACTTTACTCTGGAAAGGTCCAGGTAGTAAATATGTAAGGTCCATGACCTTACACATCATTATTAGTCAACTCTGCTGTTGTGTTGGCAAAGCATTCATAGGTAACACAGATAAAAAGAGGTGGCTGTGGCTATGTTCTAATAAAACCTTATTCACAAAACAGTTAGTGGGCTGGATTTGCTTTGTGGATCATAGTGTGCTGAACTCTGGCCTAGACATAGTTATAAAGATGACACTTAACTGAGATTCATTCTATATTTCTTTTATTAATCTCTCCAGATCATTTCAAATGAATTTAAAACAGGGTTTTATGTGTTTCCTAGGCAACTGGGTGAGATGAAAATAAAGTTAGACATCAGTTGAGTGTTCGTTATGTGCCTGGAACTAGCCTTAGACTTTGCCTCTATTAATCTTCATCCTTAGAACAAATTGATCGAATAGGGACTAATATTATCCTCATGTGCACAGATAAAGTACAAAATAAATAAGGTATTGAAAATTTCCTTTGATAAAGTAACAGACAAAAGCTAGCGATATATAGTCTCAAGAGAGACCTCATGGTGGACTCCATCAATCAGACAGCTGGCACAAGCCTAAACTTGAAAGTTGATTTTTGTACTGAAAATAGTGGCAAAAATGTGCAAGGACTCCAAAAGTAACCCAATGGAGGGAAACTTATAGAAAATGATGCCAATGGTGGCCAAAAAATTGGCTGCCATGCAGCTACTAAGAGATAGTAAAATATATTGCTTCTGCTATACTAGTGGGAATAGGAAGTTTCTAGCCAAATCCTCCTACCGCCTGGTTTCATGGCCAGAGAAAGAGTTTTGGACTATAACTTGTCTATAATTTGACAGACTGATCTGTAGATTTGAACCAGGGACTGGCACAGTCTAACAAGAGATAGTGTCTGTCTTATCTGCTTCCTTTACTTCACGGCAGCTTTCTCCTGGCTAAACGGGAAGCTCAGTGGAGTTCTAGAGTTATCTACAAATTGCACAGGGAGGAGGCTTTGCATCTTAGAACCTTCGTGTGGTGAGGAGGTGGGGAAAGAAACTGAGACTCTGACTCCATAGAAACAGATGTAAAAGTCTTAAAATGAGCTTCAGAATGATGAGGTGCCATTCCTGCCTTCTAGCCAGTGATGGTGGGAATCTATTAAAAATTTGGGGAATCAATTAAACACACTCCTTGAGCTCCCTGTTTAGAATGCAGAAGATGTGAGAAATCTGTTCACTGGGAGATCTATAGGAGACAGAGCTGTATATGAGGCTGGGATGGGCCTTGGAGGGCAGTCAGTCTATTTATTATTATTACTGTTTGTCATTGTTTATCTCGGTTTCTTTTACTTTACATATGAATAAACTGAAACAGCAGAAGTGAAGCATCAGACCCGAGCCCACGTGATAGCCTCAAGGTAGTGGGACATGAGGACAACTATGTCACTTGTGAGATGCACAGTGTTTTATGGTTTACTACAGTTGACCCTTAAGCGATGCAGGGGTTAGGGGGAGACCACCCTCCATGCAGTCAAAAATCTGGGTATAACATTTGACTCTACAGTTGGCCCTTTGCACATGCAGATTTAACCAACCTCAAATAAGAAACAGTAGTTTTGATCTGCAGTCGAGAATCTGTGGTTGAGAATATGAGAATACTGTTTTGATCACAGATGGTTGAATTCCGATATGTAAAACCTGAAAATCACTAGGTGGATAGGAAGGGCCAACTGTATTTATTGGAAAAATTCTGTGTGTAAGTGGACACATGTAGTTCAAGTCTTTGTTGTTCAAGGATCAACTGTATTTCCAGCCTGGAAAGTTATCAGTTCAGCAGAGACATCACTACAATGTCCCCTGGGCCCCAGGTTCTTGTTGTAGATTCATCACCAAGTGACTTGTTTGTGGTATTCTCACCTTTCAATCCCAGATGTGTCTTGGAAATTTATTAAATCTGATATATTTCTCAACAGTTAGTACAGTTACATAAAACAAGCAGGGAAATAGGCTTGTTACTAAAAGCAAAGAACAAGGCATGAGAATTTAGATGTTTAGTTACTGAAAATGCATCCGACTTTTAAGATTTTACCTTTTGGTCTGCCTCTTTTCCGTGAGACTTTGTTATTCAAAGTTTGAATTTCATGTCTGTGTTTCTTTTTCACTGAGAAAACAGAAAAACAAATGCTGTGAAAAGTTGAATTCTATATGATATTGCTTTTTTAAAAATTCCATTTTACTATAACTTTTCAAGGCCTTAACACATAAAGAAAAATATATAACCTATAGCCTTGAATTTACCAAGCCTTAGATGTCTAACCTGGGTTCATCCTAGATTTCTTTGCCCTCACATTAATTCTAATTCATTTACACCCACATCAATAAAAAAAATTTAAGACAGTTTCATTTGTATCTGAAGGAACACTCTGAGTTGTTAAGTGCTTATTATGTGCTAGACACAAATATAAGACCCTTACATCTACTAATCTATTTATGGGATAGAGACTTTTACTATTCCCATTACCAATGTAGAAACTGAAATATCCAGAAATTTAAAAAATTAAGTATAGCAATGCAAATTTCTTTGGTTGAGAGGCAGAAATCAATGGCAGCCCTAAATGAAGGCTTTTGGGTTGAAAATATAGTGAAAGTTACCACATGGGTTTGGACTAAAAATTAGGGTCTTAGAAAATAACCAAGAAAATATTACCTAAGGGGTATTTGTAGAAATAAAGGTTGAAGGGTTAAAAAGAAGAAAGTACAATAGGGTAAATATTCCTCAGTTGGGAAAAAAAAAAGAATTTCAAGTCTTAGAAAGCCTCAGAGTTGGAAATGTCAAAAAAGAGTTGATCAAAACCCTGTCTCAGGTGAATATGCTCTCAGATTCAGCAGCTGATAAGGTGTGGGTGGAAAAACAATGAGGGATGTACACGTAGATCTCCTGAGCACCATGTTCATACATGTTGCTCTCTAAGGCAGAACCATGAAGCATTCACTCTTTCATTCTTCTTTGTCTCCCTCTCTCTCTCTCTCTCTCTCTCTCTCTCTCTCTCTCTCTCTCTGTCTCCAGTTCTGCAGTAGAACTTCGATTTGGGCTTGTTCAGTGATAGACATCTTAGACAGACATATTCTCTTTTTATGTCTCTCTATGTCTTTCTCTGTTACTGTTGGATTCACTTTTAATTAAACCTGTTGAGGTCATATGAATTAAAGGTATAAAAGCAGTCTAGTTCAGCTTACCAGAGCTCTCCTTCCTGGGAGATTTGGGGTTTAAGACCTACTAACAATGTAGAGCTACTGGACTTTTCTTTAAAATCATTCTTTGTGAATTTTATTGCTCAAATACCCCATAAAAAGTAGAGTAACTAACTGTTCATGGGTTTCCTGTTCAAATACTGTTGATGCTACAGATTTTCTATGGAAGTTGTGTAAGGTGCTCCCTCATCCCTTAAAGCACGTGAGAAGGCTTCAGCCTCAGGTAATTGATCTGTGTCTCCAAGAGTTTGTAGGAGGCAGAAATGTTTAAGAATTCAAGCCTGAGAAGTCTACAGAGGATGACTCTTTTGGGAGCCAGCTACATGCTCACTGACAGTAGCACCGTGAAGAGGCACGATTCTCATGAGCTTGTCTGGGGAAGGCAGGAGTGCATTAGTTCTTCTTAAGAGATAGTCTTTCCAGGAGGACCATTTAGATGAATGAGGTGTGGACCTCTTTGGGGCTGGGAGACTAAGAGGGAAGTGATAAGCAGTCAGCTGGAGTCCTTGTATTAAGGGAACTTCAGTTGAGAGATACTCTCTAAAGAGGGTCTCTGAAGAACTCACAAATGTGGCTCACGCATTCACTATATCTGGGCGGAGGGGATCTATTATTAGATGACCATATCTGCTCCTTACCACTTCCTTCTCTTCTTCCTCCCCAAACTTGAATTAGCTAAAAGCAATAGATATTGACTGGAGATAGAGAAGAAGTGTGGATGAGAGAAGAGCTTGGCCATGTCCAACTACCACTTCTGGACTGTCTGATGAAAGAGAAGGAAATTATGTGATTTAAGCCACTGTATTTTGGGGTATCTTTGTTACAATGACTCAGTTTATATTCTAAATAACTCATTACTTATGATGCCCACAGGAGATTTGGGGGCCGTGGCAAAGACAGGGTCTGGCAGGAAGAGCAAGCATACAGTAAGCTCACAGGTATGAATCCTCACATTTATTCTTACCTTTGTGGAGACTCTTTATTTTACATGTGTATCTTTTCTTTTCTCCTTCAAACAGAAAATAAAATAATCATTTAGAATTATAAATGAAGATTTACAAGCTTTATCTGTTAGTAACCTTCGATTATTTTATTTCTAGATCTTCATTCAACTTTTGTGGGGCTAAATTCCCAGCTACCAACATACCATCTTGGTTGTTACCACACTGAAAACAATAATAGCAACAAAATAACCTAGATTTACACAGTACCAGCCATTTACAGTATGCTTTTCCAGAGTTACATAAAGTTTTCTCATTCACAATAAGGAAAATGTTAAAAGAAGCTGAAATCAGGCAGAAGCTGACAGCAAAAGAGAGGGAATGTCAAGGAGGTGAAGGAACAGTAGATTTTAGACATCACCAGAAAATTATACATCCTGGAATTCAGAGGCTTGCCTTGGAAAGCTAAAACTCTAATCCATGTTTATAATAGCCAGAATTTAAGAAATATATACAAGAAAAAATCCATTGGGAAAATGAAGACAAATTTAGAAAGAGAATAAAGGAGACCAGATGTTTCATAAATCAGAGTGAAGGACATAGATTATAGAAAGTAGAAGAGGAAACAAGGAAGCTTCAGAACAATTAAGAAAGATTAGAGAGAAAATAATCAATGGAAGACAATGAACAAATCAGTAGAGGTCTTAAAGAAGAAAATCAAAATAATAGAAGAAATACGTGAAGATAAATTTAAGAAAAATGCTTTTAAAATTATAACAAAAATTGAATATACATACATAAGTAAATATATTTTCACCTTGTAAAAGAGGAAACTGACTCCAGTCAACCCTGAGATACAGTCTAGCAAATTTACTGTACTTTAAGGACTAAAGAAAAAATTGAATAGAAATACTAGGTAAAAAAATCAAGTCATATTTTCAAGGGAGAGGGATCTTATTGGTTCTAGAATTTTCCACAGCAAGATTTAATGCCACAAGAAGGTGGAAAAAACCCTACAAGATACTTCTAGAAATAATGAGTGAGAAAATTATTTCACAGATATAAATAACAAAAAAAAATACTTTTGAATAGGAAAAATTCTGGAAATATTTTCCAATGAGCCCTTATTGAGAAAACTACTAGAGAATCAATTTCAGCAAACTAACACAGGACTGGAAAATTTTTGTAATTTTTATTTTAAAATAAAAGTGGGGAGTGAAGTGACAAACCAGAATGTTAAACATATATGCCATGAAATGATGTAATAACAAAAAATAAGTTGGAGGAAGAGGGAAATATGGGTGGTAGAACAAGATCTGTTTTATGGCTAGGGGTCATAGAGTATTATTTGGGCAAATCAAGACATATGGGCATGCCTTGTTTTTTGTACTTTGTTTTATTGTATTTCACAGATATTGCC
>CM053503.1:163459463-163581177 GCA_028627145.1 Eidolon dupreanum | reverse complement strand
TATGTATAATATATTCATATTTATCTAATGAAATGTTTCTATATTGTATATAATATATAATTATATTTATATAATATATAATTATATTTTATAAATAAATAAAATACATAAAATATATTTATACATACATGATAGAGCATTGTGTGTGTGTGATTGCATATGTGTTTTCATAACACACTCATTTTTGAACACCTCCACTGCTACCGGCTTAGTCTAATCCACCATCACTCTTACCTAGACCACTATGTAAATTGAATGAGATTTGTTCACTTATTTATTCCTGTTGAGCAGTTTTGGTAATAAATATCTGTTGAATAAATAAATGAAGCATCTAAAAAAACAGAATAGTGAGATATATCATTTTCATAAATTAGAAAACTCAGTATTTTAGAGATGTCAATTCTTTACAAAGCCATTCTTTGCAAGTCAATAAAAATTCAACAGGATTTTCAATGGAACTAGACAAGATGATAACAAAATTTAAATAAAGGAACAAATGACCATAATAGACAAAGACAATTTTGAAAAAGAAAAAACAATTGAGAAAAATGTGCTCTACCAGATAACAAGATATTATAGTTATGCTACTCAACAGAGTATGCTGTGTATTGATGCAAAATAGATAGAGCAACGGATCAGACTAGAAAGCCCAGAAATAAATTCACACACACACACACACACACACACACACACACACACACACACACGTCTGTATATAGTGCAGCTTGATGCATGCCATATGTGACATTATACATGATTGGAGAAGCTAGGACAATTGGTTATCTATGCTAGAAAAAAATTAGACCCCTACATCATATCACACTAAAAAAAAAAAAATCCAAAGGATTAAAGATCAAAAAGAGAAAACAAAAAGGGTGTCTTAAAAGCAGATGTTGAGATAAGGGTTTGTGTTTAGTAAGTTTATTTTGAAATTATCTCAAGGATCAGGATCAGGTAACTAGGAAGAGGAAAAGAATAAGAGGGAATACCAATTGAGTTGGTTGCTACTGTAATCAACTAGGTCTCAACTGGGCCGAGGATCCTTTGAAAAGCTATAAAGAGTGATCCTCAAACAATTCGTCTTAGAAATAAAAAACATTTATTTATTTATTGACTAGATCCTGTCCTCCATTGTAAAGATGTCCAGTAAAATAAGAAAAGTTATGAAAAAATAACCTGAAAAGTAGCCTCAGTTTAGTTAAAGATTTCTTAAAAAGATTGAAAAGCATAATAATAAAAAAGATAATATAGATGTTAAAAATGGTAAATTCAGGTGAAAAGACAGGTTAAAGGGTGATGTAAAGGTGGCTGGCAGAGAAATTTAAAAAACAAAGATCTGGACAGACTTCTCTGAGGAGGAAACACTTGAGCTGAGGGGAAAGCATTTTATGTAGTGTCAGCAGCAAGTGCAAAGGTCCTGAGGCAGAAACTTGGTTTGTTCAAGGAGGCCAGAGTAGTGTATGAGGGAAAGAATGATAAGAGATGAGGTTTAAGAGGTAATCAGGAGAAGCTTATGTAACACTTTGTTGTCATGGTAGGTAGTTTAGACTTTTTTCTAGGTTCAACTAGAAACCATTGAAAGGATGTAGTTGGGTGACAGATTGTTGAGTGAAGAATGAATTATAGGTGTGAAAAACAGAAATAGAGTGACCAAATTAGGAGGACTCTACAGTATTCCACATATGAGATAATGGGGCTTGAACTTGGGTAGAGGCAGGGGAGATAAAGAATAAACAAATTTGACATGTAGCATTAAAACTTGAAAATGAATGAATGTGGGAGCTTAGGAAAAGTGAGGAATTAAGAACATCTTCCACATTTTTGGCCAAACCAGCTGAGTAGATATAGTGTCATTTACTGAGATGAGGATGACAGGGTTGGGAGTCAAATAAAGAAACCTGTTCAACATGTCAAATCTAAGACACCAATAGACTACGAGTGGAAGTTTGGAGTAAGAAGTTGAATTAATGACGTGACAGTTCAAGAGAAGCACCAGAGGAGGAGAAATATAATTGGCAGCATTAACATACTGATGGAATTTACAGCTACCAGACTGATTGAAAGCCCTAGGGAGAGAGTATAGTTAGAGATGAGGAAAGCACCCAGGTCCAGACCCTGGGGTACTCCAGCATGGAGATATCCAGAACCCCGGAGGGGACCACTATCACCAACAATACCACTGCCATCAACATTACCACCAGCATCACTGACAAGTGACCAGGAAGGATATATTAGCAAGCAGGAGATTGTGATGTTCTAGAAGACAAGAGAAGGGAGTGCATCCATCTACGTGCCCTGAAAAGGACCACATTCTCCCAGGTTACTCATCTGATCACAGCGATGCCAAGGCCTGCTAGGTGTTAGGAGGCAAGAGGCAGACAATAACCTCCTAGTCAGAAATGCCAAGATTGGGTGACCACTGCAGGCCACCTCAGACAAGCTGCACAAGCTCCATCCTCCTGACTGGAGAAGCCAGCTTGTTGGAACAGATCCCTTCAGATTTAAGGCCCAGGCTCCTTGGAAGAGGTTCACCTCCTCTTTTACCACTGCTATCCACACTTGCTGCCTACCCCTGCCTCACTCATGAGGCCAGCAAAGCCACTCACCTGTGGTCAATCTGTACAGTTCCTAGGAACATGGGGTCTAGAGATATCTCAGCCCCATAACGAGATTCACAGAGAACCCTCATTGGCCAACAACACTGATTACTACATCACTATCTATGACAAAGAACCAACAATGAAAAGTCACCAACGTTCAAATTTGTAGTTTCCTGACATTTCTTTATCCCTCCTTTTATTTTAATTTTTTTGCTTTAAGTATATGTTTTGTACAATTGCATAGTTGGACCAAAATTTTCACAAACCATTATGGCTAATTTATTCATTTAAATTACCCATCCAGCACATTCTTGGGTGCATCAATATGCAAAGGCTTAACTGTTTCTAATGCAAAGTCTCTTGTCATATACTACCCAGAAGCAGAAAGGAATTCCTGGGAAGTTAGTACTTTTGGCCTGGGGCAAGGACAGCTGGAGGAGAAAAATACCCTGAGTCCCTGGGGGTACAACACTGATCTAACCTTGCAGAATTAGTCCTCTGTTTCAGCAGGGTGAGAGAATATGGAGGTTCCCATCTTGCAGATAGCCCCTGAGGTTGCTGGATTGTGGAGCTGTGTCAACAAGCATCCTTGTCACTGGGAACCAGTGTTGTGACTGTATCCTAGGCTATGTTGCAAATGGGCCCTTGACTCTTTGCCTTTGGGTGAAACTTAGAGCATAAAAAAAGAAAAGAAGCTCTGAGTTCACTGCCTTATTCTGTGTAAATAGGGGGTCACTGAATTTTACTGCCATGTCCTATAAAGTGAGCTTTGGGAACTTCATCTGCACTCAACAAGATTCTACCCAGTATTTAGCATGAACATGAGCTCAGCCAAAGCCTTTCAAAGTCTTGACCTCTCTTTGGTGAACACACAATGCAATGTGTATATATGACATACTGTTGAATCATACACTGGAAACTTATTGGATTTTGTTGATCAATGTCACCCCAATAATTTTTAATAAAAAATATTGACCTCTCTGCCAAAACCTACCACACCCCTATTTGCAGGTTCACTCCTATTTTCCTCAAATTTGTTTCTTCCTTCCATTCTGCCTAATTTCCTATGCTACTTCAGTAACGAGAGGCATTGTTGAAGTTTGTTTGTATGTCTTCATCCAAAATGGCTACCTTGAAGGAAGGCTGAGTTTTAGCAGTCATTAGTATGAATGTGGTCTGATTTATAAGGAAGGAGAAGCCGTGGAGGGCTTGGGAGTATGAAATGAATAAGGAGAGCAGTAAGAAGGGAAATGTGATGAGACCCATAAGAATGAGGTCTGGTAAATGGAAAGTATAAAAACAGTCATCTGTACTTGAAAAGAAAACAAATGTGGACAATATTTTAATGATGCTGGAAATAATGATTAGCTTGTAAATTATAATCCTTATAAAATATTACATTAGATGTAGTCTTTAAAAATAGATATAATAATCATTTTCACCTAAATATTAAAAAATAATTTACGTAATGTATTTACATTAAGAAAAAAATCAGAAAATAAAAAGATAAGGAATCTCAAGTTAATTCAGATTGATGCAAAAAGATAGGAGGTTGTAGTAGAAAAATCTATATGCATTCTATTTAATTGTTTTTAGGTAAAATTCTTTTTACGTTTTTCTCTATTTCCGCCAACAAAATTGAACTGTATGGGCCTGTGTTTTTTATAAGGCTAACTAATGATATTCCAGAGGCTAGATTTTAAAAATATAGGTCTTCATAACTAATAAAGAATTATAGAAAGAGATGGAGGAAAAGTCCCCTCCACCTATAACTATGGAAGGAAGAGAACATTCTGCACTAAAAAACTAATACAAAGAATCTGATTTCACAATGTTAAATTGAAAAATTTCATAAGAAGATACGTCTTGTAAAATATGGAGATGTGTCTACTCATAACTATTACCAGTTTGTTTTGTTCTCTTCATATAAATGTGTCCATGAAAGAGTTATTTGAAGGAGTCTTGTAAAACTTCCCCAAATTAGAAATTATTGATACTTCTCATAAAACCAATTTCTTAAGAAAGTTAATTCTAATTGAGTGTCTTAATAATTTTTGGGACTGGTCACACTAGTTTAAGTGATCTGAATTTCTAAACTGTATAAATACCTGTGAGATTTTACATTAAATTGGAAAAAGGCCTTTGGCATTCTAATTTCCTCATGTGCAAGTAGGTAATAAAATGACAGATTTCCTATTTAAATAAAAATTTTGAGAGTACACAGAAAAACACGGCATAGATGACAGAGGCTCTGTTCACCCCTCTGGCGACCAAATCAAAGTTGTGATGGAAACGAGAAGCAGCAGCAAGGAAAAATCACCTGGGATCTAGAGGAACAAGCCATACAACTAAGGAGAAATCCAAGAAAGCACCTTGCAACGGCAGAAAGTAGGACGGGGCGAGGACGCGGGGCCATGCGGTCTGGGAAGGCCGAGTGAGATGGAGGATGCAGCTGCGGCAGCAGCAGATGCCTCTTAAAGGGGTTGTGTCCACAAGCGGATTTTCATGGTGACGGACCTGCTCGCTCTGAGCACCAGTGTCGATTAGGCTGCGCACAGGGGACTTACAGAGAGATATTGTCCGGTGAGGACCGAGGCAAGACTTGCTCTGTATAGAAGTGCCGGCGGAATCCTTTGTTCCCTGTTGAGTCTTCCCTACTCCCAGTGCGGACACGGCGCCTCCATAGCCGTGATGTCAACAAACTGGATAACAGAGGTTGCTCAGCCCTGAGGATTCCCTGAAACCTCGCCTCCCCCAACTTGGGCCCCATCCAAGCCACATCCAGGTATATTCTCAGCAAGTCAGGTGCTCCTTGCTGAGACTCATACTGGAGGCAGCTGGCCTCAGTTTCTGGCATGGCCTTTTGAGGCAACTATAAGCACAGCATCTGTGGATTGCTTGCTGAATCTTAACAGGTGGCCCCTGAGGCGTAGAGGCTTGGGCTAAGTTTGGCCTGCAGCTGAACCCCTCTCAGGACTGTGCCACTGGAAACCTACCTCGCAAATCTACACTAATAAGACTGGGAGACTTAGGAACTTTGCTTAGTACATAGAAACAGACACGGAAAGGCAGCCAAAATGGGAAGACAAAGAAGTAGAAACCATATGAGAGAACAGAACAGAGATCCAGAAATAATGGAGTCAAGTAATCAAACAGATGCAGAGTTCAAAACACTGGTTATAAAGATGCTCGATGAACTTTTTGGAAGTGTAGATAAATTCAGTGAGAACTTCAACAAAGAGATAAAAACCATAAATATGGAAATGGAAATTATAAAAGGGTACCAGTCTGAAACGAAGAACACATTATCTGAGATGAGAGTTATATTAAATGGAATAAACAGAGGAATAAACAAAGTGAATAAAGGAAAGGATCAAATATCCTATCTAGAGGATAGAAAGCCAAGGACATACAAGTAGAATGGCAAGATATATGATGCCACGACTATAAAAATAATTTAAGGAGGATAAGGGACACTATTAAGGTTCCAAATATCCATCTGATCAGTGTAAGTGAAGAAGGTCAAGATGTTGAACAGCTGTTTGAAAAAATAATGATGGAAAACTTAAAACCCCAGGAAGTTCAGAGAATTCCAAAAATCAGGGATCCAAAGAGGCCCACACTAAGACACATCATAATTAAAATACCAAAGGTTAAATACAAAGAAAGATTATTAAAAACAGTAAGAAAAAAAGCCACAACAGATAATTACTTATAAAGAAACACGCATAAGACTGGCAGCTGATTTCTCAAAAGAAGCTATGCAGGACAGAAGGGCTTGACACAAAATATTCGACAGGATATTGTCGTAGATCTGGGATCTACAACCAAGAATACTTTATTCAGCAAAGCTATCATTTAGAGTTGAAGGACAGATAAAGAGCTTCACCAGTATTCCAGGAAATATTGGAGGGACTTCTTTAAGAAGAAAAAATACAAAAGACTCACTTCAGATTAAAAGACACACACAGACTAAAAGGAAGGGGATGGAAAAATATATTACTTTGATGGACCTCGAAGGTATTTAAGTCAGACAGAAGAAGATGAACACTATATGATTTCGCCTATATGTGGAATCTAAAGGAATAAAAAGAACAAACTAATCAAAACAGACTCACAAATATAGTGGACAATTTGGTGGTGGACAGAGGGAAGGGGGTTTAGGGAACTGGGAGAATGGGGTGAAGGGTTAGAGAAGTACAAATTAGTAGCTGATGGATGGTCATGGGGATGGGGAGCACAGCAGAGGGAATGAAGTTAGTATTAATATGTTGGCTATGTGGAGGGCCAGGGGAGGGAGGGAGCAATAGAGGATCGTTTTATGAAATATATAAATGTCTAACCAATGTTTAATTGAAACAAATTACAATAAATAAATTAAAAAATATTTTTGAGAGCTATTCTGTAATGGGAAAAGGATATTCATAGTAACAAACAAATTTGTAACACATAGAAATTTTAAAAAAGTATAGGAAAATTCTTAGTGGAAGAACATTGAATAATCCATGTTTAAATGGGTAGAAGTCTCTGCGCTCCACAAATTAATCTGAAAATTTAATGCATTTCTGAGCAGAAGTTTCAATGAACTTAGGAAGGAGGTGAGGGAAATCTCTCTGAGTTGGTTCTAAAATTCACCCCCAGTGAGTCATCAGGATGGTGGTAACTCTGAGCTCTACTTTGTTTCCTGTAGCCCCTTTGATTGCAAAACAAAAACTAGTGTATAAACAGGTAAAGTCACTGTGCTATCAAAGTGATGATTCAAATCATGATGTAGTTGTGGAAGGAATGTTTTAATAATTCCTATCCCACATATACACAAAGAGGCAAAATCCAGGTTTAATCATATTTCAAATACCCTAGAATCAAATATAGAATAAGGTTTTCAAAATCTTCAGCTAGCAATGGCTGTTGTAAATATGATTGGAAACCCAAAAATTAGATAGAAAAAGCTGACAAATTTGACTACAATTTTACAACTTCTCTAGGACAAAAGATTTTATTAATAAATTGAAAACAAGAACAACAAATGGAACATACAAGAAACATGTATGATCAAGATTTAATGTATGTATATCACATAAGAATTTCTGTTTATTGAACACAGTTAGATGAAGATGAACAGAACAGCAGGAAACACTGACAGTGTTCTATAACAAAGAAATCTGTGAAGAAAAATAAATGACCAATAACAAATAAAAAAGCTCAAACACACTAAAAATGAAAATAGTGCATGTTAAAGCACCCTTAAATAAGACTTTTTATAGCTCATAAAAGTGTTGTGTTTTTATTGTCTAGGTATATTAATTTTAAAAAGCAAGAAAAGGAAAAATATGCATAAAATTAGCCTATTTAGATAAATAAAACTATATTCCAAAATGAACTAATATATAAAAAATTCTGGAAAGATATACTAATGTTTATAAGCAACATATATTTTAAAATCAGAATAAAAAGCAACATGAAGATAATAAGCATTTTGAAAAAAAATAATTACCTTAAAAAGCATTTTTTTTGTCTTATGAAAAATATGGAAACTACTGATAATAAACTTTAACATTGAAAAATAGTTTACTTGTAACATAAAAATTAAATAAATTTTTATTCGCTCTTACTTCTTTTCCCACTTTGTTTTTCCAGAGTTGAGTTGTATCCAATATCCATGGCATCTAGAAAGTAATAGGTGATGGTCAGAGAACTGTAATTTATAAATAAAAGTTACAAATCCTATGACAATTCACACTGGAAGGCTTGAGCTTGTAACAATGTTCTGATATCACTTCCATCTTCCTTCTAAAGGAATCAGACAGGTACAAGTTGATACCTAAGGTCTTTATTTCTCGTAGTCTTTAAACAAACTCTTCATTACTTATGTGCATCACTTTCCTCATTTATGAAACAGGGATAGCAAAAGTTATCCTGTTCAAGCTTTAGATATTTTTATATAGATTGAATAAATAATTTTATTTAAAAAAATTAATGAAAAATTACTGTATAAATCAATAGCAAGCTGAAGGGCATACTTCAAAACTATATGTCGAGTTTAAGAATAGTTATCTGAGGTCTTTTTTCCTGACAGGTAGCAGGACCATTTCTTTGTCTTTTGAGGCCTTTCCAAGGTTGTGACCAAGTGACACTATTATCTACCAACAGAAGAATACTTAGATTTCTTTGCTCCATGAACAGGGGTGGAAGTCACTAAACAAACACTACACTTTGGTATCGATATGCTAATATAGTAAGTGAGATACTTCCATTTTTTTACCAGTGTATTTCTATTACATCATATAATCAACCACATATAATCAACAGGACCCATTCTGTTAAACACAACTGTAATCATGATCTCTTGCCTCCCTGATGTTCCCAAAAGGGTCAAGTCAAATAAACGTAGAGAATGGGATTTTGACATGGACTGGATCCCTTCTTTGTCAAAGTGTGCTCAGAGTCAAGTGCAGCAGGAAACGGGAGCTCTAATTTCAGATTCCTGACATCCTGCAGCCCGGGCCCTATGACTCTCACCTTTATCACTGATGCACTCCCAGCTGGTGAGCTACCTGAAGTTCTTGAACACTGACCATCTACCACAGACATACCCAGGGTCTGTGGTATCTGCTGAAACACCTCCACCCCAAGACCCTTGGGCAGCCTTACCCATCGTGTCAGCTGCTTGGCTATCTTCTGTCCTTGCTTCTTGGCTTCTTGACATACCTTTTGAAAAACACATGACATAGGAACACTTCGCAATTCCAAGTCCTTGGAGCTCTGCTCTTACATTATGATTGGTAAGAAATTTTAATTTCCACCCCCTGTCTTCCAACAGTTCTCCTTTTCTTCACTCCTACATCAAAGGATGGCTTTACCTCTGAAATATCTTTATCAGTGTTGCTTCTCATTGTCTCTGTCTTTTCCTTTTAGCTATTTTTTTCTCTATTATCTTTTTCCCTTTGCCCAAAATTTGTATCTTTGTTTTTCTATTTTTCATTTATATACTTCTTCTATCCATTCTTTAATGACATTTCTTACAAATGTTTGTATTTATCTTCATGTGATATTGTTCTTTTTCAGAAATATTGTTACATTTATATGTCTACACATATGTATATATAATCCAATTATTAAAATATTTTTTTTTGCAAACATTTTATATAAATACTCTAATAAACTAACTTTTGCCAGGTGCTGAAGTGGACACTGATAGTGAGATAATGATGCAGGGTACAAGACTAACAAAGTGTCAGAGCTTGTCAATCTTAAGAGTAACCATGAAATTGACACATAAAGAAGTGAGTATATCAAAAGATGAGGAATGTTAGGACACAGATTGGACAAGCTAACCTGGGGAACACAAGTCAGGAAAAACTAGCCTCATTTGAGGTGAGGGATCTCTTCCAGAGAATGAAGCAAGAGTTAGCCAGATTAGGGAGGAAGGAGGCCAAGAGAGTAGCCCCAAGTAGATGGAGAAGCATGAGCAAAGGTCTAGATTCAGAAAATGCAAGTAACCAAAAGGAGTTTAATATGTCTGAACACAAAGTAGGAAAGTGAGTGGCAACAATGAGGATAGAAGAAAAGGGAGGAGCCTCAACATAGGCAGCTTTGGAGGCCACATGAAAGAGAAATGACTAAGGAAAATTAAAGGACATTGGATTTTATGTAGAATAGCAGCATGGACATATTTGCATTTTTGAAAGATCAGTTTAGCTAAATTACTTAGAAAACATTTACTGGGAACAAGATTGAATGCAGGAAGGCAAACAGGAGTCTGCAGCTCTAGTTCCAGTGAGAAATGATATAGACAGGGGCTAGAGTGATAACATTGGGTATGGAGATGCATGGACGGATTGGAGACATATAAAAGGAAGAATTGATAGAATTAGGTTACAGAGGGGTGTATTGATGTCATTGATGACTCTGAGAAATTGAACTTGAAAGAATGGGTAAATTAACAGTGTGTTTTAGAGATAGAGAACACTAGAGAAGCAGATGCTCATTTTAGGGGGAAAGATGATATGCTCAGTTTTGGAAGGGTTGTGTTTCAATGTGTTGACAGATATCTCAGTGGAGAAGGACAAAGTCTTCAGGACCTTGGCCAGAGGTCTTTCTGACACCTGGGTGAATGAGTTCAGACGCTTAGAAAACAGGGCTGGGTTGGAGATGTACGTTTAGGAACCTCAGGTTGTGGGTGGCGATGGAAGCCATAAAAGTGGATGAAATACACGGTGAGATCTCTTGTAATCTGGGTGAATGACTGGGACCACTTTGATACCTGGGGACACTTTACTGTGAAAACTCACTGCCAGTGTGAACCACTCCTTGTGCCAACGTTGCTTTTGCCTCATGATCATCTTAGATCCCACAATTCCTCTCTCTTTTCTCCCTTTTACACTGCTACTTTTTCTCTATGATTTTCTCTCATTTTTTAACCCTTTCTCTACATAGTTTGCTTTGTGCCTCATCTATTTTCTCTCCATTTATTACCCCCTATGTATCTCATTCCCATCTATTTCTATATGCTTCTATCTCTGCATCTTGTTTTATTATTGAAGTAATCTTTCTACTATCACTTCACTTTCTGGTTTTTCTTTGCTTCTAGTCTGTTTTTCTCAATCTTATCTTGATCCTTTTTTTTTTCACAATTGCAATCTTTGTCTTTATGTTTTCTTCATTATGTTCAGCTTCATCTCACAGATTACTTCTTTCATCATCACCAAATTTCTGCTCTTTTGACATTGACTGCTATGACTTTTGCCAGTTCCCTATGAGCTTTCTACATTTCAGGCCTGCCAGTCAGTCATGGACTTTATTACCATATTTCTGGGAAACTTCTGAGACATATCTTAAAAATCATCCCACCTTCCCCACCTGGTGATATTCGGATTCCATGTCCACTTAGAAAAACTTGAAACTTACTCAGATACCTTTACATTTCCATTCTTTGTCCTTACATTATCTATTCAGTGTCACCTCTCTCCATTCAGGAGCCCAGCTCTTCTTTCTTTTTGACTTCCTCAAGCCTGACGACGTAGTCCTAATCTGTGCACAAGTCTGTCTGTATATGCGTGTATGTTAATTTGTGTGCGCATGTACAACAATGTTTTGGGGAAGAAGTAAGGTAAAGAAGAAAGAGTTTATCCTCTGTACATGCAGGAAAATAAAGATAATTGGTAATTAGTATCAGAACGGATTTCTCCACTACATGCTAACAGGCTGGTATCTCTTCTGACTCTCTTCTCTATTCATTTGAAGAGATTTGAATCCACAGGACACTGAAGGGAAATAAGGAAATGACAGACAGCGGATGGTGACGAAGGAACATACTTCAACGTGGTCATGCTCAATCACGTTCATAGCTCAGACAAGCTGAGAAAAAACACACCTACAATGATTACACCTCACATCCAACAGATATTTGCTCTGTCTCTTTTTCTATCCAACCATACTTTACTCTCTTCCTGTTTCTCAATTTTCTGCTCATTGCTCTGCCTTACACATTTCTATCTTCATCACTTTGATTCTGTGAGCTCATCTCCCTGATTTCCCTTTTTCTCCTGTGACTCTTTTTCTTTTTTCATCAATTATCCTGTTAATATTTGTTCTTTTTTATTTCTCTGTTCATCTTTTTTTTTAGCTTTATTATTCTAGGTGTTTTGTATACCATATAGCTGGCTCCATTCTTACCTTTTTGTTTTTTTTATGATTGTCATTTTCCATCTCCATCTCTATATATACATATTTCAATATCTACCTATTACAGTACCAGTATTGGTGGTTATATATCTATCAATATATACACATATGTATGTGTATATGTATATATAAACTTACACACATATATATGTATATATAGATTTATTATTGTAGTTAAATAAGTTTTCTTGCATCAGGCACAGATACAACCCCCTGTGAATATGCCAGGTCCCTTGTACCTCCTCTTTGGACACTGGTCATGTGACATAGCTCTTATCTTCCTTTCTGTTACATACAACAGTCACCCTTCTTGACCCTTATACATTTGTACATCAATTTCCTCCTTTCAAAATGAGGACAGCAAGTGTTAGCTTGCCTAAGTCTTAAGAATTTAATGATGACAAAATAAGATCTTATTTGCCAAAGTACTTTAAAATAACATGATACAATCCAATTACAATGTAATGGGCATCTGTCAAAACTATACTAAAAAAACTATACTAAAGTTTGAGAATAGTTGGCCTGAAGCTTTTATTTCTGTTTATAATTACATAGCAAGACAAGTTATCTTTCGAGGCTTTTACAATTACAAATATTATTAATGTCAAGCAATATATCACTACAGAAATCTAAGATCTTAGTGTAAGCAGACTAGACAGTAAGTATTAAAAAAAGATCTCATCTTTTTGGTAATTATTGCTTCTACAACAGAGATATATACATACATTTAGTCAATAAGATATATTCCGCTAAACATGAGTTTATAATAATTTCCTGCCTCCTTCCATTTCCTAAAATGTCTAAAGGAGTTTTAAGGATTAACTGGATACAGGTAGTCAAGGTGCTCAGAATAAATTGCAATGGGAAACAGTAGCTTTTAATTTCTGACATTTGCAGGCGAAGGCTTGGCATCCTAATCTTCTTTACCTGACTCGTTTCTTAGGGCCGAGCTAGAAGTTTCCTGATACTCTTCTCTGTTATTCAATTCTGAATAGTCACCATCATTGATTCCTGCAGAAATAAATAAAAATTCTTCAAAGTATCGGCCTGTGTCCTAGGAACAAATTCAGCATGGAATCTTTAAAAGGAAAGTTGGAAAAGGGAAGCTCGTGTAGTAGGGGTAGGAATAGTCCAACAACCAGGACATCTGTGGCTCCATTTGATCTGTTAGTCAAGGTTGTTCCAGAAACCATCCCCAAGGCTAGGACTAGGGACAACTTTTCTGTAGAAGGCACTCCCTTTTGTCACCATTTCTTATGCTTCTTACTCTTCCACTGATTTACACATACTTCTTCAGCTTCCAGCTCTGTTTCTTATCTGCTAACCATGGAAGTAACATTTTCAAGATGTCAGAGCCTCCATGGGCTGGGCCCTCAATGACCATGTGGAGCAGAGCGCCCTCCACCCCGGGAACTACTTTTTCCTCTTATGTGAGTGAACAATAAGTTTGTGTTGCGCTTGTGCCATTGAACTTTTATCCCTGTTAGCCCAGCCCACCTAACGTAAAACGTATAATGTGCACCATCTAAAACCACAACAAATGACTTTTTTTAATTTTAAAGGGTATAATAAAAGATTTGAATGAAGCTTTTGTAGTAAAGAAAGCCATTTATTGATTGTTCTTACGTCTTTTCTTATTACTCATCTCCCAAGTAGATTGGTTTCCAATATCCTCAGGATCTAGGAAGTAAAGGGAAACACAACCAGTAACCCATAACGAAATGAGTTAAATCCTATGACTCCTCACATTGTAGAAGATTTGGAACATGAAGACATGGTGATGATCATTTCTATCTCTTTCTATCTAAAGGAAAGAGATCACTATCAAATGGAGCAGAGATCTACAGTCTTTTAGCCCTATATCAAAAATCAAAGAAGTTTCAAAAATGAACATTTGTTTTTCATGGATTTATGGCTAATTTGGCAGTGAATCTGAATTCGAGCTGCCACAAGTCCATGTAAACTCTTGGACATGTAAACTCTTGTGAATTCCTGCAATTTGATAAAGGAATGTTAATTTAGTATATTTGAGAACGGGATTTTGCCCCAGACCCTGTTAGGGTGTTTTGCAACATATAGGATATAAACCACAGTGTCTTTCTAAAACAATAAAGCATTATTATTTCATATCTGGCTCAGAGTTTTTAATAAAGGATTATGGATGTTTGCTTGGAGTCCGTGTTGTTAGTTCTGCCTCTACCAGTAAATTCCCATGTGTGATGTGTAAAAGATCCTTCTATGTTTATCATGGGAATTTCACCATATATGGGATGGGGGAACAATGGTTATCTGGTCTACCTTTAGTTGTTGTAAACACCAAAGGATATTTTTTTGCAAAGATATTTTCAAATATCACTATCTAAGCCAGTAGCATGTTGGGGGTCATCTGTTGAAAGTATAAATTAAATTTGATGGTAATAACCATAAGTTTTTCCTTCTGTCAATAAAGAGCAGAACCAGAGCCTGCTGAGTTTTGAAAAAGTTTGTGACAAAAACGAACAATAGCTGACTGTCCCTTTCTCTGCTCTCTGCAAAAAGGGTGGATGTCACTGTGTAATCCAATACTTTGGGGGATAGCGTAGTAAGGAACATGTAGTAAGATGGCACTGACATTCAACTAGAGCCACCTGGTTAAGCCTGAATTCATGATTTCTTTCTTTGCAGTTTCCAAAATGGCCACATGGGATAGATGCAGAGAATGGCTCCTGGGCTGTGGTGTGTGCTCAGAGAAACAGGAGCTCTGAACTCAGACTCCAGATCTTCTGGGTCCCAGGGATGGAAGTCCTTACCCTTATCAGAACGACTTCTAGGCTCAGAGCCTGAGTCTTGGAAGGGCATCATGTCTGCACTGAACTCTGAGGAGTCATCAAGTCTTCTCACTGCAGGAGGAGCAAATGTCCCTTGAAGGTCTCAGTGTATGACAAAGGAATCAATATAGGAAAAAGTTGGGAAGCTCTGAAAACCTTGGGCAAGACCTTCCCTCCTTCAGACTTCCATGATCTGCCTTTTGTATTCATGGGACTGTAGGTCAGTATTTTGTCCCTCCCATTCCCTGAGACTGGGGCTAAGATATTTCACCCCTGGTGGGCATCTCTGCTTTGTCTTGGCCCTTCACTGTATCACACTGCATTCTCTTTCTTCTTTGACTTGTCT
The DNA here is from genome assembly GCA_028627145.1 of Eidolon dupreanum. Classification (NCBI taxonomy): domain Eukaryota; kingdom Metazoa; phylum Chordata; class Mammalia; order Chiroptera; family Pteropodidae; genus Eidolon; species Eidolon dupreanum. The sequence continues at coordinate 163,565,740 of CM053503.1, read as the reverse complement.
CTTTATGGATTTGTTGTTGTTTTTTCTATCTGTATTTGTATTTATTTTTAGCTCTGATTCTTTCTCAGGGCAGTCTCAGTCCCACTTGGCTGCTTCCCAGAATGACTTTGTGAAATAGAGCCATGCCCCTTCATAATCGAATCCTGTTAGAAATGCTTACTTGAAAAAAATTAAAATTCCACTGTGTTGGTCTTTGACTTCTTTGTGTTTATATGTTACAGCCATTAGCCTAACTAATACAAAAGTTGAAATCCAAAGCGGCTAAAATGAAAGCAAATTTGTAGTTTACTTCAAGAGACATAAAAAAGATAGAATGAATATTTGTAAAAAACAGTGTTCATTTATAACTATGAAGAGTTATTTACTCTTACCAGTTTTCCAAAGCCTTTTCTTGCATATAGGTGATTTTCTAACACCCGTGGTCACTATAAAGTGAGAGGGAAGAAACAGCTATTTGTACGCAGAAGTGCTACAAATTCTACGACATACGGCAGATAGGGTTTGTGATAATATTGGTGTTGAGATGATCATTTCCCTCTTTTGCCTTCAATCAAATCCATTTTTGTGCCCAAGGTCATAATGTTGAGTTCCTGCCAGTTCACCCTTTTACTCTCCATGCGAATTTTTATTTTTATTTTTACAATTATTATCTCTATTTGTTTTAAAAGCACATATGTTTATTTCTTTATTTTTAATTAATTAATTAATTTTTTTTCTGGTGACATTGGTTAACAAAATCCAGTAAGTTTCAGCTGTACACTTTAATAGTAATTCATGTATATATTTACACTGTGCGTTCACCTCCCATAGTTAGATATCTTTCTGTCACCACATATTTGACCCCTTTTTTGTTACTACCTCCAGTTTCCTCATCTGTAAAGCTGGGAAAACCTACTTACCCTATCTCCCTGTTAAGCTTTTGTGATAGCCAAATGAGCCTTTATTTACAAAAGCCCTGTTAAAAAATCACAATGTAAGCCAATGGTTTAAGTATCATTTTGGTTTGAGAATGGTTTGTGTGAAGCTATTTCCCCATCTATAATTAAATAGCAGCACTACTTATTCTTTTATTCTAAATTGGAGACTGATGTTGACAATATTGCCAACAAATAGAAGACTACTGTGCTTACTATGCTCTGTAGAATATAAAATATGTTGCTTGAAAATAAGTATATTATTTTAAGCCTTTGGCATTAATAGACATGATAGTGCATAGTAAAAAGTGTCATTTTTACTAGAATATTTTTGCTACAGTTCCTATCAATTGGAAATCTTGTGTTGAAGAAAGCAATCCTCCTTTACTCCCCCGCCCCCGCCAACCCGGGACCCCCCTGAACTGTTTGCAAGGCTGAGAAGTAATATTCTCTTGCATCTGAGCCATAGACCCATTTTGGGACCACATTTTAGGTCAGTGGGTCTACACTAATACACAAATTAGAATGTGCATGCTCCAAAAACTGAAACAAATTTACATTTTAATTTGATAGACCCAGTGGGAGCAATTAGAATGAATGTACTATTTTAAATATTGGTCTTTTATAACAATAAGATCTGGTAAAACTTTTATTTGTTCTTAAGTCTTTTCCTAGTGTGTTTTCTCTAGACATGAAATCATGTTTCTAATATCCTCTAAGAAAGTAGGAAAGAAAAACAAATCATCAATTTGTACACTAAAGAGCTACCGATCTTATGGCAACTCATGCAGTATATAGGAATGAGGAAACAACATTTTGGTAACCATTTTCAAGCTCCAGGTTTACAAAGGAAATAAAGCAGAATTCAGGATGCTAGTCTTGTTTATCCCTTCATCTCCCGGAGACTTTGCAGAAGACCTGAAACATGTAAGCAATTGTGTTTTCTCACCTGGAATCAGGGGTAACAATGCATCTTGCTTACCCCTCTGCGTTGTTGCAAAGGAAAAAGTAAGACATTGCTTGCAAAGGTCCTTTGAAAAGTCACTATATATGTTATGACCTGCTGAAGAGCGCTGTAAAAACAATACTTTGCATTTCAGAATCCTTACCTGAAGTCTTTATTTCTGCTAACACTAGATAGTTAGATGAGTTGTTTTCAGACATGATTCAAAGTTTGTGATTAGATGACAATATGATCTTCCGATAAAGGAATATTTAGTTTTCTGTTTTCTATAGAAATCACTCTATACATCCAACACTTTATAGATGTAGCAACTAATTAGTTTTAAAATAAACTCATTACTTTGCTAGTCTATTTCTACTATACAATCAATATAAGGTACATATGTTGACTAATAGGACCCATCAATTAATAGGCCTCACCTTCAAAAAATACGTGTATAATGATTTCTTATCTCCCTGTATTTCCTAAAAAGGTCCAGTAAAATAAGTGAAGTCATTGAGATTCCAGGATAAACTGGATGCATGGTCCAGAATGAACTCAGAATAAAATGCCTCAGCCCAACCCTTTCTCTCCCACCTCCTTACCAGGCTGATGTCTTGGTCTCCAGGTGCGGGCTCCAGAGGGCTCGTCTCCATCACTGGATTCTGCGGAGTCCTCACTGCTGATCACTGCACAGAGGAGCAAAACCCTTTAGGGTCTCAGGGTGGGGTCGAGGAACCCATAGACAGGAAACCCCATAATTAGAGCACCAGGAAGACCTAGAAGCTAAGTTAACTCAGGTCACGCTGGTCTGTGTTGGACTGTGGGTGACCTGCAGGTTGCTCCAAGTCCTACACAAAAGGTGGTGAAATTCATGCACAGAGGGCAGCTTGCCCCACCCCCCCGCACCTCTTCTTACCCCGCTTCATTCTGTCGCCTACCCTCATCCTCACTCTGCCTCCCAACACCACCCTCAGTCTACTTCTTACCTCCACCCCCATTCTACCTCTTTCTTTCTTTCTCATTTTCCTTCACTTTACTCTTGGCTGGGCCTGTTTCCTCCAATTTATGCCTGTCTTTCTGGAGATGATATCTCTTTATATCTCTCTTTGTCTTCATGTGTTTCTCCAACTGCTCTCGTACCTAGGCTCTCTGACTTTTTTTCTCTCTTCTTTATCTTTTATCGCCGCACTTTCCTCTCACTTTAGAAATAGTGTCTTGAACACCAGTACTTACTTATACCTGCCATTTCTGTTTTTGATATTTTTCCAATTCCTGGAAACCCTAGTCTGCTAAACTCACTGCATAAAGCACTGCTTCCCTTCTCGTTCTGCCTCCATTCGGGGCTACCTGGATCTCCGGGGTAGACCCTGAGGACATGTCTCAGACCTTTGCCTAGTACCATGATCCACATTACACGTGCTTTCCATCAGTCTTACCTATTACGTCAGATGCCTGGTCACAGTCATTCGTTGCTTTGGCTTGCTGTCCAAACTTTAAATTAAAATGTGGCGTTTCCTTCTTTATATCCCTCAGAAGTATAGAACAGGAATTTATTTTGATTTCATGGTTGGGTAGCTTCACTCCTGGACAAAATTTCAATAAATGAAGAAGTCTGTCTCCGCAACAGGGATAGAGCAACCCTCAAACCATTAATGAGTCCTTCTCCCTATAATTACACTGCAGGAGAGAGCTTACCCCTGATTTCTCTCTTTTCCTGCTGCTTAACTCTGTCCCTGCCTTTGTGCCTCTCTTAACTTTGTTTTTTTTTTTTTATTTTTGTTTTTACTTTGTTTTAACCTACTCTTCTCATTCTTTGATAATTATTTTTTTTTGCTTTTTCAAAAATAAAAATTACAATTGTAGTAAAACATACACAAAAATCAGTAACTCATAAATTTAGAATTATCACAGGGGAAGCGTATCTGAGTAACCATCACTTCAATCGCGTAATAGATTACTAACACCCAGAGGCCTCTTAGTGATACCTCCCACTAACCATCCCCACTGACCTTGCTCAGGTTAATCACACTTGGACCTTTAACATCACAGATGATTAGTTTTGCCAGTTCAGAATTTTTTTTTGTGTAAATAGAATCATGGATTCTCTCTCTCTCTCCCTCCCTTCCCTCTTTCTCTCCCTCCCTTCTTTCCCTCTCTGTTATTTGGTATGGGGATTTGACTTATTTTCTTAACATTATGTGTGTGACAGTTGCCTGTATTCGTTTTGTGTGTTTATTTTCACTGCTGTATAGTATTCCATTATAGAAATTATTCATTAAAAATAAAGCCATTGGAAGATTATACTAAACTGTTTTCCAAAAGTGTATGTAAAGGTGGAGATTTAGTTCAGAGGAGTTTGGATGGTGTGAATGTGACATGAGGGAGTGAGAGGAAAGGAATGGGAAATACACAGCTGTTGGTAGCCAGCTGTCTTTCAAAGCTCCACACCAGGCCGTATTGACCTAACCAGGGCCGCAACAAGATATTGTGTTTTAAACAGGAAAGCCATACAGTTTGGTTTGATTTTTTGCAAGACCCATTGAGCTGAAGTGCTGAGAGTGGGTCTGAGGGGAGTGAGATGGGAGGAAGGAGGCTAGTAGGAGACCAGTCTGCTGTTGAAGTGATAACTGATACAGCCCCCAAATAGAGACTCCCATCGGCTCTTCCAATAAAGATCTTCAGACACTTGGATGAAAGAGCCTAGATGACAGGTCCAGGCTGGATATGTGTGTTTAGAAATCAATAGATCATAGATGGTGACTAAAGCCATGGAGAGAATGTGATGCCTGGGTTCCAGGGCCATTTTGATCACTATGGACACCTTACCTTCTAGACGTGTTGTAAACAGTCCCTGGTGCCTTCCTTCCTGTGACTGTCTCCTGAGCTGGGACAATGTCTTGATTTGTCCGCTCTCTCTCTTTATTTGGTCTACTCTCTACCTAATTTTCATTCGTTTTTTTTTACTCATTCTCCACATAATTCTCTTTGTGCCTCTTCTATTTTTTTTTTTTTTTTATTTACTGGTATGTGCTTCCCTGTGTATCTTTCTCTATTCATAACTTTTTCCTCTTCATTTTTTATCATTGTCTTCCAGGGCTGAAAAAGGTCTAAGGTGAGGTAAAGGAGGTGCCTACAACACACAAAGGTTCTGGGAGTGAGAGCTTCCTGACCCATGCCCTAGGGTCTCCCTTGCCTCACCCTAGATTGACCTTGCTGTCCCCTGCCTGATTTTTCAGTTTAGCCATCTCTGTTATGTTTCCTACTTTCTTCCATTCTGTTTCTGTTAATTATCAGTGTGACCTATCTATGCCTCTTTCATATCAATTTGTCTTTCCGTACGTTGTCCTCATCTCAAGCATTCATTTCATCACCAAAGGTCTTCCTCCATGCCTTTGCTCGCCACATCAGGTCCCTCGCCTGTCACTTCATTTCTAAAGGTCCTTCACCTGGGCTTCCTTACTTGCAGATCTTACCAGCAGCACCACGCACAACTTCCATGTTTCTGTTATAACTTCTAAAAACCAAGTGGCACCTTATTTCTTTTCACCAACTCCACAAAATGGTACTGTTTAAATTCCATGTCAATTTATCTGAAGTCTATCTCGCTCTTATATTTTATTTGGTGTTCCCCAGTCTATATTTTCCATGATCTCTCTCTTTGTGTTCTCTTCCCAGAGACACTCTCTTAATTAAAGAGCTGAGCTCTTTCTCCTTTGCATCTCATGCCTGTTGGAAGCCGTCAGAGACTGTGCACGAGGTTGTGTCATGGTGCTGTTAGGTACGAAGGGGGAGGGAGGGGAGGTGGTTAGTATGGGAGAACAAAGGAAAGCTTAGGCTTTTGTAGAAAAACAAAGATATAGTTAGAAAATTGGTAAGATTGGTAATGATTACCTTCTTCAGCATCAGACAATGAGCTGGCTGTCTCCTCTCTTGAATCTCCATTATTCACTTGGACAGGTACTTGTTCATAAGACTCTGAAGATAAAAAAAGACAACGGTTGAGATCCAACAGAGCCTTGCTCTGCCCTATTACCATTTTGTTACACGCCACCTGGCTTCTTTTTTCCTCTTGTGTTCCTACTTATAGCCTGTCTGTATGTATTGCTGCCTTCACCCAGTGAAGGTGTTGGTACTTCATCGATTCCATGACCAATCTCTCCCTGATGTCTTTTGACTTTTGTTTCCATCTCCCTTCCCTGTGAGGCTCTGCAGCTCTTCATCCTTTGTCTTTTAATTGTTTCTTTCTAATTTGCTTTCTCCAGGTTTCTCTTATCAATATACCAGGCTCCATTCTTGTACTCTCAGTGTCTGTGTGATTTCCCCTTTTTTGTTAATAGGTGCCTTCCAGATTCATGCATCACTTTATTCTCTTCCACCAGCAAGTACCCCTTGGTCTTTCCACATTCATCAAACCCAGCCACCCAGTCTCACCTGATGACTCAGACTCTTGGGCTTGTTGTTCATCTGCTTGTTGGCTTTCTAATGCATCACTGTTGTCACTGGTTGTATCTATTCTTGCATTTATCTGCTCTGTTTCAGACAGGTGCTCTGAGAGTCCATTTTCAGGTGAGGTTGTACCTAAACCATGTTTTGATTTCATATTTTATTTGCCCCCTGTATCAACCAGGTTCCGACAGGAAAATACAAACCTCTCTACACTTTGAAAGCAGAGGGAATTTAATCCAGGGGATTGAATACACAGGTGATGGAAGAGCTGAGATGTCTGACTGGAAAAATAGTCAACAGGAAGCCATAGGAGGAACCAAGGGAGAGCCCAGAGGCAGGGTCACTGGGTGGGAAGAAGCTGGACCATGGCCAGCCTGCTTGGTGGGGAGTGGAGTCCTGGGGGAGATGGCCCTCAATTTATTCTCCTGGGCCTGAGATTGGGATTGCTTTTTTCTCTGCTTCACAGCCTGGAGATCATTAAATTCACAGTGGACATCTGTGGTCAAAGTAATCTCTCAGGTAACTGCAGGGGTTAAAATCTTAGACTGTGGCACCAAATAATGGCAATCATTAAACATAGTAATATTAAAGAACGCATGACATAACTCGTTTAAAATCCACCGCCCTGTGAAGTGGGTACTATTATCACATCCACTTTGCAGATGCTGAAACTGAGGTACAAAGAGAAGAATTTGCTTCCCCAAGGTCACAGGGCAGAATTGGAAGCCAGATGGTCAGTCACCAGACCTCTGGCTTAGACACCACCTCATAGCAGAGTTCAATCTCTATTCTCAGTGGCTCAACTTGGACCAAAAGCACTCTGTCTCATTCTTTTTCCTCTAAAAAAAGGAAGACGATATATATCGTTTTAAGGTGTTTGAGAAGATAAAGTAAAATATTGTCTATATCATTATAGAAGATACTGTGACTGATCCAAAAATTAACTCTTTATGATTAGTGTCTTCAATGTATAGTAGTTAAAATAATTTAATAAGGTTATTAAGAATGTATAGATTAAGGGGAAGTCAAGAGATATAAGCAGTGGTTATTGGCTACTAAAGTACCAAAGAGCTTTTTCAGAGGCCCATCAGGTATTTGATGGGCAGCTCCTGGCCTGCAGCCCCAGGGATGATGGGTGAGGGTTTGCATGGGAGGCACATGGTGCCCATGGTCCTATGTCAGGGATTCAACAAGCAAGGGACCCTGGCCCAGGAGGAACACACTCATCACCCCTTCCTCACATCTCCCCCTGCAGTGCTGGCCACTGCCGGATGCGACATCAAAGCACCAAATCCACATCCAGATTTGGGCAAGACAGACGCAGAAAACTGCGAAGCCAGGTACAGGGACCTGAAGGTCCCGGCTCAGAGCCATGAGGAACTGGCAGCAAGTACGTTCGTTTAAGGAGTGTGGAAGGAGTGGCCTTCCCAGGCAATCCAGAGTACGAAGACTCCATGATCTAAGTTCTTGGAGAAACTGCAGATGCAAAGACTGACAATTCTGGGCAGTCAGCACTAAGAAGAAGCAGCCCTGCCTCTACAGCACTTGACAGGATGGGACAAGGACAGCAAAGGATCACAGAACAGTCAACAGGAACAGACCACTGTTATTCAAGGAATCTTGCTGGGCCCAGGTCAAGCTATGACAGGAGTTTTCACCAATGCCTAGGATGGAAGAAATTAAATTAAAAGTTTATATCAGAAATGGGAGTGTGAGCTATGCCATTCTCTCCGAATCCCCTTTTAATCTCTATAAATGGGAGTTGAAGACCCCTACCCCTAGATATCAATACAGAGCCCATGTGAACCTGAAGGATCAAGCCCACTCTTGTAATCAGACCCTGGTACCTTATTTGGGCTGAGGGGGCCTTGGCCAGCCCATTTCACTGAGTGTCCTCTGTGAGACACCTGGAACTGGCAATGGTTCTTCTTGTCACCCATGCCTTTGTCCCCAGAGCTGCCTCTGACTGGCAGCGTTACCTTACTTCCCACACCCCTTTCCCCCACACTCTTCCTCTGCACGTCTGTTCACTCTGTCTTGCTGGCCTTTCCAGGAGGGTTCAGTGTCTAACTCTCCTCCATTTCCTCAGCTCCTCATGTTCTTTCTTTATCTTTCCCTCTGCATTTATTTCCCTATTTTTGTCTCATGTTTTTGTCTTTTACGTGATTTCATCTGAGTGTGTACAGGGTCAAGAACACAGGCTCTGGGTTCAGAATACCTGGGTTCATCCTGCTTGTGTGACCCCAGAACAAGTACACACATGATCTCTCTGATTTCTGCAAAATGTGCACCTAATAATACCACCCATCAATGGCAGCTGTGAGCACTAAACCCATGACTGCCTGAGCAAATGTTCAATAAGCTAGCTCTTAATAATATGGTTGTTTTTTATTGCATTTTTAGCCCTTTCCTCTACTTTTCACTGCCCCTCCTTCTTTCTCTCTCTCTCTCTAATACTCACACCCCTTTTTCCACACCCCTACCACTTCCTCTCCTCTCTCTACATGACAGTCTTTCTCTTTGAATTTCCTTTCCTGCTCTTGAACAACATCCCACACTTAAATCAGTCCCCTCTCCTGCCATCATCGAGGGTCTTCTCTTTGACATTGACCTTGAGCCCATAGTTCTTAGCCCTTCATAGCTTCACACTGATCTTCTCTGAGTGGCATCTTTTAAATCACAATTACTTTCAGTTCCTCATCTCTTTAAATCTGGTTTGCTCACACGCTGGGTTTCTGTTCCTTTATCTCGGTTATTGGGCCAAAGGTCTTTTGTCATAGCTACTCCTTCAGGATTGGCCTCTGGTCAGACACTCATACAAACACCAGTCCCTGTCTTCTCCATGTGCCTTGGCCTTTCTTCCCTGATTCCCAAAATCCACTCAAGACTCAGGCCCCCACCTCCCTTTCTCCTTTTTTCTTAGTAGATGAGAATTGGTTTTTATTTGGTCATAATCACCTTGTTCAAGACGTAGCTGAGTATTAGTCCTCTCCTCTCTTTCTTCATTATCACTTTCTTGGTGACAAATTTTCTCTTGGATGGCTGAAAAGAGGGACAGAGAAGAGGACAGTTAAAGATCTCCATCAGAGACCATAAACAACATCTCAAATTTACACGTTTAGGCATTTCCAGCCCTTGGGTTACTGAGAGCTCAGTGGGCCCCAGTCCTCATGGTGAAGTTCCCCCTTCACCCCTGGGACAGAAAGGAGAACCTCCAGCGAGGGAGCCCTTACGTGTTCCCCACAGAAAGGAGCCACCTATTCAGGATAAAGGAGTGGTGGAAACAGCCTGTTACTTGTGTAAAAAAAATTCAGATGGCTGGGAAAACATATGTCAAAATAAATACTGGAAATGTAATGTGTCTTCTCACTTGTTCAAACTGTTAAGAAGAGACAGAGGGATACCTTGGTAGAAAGACTAGGATCCTACAGAGGTCCATGTGTATAAAAGAGGAATCTTAATCACTTTAAACATGGCACTGGACAAGAGGAGGGTTGGCCTTAATTGTTTCCTAAGAGACACCAGAGGACAGAGCAGAGGACCTAGAAAGACCTCCCAAGGTGGGGGATGAGGGGGGTCCCAGGAACAAAGGAGGGACACTCTCTAAAGCTGCAAGCAGGGGGTGCACAGTGTGGTTCTGGAGGTCATCCCAGAGATGCCTGGACCAGGGGCCCGAGAGGCTGCCAGTGAGGAGACACCAGGGCACTTGCCCAGGGCCCCTGTATGTAGGTGACCTGGCAAATGTAAGGAGGAAGGAGATAAATAAAGAAGCCCAGGTATGGCTCTCTATGAGGAGCTCAGGGAGGAGGTAACACCATGGGAAGTGGGGATGGGGGGAGGGGGTCTACATTGTCCCAGGGCTGATAGCGGAAGCTTCCCCTGAGACAATGCTTATGGTTGATAAATGAGTTGATAAATGAACAGGATGCTTTGTCATCCTAGGACATGGCTACAAATCCCAGAAAAATCGGGTGGAAGGTACTAGGAGAACAAAGGGCCCAACGCCTAGAACATGTGAAGGAGCCCTGTATGCAGGTGCTTCTCTGAGCGGTCAGGGGATCTGTGCATGGGATGCAGGTGAGGTCCAGGCACAGGAGAGGGTACCGTGCTCTGGATCACAGCTCTAAGCTTCTTCAGTGTGGGCTGTTGCCCCACAGCTCCCACAGATGACAGGGTCTAAAGGGGCAGCAGCTGTGGTCTTCCTCAAAAGCAGGTGGGTGGCAGCGGGTATAGGTGTGGGTCACTCCAGTATGGGAAACGAGGCATGTGATTCAGGTGCTGGGGCATGGGACGGGGTGCTCCCCGCAGTCCATGGAGAGGATCAGAGTCCCTAAGATGCAGGTAGCAGAGGTAACTGCTATTCCTTTCTGGTCCATGCCTCGGGACACCCTGATTGCAAATATAATATTAACTTGAAATTTGTGAATAGGTATTTGACATTTTTGTTTCTTTTCTGATGAAGCGACTTGCTGTAGGAATGATTTAGTTCTTAGATAGGGTTACTGTCGACACAAATCAGCAAATCACATGTTTTATACCTTGCTTATAAACCTGTTGCTATCTCTTTATAAACCTGTTGCTATCCCTTTATTGCCTGGTAATAAACTTAAAATTGTTTAGCTTTATATACTAGATTTTCCAAAATCATCTTCAAACTTATCTCTCTTGAATCAGCTCACACAGACTGCTTCTCAGCTCACACAGATTGCTTCTCACTCTCTTATTGAACCAAATCAAATTTGTCCTTGTTTTGAAGACACACTAGTCCCTTTCACACTCTATGTCTGATCACATAGCATCCACCTGCTTCAGGACATGTCACCATTTTTCATGTGGAATCTCTATCCTTTATTTGGAGAACTCTATTGAGACTCCATCGGAAGAAAAAGTTTACTTTGACAAGTAAATTTCTTTCCTTCCTTCTTTCCTTCTTTCCTTCCTTCCTTCCTTCCTTCCTTCCTTCCTTCCTTCCTTCCTTCCTTCCTTCCTTCCTTCCTTCTCTAGATATGTAGATATAGATATAAATGAGCATTCTCTTAACTGGGTAACATTCAAAAGTATAAATTATGGTTTCTTAGGAAAAATGTCGAGAATCACAGCTTTAGTTTTATATAGCATCAAAAACAGTCCCTGGAAGAGCAGTAGGTTTTGTGATTCTGTGATTTATGTTTGTTTCACCCCTTGTGGAGAAAAAGTTAATAAAACCATTTCTCCTTCTTTAAAACCAATTTGACCTTGGTTAACTTTCTTGCTCATTTTTCTCGACATTTCTTCTGTGTTACTAGGCCAACACTGGGTTTAGAGTGAAAAGTGGCCCATAACTGGTCAAATGTGGACTGGGAGGGACTATCTGTAAACTATAAGCCATTTTACGTCTTCCTTCAGTGTGGCAACTCTTGGAACTCGGTTGTCCCTTGTGGGGTCCCTGAAAGTTTTCACTATGGAGTCGTTAACATGCACATTGACTCCCATGGCATGGTGGTGCTCAGCCAGGGTGGATCCTACACCCACAGCTAAGCTGTCACTTGAGGTGGGTAGCAGTCAACGTGGTGGACTGCCATGTCAGCCACTTCAAGGAGTCCCCTGGGAGAGGAGCAACTGATGCTGCCTTACTAAGATGCTATATTTCCTGTCATTTATCCTTCTAAGTAAAGCTTTGGATCTGGTTGTCTTATGAGTCTAAATGCCTAGTTAAGCAGACATCCAGGTGGGTATTGTACCATAGTCATTATACAACAAGCTTGGAGACAGCTCATGACATGTTTGGTATCTCAACTGCTATATGCCTATTTCTCAGCACTGTATGTGATTCATGGTAGATGCTCAATAAACACTTGTCAAAAAAATTGGCCCTGGACAATGGAAAGTAGGTAATAAACCTATTTACCAGCTTTGAAGCTTTCATAAATGTGGTTTAAAGCAGGGTAGCTCTTCATGATGACCTCGCTGAACAATACTTCCAGAAGTGACAGGTCAAATGTCGTCTCCAGTTTATTCAGAACATTGTACACCACTCTTTCTACAGGGACCAGGTTTCTAGCAGATTCTTGAGAATCCTTAAAAAATATTGAATGGAGAAAATATAAATATAGACTCCCAAGTAACAGAAGAGCTTTCTAAAGTGATTTTATGGTTCATGTATTATAATTTCCCTCTGTAGGTATCTTCTCATGTGAAGTTTTAGAACTGCTATAGTTTTATATGGCTACTAAGTGATCATGACATAAAAAACCTCACTTACATTATACACGCTATTGGAGATGAATCCCCGGTCACGAAGAATCTCAAGGAAAGGAAATGTCTTTTTTATTGCATTTGAAATCTCCACCTTATGTCTTCTGAAGTGACTGAATACAATATCACAGAAAACCTTTTTGTCTATGTTCTGGTCTTCTGTGAACATCCTAGGGAGAAAGAATGCCATGTTAAAATGGTCATCAAGATTCCAAGATGCTTGTGGAGCCTGTGAGATTTTATACATGAAAAACAGTTTGGGAAGAACCAATATATATAAGATAAGTGGTCCTTAGTAGAGAGTAAAATAAATGAAATTGAAGTAATAAACCAAGATTTAATGGAGGAAAGTGTGGAGGTTAAGAAAGACTTAAATGTAGGATTGAAAAATCCAGTCCAGTCTGCTCCAATCACAGCCACTGTAAAGATACCTTTATATATTTGGAATTTATTTAATGAAAAAAAATTAAATTTGTACGAAATTGAAATGAAATAAACAGGTCATTTATAGAGATATAAAAAAAACCTAATAAAATAAAAATAGAATCTAACGTTGAACATGTTATCTTAATTAACAACTAAAGGAAATCTCAGAAAAATTAAAGGTGTCCTCTGCTTGATTAATAGCAGTTAAGAGAAATACCATCCTATGTTATCAAATTAGCTCATAAGTAAAAAGATGATTTCATAATGATACAATATACTTTGAGAATTTCACAAGAATATCAATCCTTCTGGGTCTTCTGCTTTGGGATAATATAAACCTATCTGTACTTTGTTATATATGGTGAATCTTTTTAGGCATTTGAACTTCAGAAATCACTGTTGATTACAGTGAAAGTAATTTTAAACATGAGTCTGTAATTTTGGTTCTTAGTTGATAATTTTATTACTCTGATAATAATGTTTTAAGCAACATCTTGTATTCCTAAATGTTATGAAGACTTACACCCTTTCTTTGTCAAACCAGAAAAGAATTATTGGCACTTCCCAGTACCCAATATGCATCAGGGAATAATAATGTCACTTAATTGTGTGAAAATCCTGCAAGAAAAAGTTTCTGGTTAAAGATGGTAGATTGAAGAGAAATATTTGTCTTCTCTTTTAATGAGAACCTTGCTGAAATGATAATAAAGAAATTGGGTTTATAATGACAAAGAGAATGGCAGAGGGACAGTGAACAAATGAGAGATTTCAACCAAAATCTACAGGGCAAAAAGTGGTCAGAGGAGCATTAATTGCTATTAAAGGTGAAGATTGCTCCCAGCAATCGAGAAAGCAACCAGTGTGCCCTGTGGAATCTTGAAGAGGCGATGAAGGTTGGATGGGAGACATGGGTCTGAAAACTGATGTGTGATTTGCAAAATGAAAAACAGAACAGCGCTCTCTCTACCCTACAAACCACAAGCTGACCACCTGGAGGCAGGCAGCCTCTCGGTGGCAAACGTTGCTGTCCTTTCTATCACCATATGTTAGTGTTGCCTGTTACTGGATTTCATATATGGAATAATAAATAGATCATGTGTGCTTCTGTGTGACTTCTTTGGCTCATCATCTGTGTCATTGGAGGAATAGAATTTTGCTCCTTTTTGCCATAGAGGGTAGTCCATTGTTCATTCATTTTCCTGTTGATGAACATTTGGATTGATTCCAGTTTTGGACTGTTATAAATGAAGCTGTTGTCCTTTTGGTGGCAAGATGTTTTCATTTCTCTTGGGTGAACAGCTAAGACTGGAATTGCTGGATCATTGTGTAGGAGTATGTTTAACTATTACAGAACCTGCCAAATTATTTTTCCACATCTATTAGATATAGCTTTCTAATTTTAGCCATTCTAGTATGTGATGTGGTAGCTCATGTAGTCTTAATATGTATTTCTTTAATAATTAATGATATTGATCACATTTTCATGTGTTTATTGGCAATTAATATACCTTCTTTTATGAAGTGTCTGTTCCAGTCTTTGGCCCATTTAGATTCTTGGGTTGTCTTTTACTGCTTATTGACATGTAAGAGTTTGTTATATATTATGGAAAGAAGTGTTTTGTTTGATTTATGTATTAGAAACATTTTCTCCTAGTCTGTGGTTTGCCTTTCATTTTCTTAACCATGTCTTTTGATGAGGAGAAAATTTTAATTTTTAAAAAAATTTTTAAAAATTTAGTTTCAAGTATACAGTACATTGGTTAGACATCTATATAGTTCATAAAATGATCCTCCCAATTGCATCCTCCTTCCCCTGACCCTCCACCTAGCCAACATATTAATGCTAACTGCATCCCCTATGCCGTGCTCCCTATCCCCGTGAATATACATCAGCTACTAATTTGTACTTCTTTAACCCTTCACCCCATTCTCCTAGCCCCTCAAATCACACTTCCCTCTGTCTCACACTAAGTTGTCCACTATATTTGTTAGTCTATTTTAGATTAGTTTGTTCTTTTTATTCCTTAGATTCCGTATATAAGTGAAATCATATAGTGTTTATCTTTCTCTGTCTGACTTAAATACCTTTGAGGTCCATCAAAGCAACAACATCTTTTTCCATCCCCTTCCTTTTCATATGTAGGGGTCTTGTTTTCTTATCCTTTCAGCCACTCTATCTTTTGGTTGGAGCACTTAATTATTTTCCCTTTAAGGCACTTGTTGATAAGAATGTAGTTGTTACCATTCTGTATTCCTGTTTTTGATACATGTTTTTTCTTCTAAAGAAGTCCCTCCAACATTTCCTATAATGCTGGCTTGGTGGTGATAAATTCCTTTAGTTTATCTTTGTCTGGGAAGCTCTTTATCAATCCTTCAACTCTAAATGATAGCTTTGCTGGATAAATTATTCTTGGTTGTACATCCTGAATCTTCATCCTGTCGAATATTTTTTGCCAAGCTCTCCTGCATAGTGGGTGTTCTCTCATAAATAATTATCTGTATGTTTCTTGCTGCTTTTAATATTCTTTCTTTGTATTTAACTTTTGGCATTTTAATTTTGATGTGTCTTGGTGTTGGCCTTTTTAGATCCATAATTTTTGGAATTGTCTGAGCTTCCTGGGGTTTTATGTCCATTTCTTTCACTAGGTTAGGGAAGTTTTCCATCATTATTTCTTAAAACAGTTGTTCAGCATCTTGATTTTTTTCTGTTACACTGATCAGATGAATATTTGGAGCCTTAATAGTGTCCTATATGCTCCTTAAATTATTTTTATAGTCCTGGCATCTTTTTTCTCGCCATTCTGATTGAGTGTCCTGATTGGCTCTCCTGTCCTCTAGATAGAGCATTTGATCCTCTTCTTTTTTCACTTAGTTTATCCCATTTAATATACCTCTCACCTCAAATAATGTGTTCTTCATACTGGTTCCCTTTTATGATTTCCATTTCTGTTTTTATGTTTTTTTTTCTTTTATCTCTTTGTTGAAGTTCTCACTGAATTTATCTACACTTCCAAAAAGTTCATCGAGCATCTTTATAACCAGTGTTTTGAACTCAACATCTGTTTGATTACTTGAGTTCATTATTTCTGGATCTCTGCTCTGGTTTCTACTTCTTTGTCTTCCCATTTTGGCTGCCTTTCCATGTCTGTTTCTATGTACTAAGCAAAGCTCCTAAGTCTCCTGGTCTTATTAGTGTGGATTTGTGAAGTAGGTGTCCAGTGGCACAGTCCTGAGAGGGGTTCAGCTGCAGGCCAAACTTAGCCCAAGCCTCTACCCCTCTGGGGCCACCTGTTAAGATTCAGCAAGCAAAATCCACCAATGCTGTGCTTATAGTTGCCTCAAAAGGCAACGTCAGAAACCGAGGCCAGCTGCCTCCAGTGTGAGTCTCAGCAAGGAGCACCTGACTCGCTGAGAATATACCTGGATGTGGCTTGGGTGGGGCTGTGAGTTGGGGGAGGTGGGGTTTCAGGGAATCCTCTGGGCAGAGTGACCTCTGTTATTCAGTTTGATGATGTCATGGCTATGGAGGTGCTGCGTCCGCGCAGTGGGGGTATGGGGAGGACTCAACAGGGAACAATGAATACCGCTGGCACTTCTGTACAGAGTGAGTCTCGCCTCGGCCCTCACTCTGACAATGTCTCTCTGTAAGTTCCTGGTGCCTCTTGAGCGCAGCCGACTGGGCACTGGTGCTCAGAGTGAGCCGGTCTGTCACTGTGAAAGTCAGACATGGCCCCTTTAAGAGGTGTCTGGAACAGCCACAGCCTCCATTTCACTCAGCCTTTTGGGACCGGGCGGCCCCACGTCCTTGCCCCATCCTATCTTCTGCCGTTGCAGGGTGCTTTCTTGGACTTCTTCCTAGTTGTATGGCTTGTTCCTCTAGATCTCAGGCAATTTTTCCTTGCTGCTGCTTCTTGTTTCCATCACAACTTTGATTTGGTCGCCAGAGAGGTGAACAGAGCCTCTGTCATCGATATCATTTTTTTTGTCCCAGAAAATCTTAATTTTGATGAAGTCAAATCTATTAGTTTTTTTTTATTTTGTAGTTAATAACTTTAGTGTCCTAAGAAATCTTTGCATAACCCAAGTTAATGAAAATAGTCAAAAAGTCATTTTCAGTAAAAGCATGAGTACATTTCTGGATTTTCTATTCTATATCATTGATCTATTTGTCTATCCTTATGCCAGTAGCATATTGCCTTGAATACTACAGATTATAGCAAAATTCAATTAGGAAAATATTGCCTTGGCTTTTGTAAGTCTTTTAGTTTTCCATGTATCTTTAAAAATCAATTTGTCAGTTTCTACAAGAAAAGCCTTTTGGACTTTTATAGCCTTTTGCATTGAACTTACAGGTAAATTTAGTGAGAACTGACATCTTAACAATATTGAGCACCAATCTGTTAACACTGTGTAGCTCTCCATTTATTTAGTTTTCCTTAATTTTGCCTAGAAGTGTTCATAGTTTTCAGTATAGAAGTCGTGCACGTTTTTCCTTAAATTGATTCCTTAAAAAAGTCTTGAGATGAGTGATAAAGAAAATTTGAGTTAAATGGTTTCTTTAAATATAAAAAAATGTGAACAATATGGTTTCAAATTCAACACTAAAAACACAGATATATGGATGAAAAATTGTTTTGAAAAATTGAAAGTAATCACTGACTGAATGAAATTAGACTCTATAAAACCTTATAAAACACTAAAAGATAAAATAAAAAAGAAATATACCTTGTATTTTTAGAGAGGAAAAATAAGGAAAACAATAGAAGTTCTAAAGTTAAAAACAGAAAAAAGCAGTATAAAAAACATATTACTTAAAACACTAAATGAAATGAAAAAATGATATTGGAAAGCACAATATCAAAAATAGAATTCAAGGAGAGACACAAGAAAGAAGAAGTGACAAAAAAAGTTGTTAAAATCAAGACAGGCAAGTTAAGATATTCAAATGTAAAAAAAAAAAATAATAATAAGGGTATCATTTCCTCATCAAAGCAAAATTCAAGAGACAAATAATAGGACAAATATTTTATGGATTTTGAAAAACAATTCACCTCTAGTTTTTGACTTCATATATGCAAAAAATGATCAAAATATACAGGCTATGGAGAAATTAGCAAGAATGATTTATTATTTAACCTTATAAAAAATGAACACACCATTTTTTTCAATGTTCTTGAAATGTATATCAATATGGAATATAATCCTGGCCACAAATAAGTCTCAAAAAGTTATTACCTGTAGAAATGAAACAGGTTGCATGTTAAAGAAAATAAACCACCCAGAGATTTAATAAAAAAAAAAAGAAAAAGTATTGTGTTGGGTCAAAGATGAAACAAAACTTGTAGTTAGAGGCTATTTCAAGAAAAAATGAAAAAAAAAGAAAAACAATGAAATAAGAAAGAGTAAAGATAGTTCAACATTAGAAAATCTCTTTATATAATTTATTATGTCAACAAACAAAGAGAAAAAATTGTATAAATTTTTCATTAAATTGTTTTAAAAGGGAATTTGGTAAGACCTAGCAGCTATTTTTATAAAAAACTATATAAAATAGATAGAAGCCAATATAACATAAAGTTTCCAAAAATAAAATTATTTAAAAATATTGCAGTAAACATTGACATGATAAAGTCATTTAAATAGAAAAATAAACAGAGATGTCTATCATTATCATCACTGTTTTATAAATATTTTTAGGAGTTTTAGCAAATGTATAGGATAAGGGAATGAGGTCATTGGCATATAACTAAAGTAAGATACAGCATTATATGTCCTATGATTTTATACATAGAAACCCTAGAGAACTAATCAAACTCTGTAAGAACTAGAAAAAGAATTGCATGAATAAAATATATGTAAAACTTACAAATTATATTTGAAATAACATAATCTGAAAATAAATAAAATAACGCTTCAGACACAATAGCAAAAATACACACACATATTTTTAAACAACTGGAAGGTATGGACCTACATGAAGAAAACTATGAAATCTTAAAGGAAGTTAAATAAGATCAAATAAATAGAGGTATATAGGGTGACTCAATGAGAAAAAAATAAATAAAAAACACCAGTTCTTCTGAAATTATTGTCAAAGTGTGGTGCACTTGCAGCTTATAACCCCACTGAAACTGGTTGAAGTAATATAAAAACTTATGTGACAAAAAATATCTGAGTCCAGCCAAGAAAACTTCATAGCATACACCAAAATCAACTCAAAAGTATCATAGACCTAAATGTAAGAGCAGGGCCAGCTTCATGGGCATGCATTCTATGTAATTATACAGGTCCTGTGCTTGCTTTAATGTTCTGCTTTCATGGTTTTGAAATTCATAATGATTTGTGAACAAGGGTTCCCCAACCTTCATTTTTAATGGGGTTCTACATATTAAGTAGCACACTGTGTAAAAGTAAAAATGATTATATAAGAGAAAATCTTTGTGACCTTGGGTTAGACAAAAAAGTTGCCACAACACCAAAAGCATAATCCATAAAAAGATAAATTGATAAACCAGAATTTAAAAAAAAATTTAAATCTTTTGTGCTTCAAAAGACACCATTAGAATAATAAAAGAGTAGTCTTAGTCTGGGAGAAAATATTAGCCAATAATATTTCTAATGAACAACTTACATACAGATATCTAAAGGATTCTTACAACTCAATAATTAGACAAAAAAAAATTAAAAGATAGGCTAATTTTAATAGCTATTTTCTCAAAGAGATATATGGAAGGATATGTAGAAAGTAGCAAACACGTGAAAAGATGCTTAACATGACAGGTCATTAGGGAAAAAACAAATTAAAACCAAAATGAGATGCCAATGAATACCCAGTGGACTGGCTATACACAAAGACATAAAATAATAAGTGTTAGCAAGATTGTAAAAAAATGAACCTTTATACATGTTGGTGAGGTATAAAATGGTTCTTTGGAAACATTGTAAGATAGTTTCTTAAAAAGTTAAACAAGATGTTACCATATGACAAATTATTTCATTCCTAAGTATCTGCCTAGAAAAGAAAACATATGTCTACATAAAGACTTATATGTAAATATTCATGGCAGCATTTTTCATAATAGACGAAAAGTGAAAACAACCCAAATGTCCATCAAAGGTAAATGGATAAATAAAATGTGGTAGATTCATCCAATGAATTACTATTTAGCAATACAAAGAATGAAATACTAATACATGCTACATTAATGAACCTCAAAAATATTATGCTCAGTGAGAAGAGGTAGATTCAAAAGACAAAGTAATGAATGATTCCATCTATATGAAATTTCTAAAAAAAATAAATAAATAAAAGGAAATCTACAAAGAAAGAGAGTAGAGTAGTGGTTACCTGGGCTGGGGAATAACAATATGAATCGACTACAAATAGCCATGACCAAACTTTTTGGGGTAACGATAATATTCTAAACTTCAATTGTGATGATGCTTGTAAAATTCTATAAATTTACTAAAAGTCATTGAATTATACACTTAAAATAGGTAAATTTTCTAGTACATAAATTGTATCTCATTAAAACTATTTTAAAGAAAGGTAGGCGTGTTAACAGCTGAATAGACTCAGTTGAAGAAAAGTTAGCCACATTTTTCCCCCCTTGAATGTAAGAAAAAAGAAAATAAGGAAAATTTGAAAGAAAAATTAAGATATACTGCATAATCTGATGTTTCAACATTCTGCCAATGGGAATTCCAGAAAGAGAGGAGAGAGAACAAGGAAATCAAATAAAAAGAGGAAAAACATTTCTTAGAATGAATGCTAGAACCTTAGATTAAAAGGCCCATCAAGTACAGAGAATGATTACTTAAAACTCATACCTAGTGGTATTATTATGGAAAAATAAGACATCAAGGATAACAAAAATTTCATAAAGTTTCCAGAAAGTAAAAGTAACTTACTTAAAAGGAATGAAAACTTGTTGGATGTTGAATTTTTACATGCAACACTGAATGCAAGAAGACAATGAAAACAAATATCCAAAATTTTAAGTGAAAATCATTTTGAACCTTAATTCCAAATACAACCACATAGTCATTCATGTATTAAAGTAAAATAAAGATATTTTCAGACCACAAGGACTCAAAAGTTTATAAAAGGGATGGGAAGAGGGAGGAGAGAAATAAAATAAAGTTCCAGTTTTTAGCTTAGGAAAAGATACTAAATGACTTCAGATACTGAGAAAACAATATAAGCTTAGATATGTTTATTAAAAATTCAGTTTCCACTAAGAAAAAGAAGATATTATTCCCAGTATATTGAAGGAAAAAATACACTGGGAAAGGAAATGCACCCAACCCCAAAACAGGTAAGAAAGAGGGTAGGAGAACAAGAAGAAAGTCTTGTGACTATTAAGTAATAACTAAATAGCAAGGTTAAATACAAACATATGAGTGTTAAAAATAAATTTTAACAAAATAAACTGACAAAATATAGAAATATGTATATTGGCTATAAAACAAAATTTAGCTATACATATTCTAGTTATAAGGGACATATCAAAAATAAAACAGCTCAATGAGATTGAAAATAAACAGATTGGAAAAGACATACTAAACAAATGGAAGGTAAAAGAATGCCATGTAGCAAAACTAACATCATGAACAAATAGAATTTAGGTTGAAAAGTATTACATAGACTCTAGAAGAACACTGGGGTGCATATACATGTTCAGATAAGTATTTTCAAACTTTGGGGGTAGATACCACATGGATGGATGTTGAGATTATGCTAAGCAAAATAAGTCAGGCAGAAAAATATTGAGAATCATATGATTTCATTCATATGTGGGATATAAAACTGAATGCAACAAACGAACAAGACAGAAATTCATAGACACAGACAACAGTTTAGTGGTTGCCAGAGGGAAAAGGAGGAGGGGGGAGGTAGATAAAGGTAAAAGGGGTCAAATATATGGTGATGGAAGGAGATTTGACATTGGGTGGTGAACACACAATGCAATATGCAGATGACGTATTATAGCATTGTACATTTGAAACCTATATAATTTTATTAATCAATGTTTCCTCAATAAATTTAATTTAAAAAAAGACTGCAGGAGGTTATTTCATACTGATAAAACGTATACTCTACTAGATTGTATGGCAGAAGTCATAATCTGTTAGGAAATATCTTTAAAACATTAAAGGAAAATATTTTATAACTATGTATTATTGGCAAAGCTGGGATTGAGAACACCTCCCATCAACATTCCTACTTACCTCCTCATCTCCTCTCCTGCCTCCTGACTAGCATTAGATAGCACACTATTAATCACTGCATTATATTGCCTTTCAAATATGAAGAAACCTCAAAAATGATCTGCATGAGGCCATACAAGAAATAACAATAGATTCTCAAATGAAAAAAATCTTAAGGAAACATTTTCTAACCACATATGATAAGATCAGAATAAACAACCAGGACAAAGGAAGACCTCCTCAATTTATCCCTGAGAAGTTTTCAAAGTTCTTCCCCATAGTCCTTAGAGCAAATCAAAATAGAAATTATAGATTAAGAAATAAGCACCAATGAAAACATCACATAAAAAAAATATTCAAAGTGGTATGAAGGTGAACATTCATGACCTGAAATGCATTTATTGGAAAATAAGAAACACTGAAAATTAAATTGTTTTAAATCAAGCTATTAAAAAAAGAAATCAAAGTAATCCCCACTCCCCCGAGGAAACTGAAGACAAGAATTAGTAAAATAAAATATACAGTAAAAATATAATAAAGGAAATCAGGATATAATCAATTCTTAAGCAAAAAATAAGAGTAATGGATCAACCAAAAGGTGGTTCTTTGCAAAGAATAACAAAATGAAAAGTTTGATAAAAAAAAGAAAGAAAGAAAAGACATAAATGAACAATACTAGGAATAAGGAAAAGGATATGTCTCCAGTTAAGGAAAAGATTAAAACTTTATAAAAGAAATCCTTGTATAATTTCTACCAATAGATAGGATAATCTAAGAAAATGATTACTTTTTAGGAGAAGATGAATTATCAAAGCTGAGAGTCAACAGAAGAGAAATGTGTAATGTACTTCCAGACCTACCTGAGCCCTTCCCTCCCCCCCCCCCCACAGATATGTTTCAAACAGTTTTATGGACAATTTCAAGTAATCCTTCAAGGAACAGAAAACGTTTGTATTAAATAACCATTTAAAAAATTCAAATCACCCCAAATCATTATGAGACTACTATATTTCTGCTATCAAAACAAGATAAATATAAGATAAATGAAAATTGCACATTAACACTGCTTACAAAAACATGAGGTTAAATCCTCTAATAAAATATTAGTGAGTTCAGTTCAAGACTAAATGAGAAAGTTGTGATACGACCAAGTATCTCAACAATTCTAGGAAAGTTTACATTAGAAAATCTATCTATGCTTTTGGTTAAACCTGGTAGTTGAACACACCTTCATTCGCCTATGTTTCCTCTGAAACCTTACTAAATCATCTGTTAGAGTTATTGCAAAAGGCAGCAAGGACAAGAGAACAAGAGAAGAGAGAACATCAAACAGCAGATGTCAAGCAAACGTTTCAGAAGATGAGATAAGGATTTTTAAGTGGAATAAGAAACCTAATTGGATCCCTGTCTTACCCCGTATACAAAAATCAACTCAAGATGGATTAAGGACTTAAATGTAAGACCTGAAACTTTAAGGCAACATATGGCATGGGGACTAGAGTTAATAATATTGTACATTTGAAAATTGCTAGGAGAGTAGATCTTAAAAATTTTCATTACAGAAAAAAATGTTTCATAATTATTTTGGTGATGGATGTTAGCTAGACTTATTGTGGCGATCACTTTGCAATATATACAAATACTGAATTATTATGTTGTACACTTGAAACTGACATAATGTTATACATCAATTATATCCAAATTAAAAAAATCTATAAATTAAATAAAAACTAAATATACTCTTATTGTATGATCCAGGGATTGTGCTCTTTGGTATTTACCAAAAGGAATGGAAAAATTATGCCCAACACAAACACTTGCACATGAGTGTTTACAGTAGCTTCCTTCATAATTACGCAAATTTGGAAGCAACCAAGATGTCCTCTAAAAGATGAATAGATAAATAAATAAACTGATACATTCAGACAACAAAATAGTAAATATGGATAAAAATAAATGAGTTATCATGCCATGAAAAGACATGGCGTCACCTTAAATGCATGTTATTAAATGAAAAAAAGCCAATCTGCAAAGGTTGCGTCCTGTTTGATTCCAACCACCTGACATTCTAGAAGAATCAAAACTGTGGAGACAGTAATGATATTAGTGGTTGCCAGGAGGAGGGATGAATAGGCAGAGCAAGAGAATTTTTAGAGCAGAAAAACTAACTGTATAATACTATAATGGTGGATGTATGTCGTTATAAAATTATCCAAACCCCTAGAATGTACAACAAGAGTGGATCCTAATGTACTCTATGAACTTTGCGTGATAATGATGTGTCAGTGCAGGATCATAACTGGAACAAATGTACCACTCTGGTGGGGGATGTTGACGGATGTTAACAGTAGAGTAGGTTGTGCATGTTTACAAGACAGGAAATAAGGGAAGTCTCAGCTATCTACTCAAGTTTTCTGTGAACCTAAACTCCTCTAAAAAGTAAACTTTATTTAAAACATATTTTTAAAAAAACTCAACTTGAAACTATAAGTCTTCTTGTCATTGTTCTTGGCAATAATTTCTTGAATTTAACACTGAAATCATAGGCATCCAAAAGTAGACAAGTGGGACTACATCAAACTAAAAAGCTCTGCACAGAAAAGAAAACTATCAAGAGAGTGTAAAGGCATTTTATGGAATGGGAGAAAATATTTGCAAAGCATCTATTTGACATTTCAACAGCACACACACACACACACACACACACACACACACAATTAAAAAAATGAGCAAAGGACTTGAATAGACATTTCTCCAGGAAGACATACAAATCGCAACTATGTATACGAAAAGGTAGGTGCTCAGTATCACTAACCATGAGGAAAACGCAGATCAAAATCAGTATAAGCTATCACCTCACACTTGTTAAGATGGCTCTTATAAAAACAAAATAAAAAATAACAAGTGTTGGCAAAGTTGTGGAGAAATTGGAACCCTAGTGCCCTGTTAGAGGGACGAATAGTGGTGCAGCACTGTGAAAAACATTATGAAAGTCCTCAAAAAAATTAAACATAGAACTACTATATGACACAACATTCCTACTTCAGGGTATTTAATTATAAGAATTGAAGTCAGGATCTGGAAGAAATATCTGCACCTCCATGTTCACTTCAACATTATCTCAATTGCCGAAATATGAAAACAACTCAAATGCTCATTGACAGATGAATGATTAAAGGAAATGTGGGATACATTGACAATGGAATATTACTCAACTTTAAAAAAGAAGGAAATCCTGCCTTTTGTAACAACATGGATGAACTTAGAGGATGTTATACTAAGTGAAATAAACCAGTCAAAGAAGAAGGATAAATACTACATGATCCCACTTACATGAGGTATCTAAAGCAGTCACATTGATAGAAGTAGAGAATAGAATGATGGTTGCTAGGGCTGGGGAGGGGGAAATAGAGTTGTTTTTCAATGGGTATAAAGTTTCAGTTATGAATGATGAGTAAGTTCTAGGGATCTGCAAAACACAGAACCTATAGTTAACAAACACGAAAAGTTTTTGGATGAATATGTTTAGTACCTTGGTTGTGGTGATGAAGATGTGTACATTAAATGTATAGAATTTTTTTTGTGTGTGTATCAATTATATCTTAGTAAATCTTTAAAAGTATAATTACTTACATAAGGGGAAACTAGCAAGAAGCAAGATAATTTAGGTTTCTGAATTATAAAAGTTTCAGGAATCAGAGGCACCATTACTTCAGATGACAGGTGGGGGGGGGGGTGAAAAGCAACACTGACCAAAAGAAGCTCACCAGTGAACCAGAAGCACCCCTACACAGAACCCTAATCAATGCTCATGTCTCATTCCTAAATGTGGATGGATACCAAGCTGATGCCTGATGGGATCTTTGAGTACAAAGAAGTAATGAGGTAGAAAGTGGGGAGAACCTAACTCTTGAACCTTGGAAGGAACAGATGGAACTTAAAATATTGTCATCGTCAATAGCAGAGAGAAAACATTGGATTCATTAAAAAAAAAAGGATGTTATAAAAATGAAGCAACTTATGTAAAGAACTTTTAGAAATTAAATTTAAAAATCACTAGAAGAGATGAATGAGCTGAGAAAATCTCACAGATGATAGATTCAAAAGAAAACAATTTTAAAAGATTGTCAAGGAAATGAACAGAAAACTTGTAGAGGATCAACATAGGAGACCTAATATCCAACTAATTTAAGGAATTCCCGAAAGATAGAAGAAAGAAGCAGAAGGGAGGAAATTATCAAAGAAACATTATAAGCAAAATTATGTGAATTGAAATAAATTAGTTTCCATTTGAAAGGGCTTTAGAGTACCCAGAACAATAAATGAAACCAACCTCCACCCAAAGCAAATCATTATGAATTTCAGCCATCAAGGGATTAAGGAACGAGAAGGTCTCAGAGATGCTAAGTAGGTGACACATGAAGAAAGAATCAAGAATCAAGATGGCAGCAGAATTCTCATTAGCAATACTGGAAACTGCAAGACAACAGACTAAAATAATATTCAGAATAGACTTTTATCTTTACCAAATCTTCGTACAGTGTGAGGATAAAAAAAAAAAAACATTTAAAAAAATACATGAATGATCTTAAAAATACATATGCATGCCTTCTATGAACTCTTATTCAGGAGGCTATAAAAGAATGTGCCACATCAAAATGAGGGAGTAAAACAAGAAAGAGGTATATATGAAATCTAAAATGTGTGGTCCGACCTAGTATGGAGGTCATGCTTCAGAAGGTCAGGCCTAGAGGCCTAAAGAAAACAGAGCTATCAGAGCCAGAGAATGGAAAATTCCAGGAGAGCCTCTCCAAGAAAGTAAAACGGAACTGATAAATTATCTAATATGTCTCATCGTATTGAGAAGAGTTTTATAGTTTTGTGGAGAGTTTGGGAAGAATTGATAATGAGGACACATAAAATCCAAGATTTGGTAATGATGACACACAAAATCCAAGCAAATATATACATATATTTGAATGACAAGGCAATAGCTGTTTATGGGGGGAGGTGTCGCACAGGAAAGAAATCGTAATACATTACGTGATTTAACTGTAAAGAAATTTAGATAGTCACAATAATAACAGTACTTATGTAAGTAACTAGTATCTATAGAAGTAATCTATCCAAAAATTCATCAGAGGGTAGGATGAAATAGTTTGAGACAGGCCAGAAGTCCAGTCTAGAACAATTAGAATTGCTGGATAGAATACCAAAACGACTATTTGAAAAGGCATTAGAGAGTTACAAAATCAGAGACTTAGGGTTCTTAAGACAGTAGAACTTTGGGAGTTGAGCACTATTGCTGTTCTTTTCTGGGGGTATTTGCTGATTCTGGTAGCAGAGGCTGAAACTCTGGGCTTGGCCAAGGCCAAGGAGTGCTGCTACGAGCAAGGAAAACAGATGAGCTTGTGATTGTCATGGAGGGCTAGAACCTTGAAAGGCCCCAATATGCAGCCAGTTCCCCCTCCCAAGATGTTTGGCAAAGTTGTTCAGGCCAGGAGGCTGGAAGAACTCTGTCAAAGTCTCTGAAAAGGAGAGCAGAATTACCTGCAGGCTCCCCATTAGGAAATGGCGATGACAATTACGATAAGGTCTATTTAACATAAAGGGAGAGAGCTGAAAGCCCTGAAGGATGTGGTGATCTGGCTACAAGATCAGCAGTCATTTTGTCCTCTAAGAGCACTTGTTAATTCTGGACACAACTATAGGCAGAGAGTCTGGACTTGGCAGAGGCAGAGGGTTGTGGCTAGAGAACAAAGAGCTAACAGAACTTTCGATGGACATGTACAGTTGGAGGGCAAAATTAGAGACTTCACGGAGATAAAATCTCAGTTGTCTTTTTCAAGTACTTTTCTCAGTTCTGAAGGTGCATGAAGCAAGAGACTGAAAATATGACAGAGGGATTAAAGAGGGGAAAAGACTACTTGAATGCAGTCTCTCAGTGGAAAACCCTCGGTGTTTTCATCTGGGATCAGGGCAAATCAGAGGTGTTTTAAACCTTATCCAAAAAATGTAAATGCATCTTGACTCACTTTATGTCCTAATTTGCTTCAGTAATCCACCTCATTATGTTACCTGCTTAAAAGAGGGAAAGGGAGGCCACTCAAATGTGGAAAATGACAGCATCTGGTGGCTCTCTGTCTTGTGTACACAATGTCTGGCATTCAATAAAAAAATAAAATAATTAATGTCAAAAGACAGAACTATGGCATGAAACCAAGAGAAAATATGGTAATGGAAGCAGATACACAGATGATCCAGAGATTGGAATTAGCACACAAAAACTATGATTAAAATGCACGAGAAAATGGGTGAAAAGATGGAAAAAATTAGAATGTTGAACAATCCCACCAGAAAATTGAAATCCACAAAAGATAATCAAATGGAAATTTTAGAGCTGAAAAGAAAAAAAAAGCAATTTCTTAAACTCAGTGGAAGGATTTAGCCAAAGATTTGGATACAGAAAAAAGACAAAATTAGTGAATTGGCTAACTAGAAGACACACAATGCAATAGAGACTATCCAAGTCAAGTACGGAAATTTTAAAATTGGGAAAATCCAGAAAAGCATATAAGGAATATGTGAGAAATAGCCAAAAGGTCTCGTTTGGGGAGGGCAGAAGAAATAGTTAAAGAGATATTGGCTAAGAATTTTCTAAAACAGATAAAAGACATCAACTCACCAATTCAAGAAACTGTGAAACCCCAACAGGATAATTGCAAAACAGCAACCACAAAAAAACAAGCAAACCTCAAAACAATAAAATATGGACTCATTATAGTATAATTACTAAGAAAATAATATCAGGAGCAACTAGAAACCAAACCTCAAGCCACAAACTTTGAAAAATGTTAGTTCATCAGTCGATGACCTTAAGTTTTGGTGTAGTAGAGCAGGTTTTTTAAAAAAAAAAGAAAACTCAAAACTCTTCAACCTCCACTTGCAATACTGCTTTCTGTTGATGAAACTTGAAAGATGGATGAAGCAGTTAAATGTTATAAATAACAGAAGAGAGGAAAACACTGTAAGAATTGATTATGCAAAAGTAAAGGGGAAGAAGAAACCAAGGACTTATTACAGCACAGAAGCTGCTTTTGACTTCAGAGAATTTACTGATTCCAGAGAAACAGATGCTTAGATTGGCAACCTTAACAAGTTAAGAGTGATATAAACAAAGTCCAGCCTGGGTGGGAGGGTCTAAGGGGAGACCGGACCATGACCGTCACATCTTCACAATGACAATAGAGTAGGAGATAACTCTGGCCCTCATTGCATTCCCAGTGAACCCCTTGGGTGCCTCCAGGTGCTCTCTGACACTGACCTTATGTTAAAGTGTTCCCTGGACAGGCACCTGGGCATAGCAAACAAAAATCCTTTCCAAAAGCCAGTACTTTCACCTCAAGCCTAAATTTTACTCACACATAATTTTTTTCAAATACAATTAAGTCTACGGTAAAAAAAAAAAAAAGCCAAAAACAAAACAAACAAACAAACACCCAAAAAACAAAAACCAACAAACCCAGCAAAATATAAGCACAATTACTTTTGTGATTAGAGTGCACACGACTTACCTTCTTTCTTCTGACATGTATTCTTGGAGAGTTAGGCAGAAGTTCTTCTTGAAAAATAAGAAGATCCAAGTAGCTGGTTAGCCTGTGTTTCTATTTAGTGAGTTTGGCTTTTTCAACCTCATCATCGCTGACTGTCCCACAGTCAGCTTAAACCAAGATGAGATTAGTGCAGGAGCCTACAAACACAACTTTAACCAAATGATTGAGGACAATAGCCCTAGTGATAAGTCAAGTTGACATCTCCCCTGACATGATGCGATGAAAAGGGTACTTTGATATTCTCTCATAAAACCCCAGCCTAATTATGAGAAAAACATCAAGATGAACCCAAACTGAAAGACGTTCTATAGAATGCCTGACTGGTACTTCTCAAATTGCCAAGGTCGTGAAAAACGAGAGAAGAATGAGAAACTGTCCCAGACCACATAGCATAGGTGATAGAATGACTGAAGGCAATGTGGCACCCTGGATGAAATTCTGGAACAAAAAAGGGACTTTAGAGGAAAAACTGGTGAAATTAAACATGTCTGTGGCTTAGTTAACAGTGATGTACCAGTGTTGGTGTTTTGGTTTTGACAAATGCACCACAGTAGTGTAAGAGTAATAATGCCACAGGACATGAAACTGGTGTGCAGTACACCAAAACTTCTGTAGTATCTTTGCAACTTTTCTGTAAATGTAAAACTATTCCAAAATAATAGTTTATCTAAAAAATAATTTTAAAAACTCTGGTAGTGAGAACAGCAGAGACCCTAGAAAACAGGGTGAGGAATACCTCTTACACTGGAAATATCAGATGCCAACTATAAAACTTCTTTAATTTGTGTAAGTGTTCATATTAAGAAAGGAAACCTACAGCAAACATCATCAATAATGGTGCAATAAGGAAAGTTTTCCCCTTGCGACTCAGCTCAAGATATAGATGATTACTATCACTACTTATATTCACTATAATACTGGACATCCTGGTCCACATGGCAAGACAAGAAAAAGAAATAAGTGTAAGGATGAGAATTGAGTAAACAAAACTACCCTTCTGTATACATCATATAAATTAATATATATATACATATATATCTCCATATAAGTCATTAGAATTTAAAAGAATTTGGCAAAGTTTTAATTCATTTTTATATCTTAGTAACCAGTAGCTAGAAAGTTAATTTTAAATTATGTAAATTTAAAGATATCAAGTCTCTATGAGTAAATCTAGCAGAAATATATGACCTCAAAAAAGAAAAATACACTTTTTATTAGAAAATATTTTTAATAATATACAGACACCATATTAATGAGATAGAACAATACCATAAGGAGGTCAGTTCTCTTCAAATCAAGCTATAGATTCAGTACAATCCTAAACAAACAAAAAAAAATCCCAACAAGATTTTGATTCAGAGATACAAAGGGCCAAGACACTTTGAAGAAGAAAAGAGAACCGGATGATTGACTCTACCAGATATTCAGAGCTCATATGAAGCCATCCTCACTATGACAGGGTGATACGACACAAGGAGAGGCTCTCATTGATCAATGGCAGAGAAGAGAGAACACAGGAACAGACCCTACACATGTGGGCAGCACTGCAGGTCAGTGGGGAAAAGAATGGTTAGCCCAACAAAGGTGTCCTCAGAAAAACTGCTAAGAATAATGATAGGTCCTTTAAACTGTAGATCAGCTGGGAAGCAATTCAGTCTCTGTTAAGACAGGAAATGTGAAAAAAAAAATCGCCCAGATGAAGACTGTACTAACCGGGGGTGAGAGGAAAGCTGTCATAAAATGGAGGAATGGGCTGTAAAACCATGACAGGCACGTGAAAAAGGAAGCAAAGCAACACAGGAACCAAACAGCAGAAAGAATCAATATGGGGAAATAACCCAGAGGATGAGGATAACATCACCAAAGCAGTTAACATCACACAAAAACCTAAATAAATAAAACAGTATGCAGATGGGCTGAAATAATAACAAAATGTAGTTTTGAGTGGAACCTGTAGAGCTGTTATAGCAAATTAAGACCCTCTTTTCAAAAATAAACTCAATGAACTTTAGAAATTATAAAAATAAATACTAAAATTAAAATAATTGTCATGGAGGAAAAATTTGAGATAACTGTTATGAACAGAAAGTAAAAAGCTAAAGAGAGAAAAGATTAAGGACAGATAAAACTGTGAAGCCTAAAGTTGCCCCAATGGAAGAGTAGTTTTGCCCCCCAAATTAAAAAAGAATATGTTTTTGAGGATATTAAACACTTTCCCTGAAATAAAGATAGACTTGAATCTGCCACCTCAAGAACACAAGGATTATGGTTAAAGACAGTGTATATGGAATTCACCAGTAACTTTCAGCATTGTTTATTTATTCATAACAAGGGTGTATCTACCTCAAATCAATACCATAATAAATCTACACTCTAAATTACAAGCTTTAATAAGATAGAAGTCACCATAAACAAAATTAAAAGATAAGGAAAGTATATTTATAACTTTTGAAATATTTAGCAAACTCTTCCTTATCAAAGAAAGGACAATACCTCAACTGATAATATTGGCAATAAATAAACCAGCAATTCACTGAAGATGCAATTTGAATGGCCAATATACACAAAAAACTGTTCAACATCCCATCTAATCAGTGCAAATTAACTAAATGAATCTCTTTATCTAACACCTTTGCAAAATGGCTGTTGGAATATGGTTCACCGCACTTGCTATTATTAGGAGAATATCTTGGTTCAGCTACTTAGAAAGGCAGCTTGGCAGGGTTTATAACAACTAAGAATTAGAACTTTTTGCCTCAAGAATTCCATTCTTTTGGTTATTGACACAACACAAATACTTGTATACATGCAAAAAAGAGAGAAATATATAATTGTTGCTATCACAGCTTATTGGTAAAAGTAAACAACTGAAAATGACCTAAGCATCTGTCAGTGGCAGAGAATGGTTTAAAAATTATGACATATCTGATTTCACTTATATGTAGAATCTAAGGAACAAAAAGAACAAACTAATCAAAAACAGACTCACAAATATAGTGGATAATTTGATGATGGACAGAGAGGAGGGGGCTTGGGGGGCTGGGAGAACGGGATGAAGGGTTAAAGAAGTACAAATTAGTAGTCGATACATGGTCATGGGGATAGGGAGCACGGCAGAGGGAATACAGTTAGCATTAATATGATGGCTAGGTGGAGGGCCAGGGGAGGGAGGGAGCAATTGGGGGGATCATTTCATGAACTATACAGATGTCTAACCAATGTACTGTATACTTGAAACTAATTAAAATAAATAAATTTAAAAAATTATGATATATTAATTCCATGGAGTAGTATGCAGCTGTTAAAAGGAGTGAGGAAGAGCTATATGTTTATTAAAGTGAAAAGATCTCTAACATTCCACTACTCGAATAAGCGAAAATGCAAAATGGCCTATACAATATAACTTTATTTATTAAAAAGCAAGACACATGTTACGTATTTAGGAAAATAAGTTAAGTGTGTAAATGCATAGAAAAGATAATGAAGGCTATGCCCTCAACTCTCAAGACCAGAATTGGAATCTGCGGGGACATAGGTGGTGAATGGGACTTTTTCCCTCTACACACTTCATGTCGTTTGAAATTTCATGAACAAGAATGTAAAATATAATTTTTTAATTAAAATAATTAAAGAATAAAACTTATTAAGTAATGTTATTTCTGACCCTTTACTAGAGAAAAAGAAATAGGATTTTTAGCCTTTTCCTTGTGCTCTCATCCATTTCAGAACAAAAAATCAAAGCAAATCTGGAAACATTCAGCCTGCCCCTGTCTTTGGCATCTTAGTCCTTTCTCTTCCTCTTACTCCTTTTGTCAAGATCACTGGAGGAAGGACCCAGACCCACAGCTAGAGATGGGAACAGGCCTAGAGCTGAGCCGACCCCGGATCGGTAGGAGAGCACAGCACTGTTTGCACATAGCCTGATGTTTACCTTGAATTTTATGTTTGCTAAAGCACCTTCTTTAAAGCTACCTAAGAGAAGGTAGAGAAGGCCTGAGGGAAAGAGAGGGTTCAGAGCTCACAGGAAAATAACAAATCACTGCCTCAAAGCCTCAGAAGGAACAGCTGACTCCAGACGGGCCCCCAGCCAAGTAGTAGTGTCACACGAGTCCCGTGGGCTGTGACAAGCTGGACTCTCACGTGCAGCTGTCCCGCTGCAGCGTAAACCCGATTCCCTCATCACCTAGTCCTGCATTTCACTGCCCTGCATGTGAGTGTGCTTGTAAAGCAGGTCTAAGGAAAAGGTTTAGATGAGCGTCTGATGACAAACACTAAAGCTGCAATGTGGCCAGAGAGAAAGTTACAGGGAGATAGACTGACCTGATGCTGAGGTCTCTGCTCCCGCTGGCCATCTTCCCGCCCTGGGCGCCCCCTGGGCCTGGAGCCTGGCCTCCAACTCCTTACTCCAGTGTGGCCTGGGTCCTGATCAGGAAGTCTGTGAACCGACTTACCCAGAAATGGCTCCACCCATGAGGGGAAAAGAAAAGTGAAAGTAACTTCCCGTGTGCTGTTGGACACTGTCTCTCTCCTCCTGCAGCCCCGTGGGCGATCTGAGCCATCAAGGCAGCAGGAATGGAGGACAAGGAGTGACAGTCAGAGCCTGGAGGCCAGGGGAAGAGGACCCTGGAGGAGGGGGAGAGTCAGCTCTCAGGAGTCCCCGTGTTTGTGCAAAGACACCAAAAACATGAAAGTAGCCTGGGCAACTGGGCCTGAGAACCTGGAAAGCAGGAGAGGCTGTGATTGAGGAGGGACCTGGGACACAGGCCGTGCCAAGGGGACTGGCTGCCTGAGCTTGATCAGGAAACAGCTTCTGCTCAAACTTCAGTAGTATGCTGAGTCCCCAACCTGGGAGACCCTGCGTGGACCAGGGGTTTGTCCCTGAGCTGAGGCAGCAGCCTCCCAGACCTGAGAGTTCAAGGGCAGGGGGAAGTGGCAGCAGTAGTAGCAGCCACTGGGCCAGAGGACCGAGATCCTTGGCACCTCTGTGGATGCAGAAATGGAGGGGGGCACCAGGGACCTCAGGGGATACACTCAGGCCCTGCTCCCATGTCCTCTTCTAGGAGATGGCCCATCAATCAGCAAGTCCTGGTCCCCGCTGCCCTCCCTTTTTTCCGGGGAGACTGTCAGACTGGGCATACAGTGGAAGGGCGAGTCTGCTCCTTGCTGGATCTCTCTGGGTTCACCCCGCCTGCACAGGCCAGAGCTCTGTGCTCCTCCAGGTTCAAGTGCCCAGGGACAGCGGCCTGTGGGCTGCGGGGTACGTACGGTTGATTGAGGCCTTGTAACTAAGCCCAATTCTGGGGTTCAGTTTTAGAAATCCTTTTTTTTTGGTCACATTTGTAAGCCACATCCCCTGATCCAGTTTTTATCGGAAGGAAAGCTGGTATTTTGAACTCCATCTGTCTCACCCTTTTTTTCCTGTCATTTGGTTCAGACCACAGGCGAGGGAGAGGGGTGCACGTTTCGAGGGCCCACTAACACCTTAAGAGGAGTCAAGCACATGGATATGTGTCTCCCTCCTTGAGTTCTCCTCTGCTGGTGCCCCAGAAAGGTGGAGAGGCGGGAGTCACAGCCCCCTGCCATGGCACAGGGCAATTATCCTGCATGTTGCCTCCGTGACACTTGGTGGCAATATTTTAGCTTTTAGGGGCTAGAGTGAGGCAGAGCCCCCCTTTTCCCACTTTGTAGAACCGCAGAGACTGGGCTTGGTAGTGGTAGAGCTGTGGACGCCCGAGCTTTCCTGCAAAGTGTGTAAGAAGCCAGGGGGATGTCCGGAGGTGAAATGGAGTTCCATCTATCAGGGAGGGGAGTGGATTCGTGGAAAGGGGATGGGAAAAGGCATCTGGGCAGAGGAGAAGGAGGTTAAAGTGTGAAGATCCTGAGGAGAACACTGGGGAACACAGGAGGCCCTCCTGGGCCACTTTGGGAAGGTCTGGGGGCCACGGTGAGGAAGCCCCCAGCCCGCAGTCACCACCACCCCTCACAGCCCTTCAGTTAGAGCCCTGGGCTTCGCCTCAGGGGAGGTTAGTGATCCATACCCGCGCAACCGAACAAGGCTGGCGTCCCTAGTCCCCTGGTTATAGCTATAGCTAGACACACCGCACTCCCGCCACCCACTGAAACCACCTCACGCTGCCCCCCAGGGCCACCCGGCCCCAGAAACACCGTGTGGACACAGGCTGAGGAGATAGCTCTGATATTTGGCAGCTCATGAGCTCAAAGACGAGCTTATGACCTGGACAAAAAGGTCTGGGTCTAAAGTTGTGAGGGAGGCCCCGAGACTGTGGCCCCTTCCATGCCCTCGCAGCCCCTCTGTTTCCCAGAGAGCTCCCCTCTGTCTGGAAATGCCAAGGTGGCCTTGGCCCAGGCCTGAGGCCTGCTTTAAATTACTCGAAGATGAGTAATTTAAAGCAATCAAATTTCGAACATGGATAGCAGAGAATAATTTTTTTTAATTATTATTATTTATACCTACAGCACCTAGTCTTCCTAGGTGGTCTCCCATCCAAGTACTAACCAGGCCCAATCCTGCTTAGCATCCAAGATCAGACAGGATCGGGCTTGTTCAGGGTGGCATGGCCGTAGCCCATGGACTGTGGCTTCACTGAGGCGTGAACCCAGGACCTTCTGCATGTAAAGCAGATGTGCTAACTGCTACACTATGGAACCATGTCTGAGAATAAATTTTTAAGAGAAGTGAAATACTTCAAAGAAGTTGTGGGTTCCGTGCAGACAACCACAGGCAATGTTCCCCCACCCCTTTCTCACCTCCCCCTGAGGGTCATCTTCACCCTCCTCCACCATTAGGGTTCTCTGCTTCCTGGAAGATTGGAGTCCAAGCGTCTGAGCTTCACCTGGCTGTTACTGTCTTACGTTCCCAACTGCTCGACTGAAAAGGGTTGACCTTATTTACGGTGTTCACCGTGTTTAATATTCTGGGAATCCTCGTAGAATCTCCACGTGTCTCATAGTGAGTCCTCGTCGGCACTTGCTGCCATCACTGGTGGATGTGGGACCAGGCAGTTCCACATCAGATTTGCCTTGTAAGGAATAAATTAAGTCTGCTGGGCTCAGTCCCATCCTTGGGAAGCAGGAGGAATGTTTCTTGGCAGCCACCTCCACTTAGCGTCCCCGAGCTAGACCAGGAGCGTCAGTCAGCTGGGCTGGGTACCACAAGGAGTGGGGACGTACAGGGAAGGAGGCGGTTGAATGAGCAACGAAGCCTTTGCAGAGTTGCCGCTCCTAATATTTCTGCAAGTCCCTCTATATATCTATTACTAGTCATGGTGCCCTGGAATGGTTTCCGGA
This sequence comes from Eidolon dupreanum, assembly GCA_028627145.1. Classification (NCBI taxonomy): domain Eukaryota; kingdom Metazoa; phylum Chordata; class Mammalia; order Chiroptera; family Pteropodidae; genus Eidolon; species Eidolon dupreanum. The sequence continues at coordinate 163,528,643 of CM053503.1, read as the reverse complement.
CTGTCCTGGACCTCGGAACAGCTATGTGATACATGAGTGGCAACAAAAGGCTTGCCCCTCATTCAGACTACCTCCGCTCAGCACACAGAAGGACCCACTGGGTAGCAGCCTTCTTTGCTTTTGGCTGGTAAATGGGTGTTTTCACTGAGTGGAGGACTCATGGCCCGGAGCTCAGAATAGCTGAATAGAACAGGAACAGGAGATGACAAATAATGTGCCATGAAGACTCAGTGGTTGTGAGAGAGGAGGTGGGGTGTCATAAGGAGGCTCCACTGTGGTAAGAGGCTCATTTAAATTGTCCCTGTACAGAGGGACTCAGAGGGATATACACACAGAGAGGTGCACAGAGGATTTGGCATCCCAAGTTTATTTCTAGAATAAACGATCCGATAACGGAGCCACTTTAGAATGGAGTCAAAGCTGCCAGGCCTGAGGAACTGCCTTGAACATCTTATATCTCAAATTGTTGGAATGTTAAAACAGGACAGAATAATCTTTGGACTGAGACTAAGCAACCTCGTGTCCCAAAGCACTGTTTGGAAAGATAACAAGTGAGCAGTTGTGACTGCTGAACTGAAGACCACCGGATCGAAAATGAAAAACGTTATTTAGAATGAACATTGCTATGTTATCTGCACCAATAGAAATGCCCGTCTTTTACTGATGTAATTGTTCCCCTTCCCTTTCTCATAAATACCCATTACCTTTGTCTCCTAATTGGAGGATTATTTGGCCTTCTTCCTGAATTAATGATCCCCAAGCAGCTATTCTTATTGATTTCAATAAATGTCTGTTGCCTGTCACTTTGAAAGGTCTTTTCATGTTTACGCTAACACTAGCAAGGCCCATGCGCATCTGCTGCCACTGCCCGGAAATGATGTACAGGGGAGGGGCGGAGCTTGCTTTACCCGCAAGAACTCCTGCTAGAAACTGCTGTGGTTGGGGAGGCTAGTGAGCTGGGAAACCCTAGGACTCCTGCGCCCAGGACAGAGAAAGTCCTGCACAGAGGGTGGAGCGGGCCTGCTTAGGCCGTCAAGCTCTGAGAGCTCTGGCCCAGGGGAAACCCAAACGCCAGTAAGGGGCTTTCCCTCAGGGCCAAGTCCTGCTCTCTCCCCCTGGCCCCCACCTCGCCTGGCACCTCACGTGTACAAACGCTGTGCCTGTGAGGCGGGCTCGCCTCCCAGAGGTTCCCAGCACATGAGCACAGGAGACCCACATGGATCTGGCCAGGTCAAAATGACCCTGGGAACATGAGTGTGGCCCTGGAGTTCTGACAGGTTCTGCTAGACATCTTATGTCTCACCTTCGGATGTTGCTCTTCAGGAGCAAGTGGCCTCTAGGGTCTCTGGGTATAATGGCTTTATAGAAAGCATGGCTGTGCTGGTTTCTCAAGACAATGACATTGAAGTTGAAAACTCATGCATTGTCTTTGACTTTGATCCATTATCTTGGGGCATAAAGGGAATAGAGGGAAAATTCCCTGGAGGTCAGATGCCACTCTACAGCTACTAACAATTTGAGAATGGCCAGTGGTCTGTCTAGTAGGTGACACAATCCCCTCCACAGAAAAAGAGACCCCTTTGCCCTCCCCATGCATGCTGTAGATGGCCTATGGCACTTTCTTCCATGAATAATTCTAGAGGGGATTTCAGCCAGCTGAATGTGGAATCTTGAAGAGTGAGGGACTCACATATACCCGAGGACCTGATTCCAGGCTGAGCTATGTTGACAATGATTTCTCTGGGCTGTGCCACAAGAACCTAGTACTGGAGATTGTGTCCTCGCCCACTGGGGTGCCTGGCAGGTTGGGCCCGGCTTTCCCACTTACCATCAGGCAATGGTACAATACAGGAACCCAGGGGCCATCTCATATTTCCTGATCAAGCAAACGTGAGGACAATTAGCCAGTTCCCGTATAACACTTCAGGCTACATGCAGTGACACAGACTGCAAAAACTAAGAGCGGACACATCTAGAGGAGGGCAGAGTGCAACTGCCAAGGGCTCAGTGACGGTTCTCAGCCTGAGGAGTGGTCACAGACACCAGACAATCTAGAGCCTCATTATTATACAGCTAAGACTAGTCCTCCTGAGACCTCAAGTCTGAGGTCTCAGATCTTCCCAATTGAGACACAGGCCACTGTGCATGAACCCCTGGAAGTGGGGGCCACGGAACGCGGTCCTACCTACCCCTCCACATAGCTGGCAGAATGCAACTAAAGGCGTGAGACAAGTGTGTTAGCACAGGAGCCGCCCCCTTCCCTGGACACTTCACCCTAGTTCCTGGCTAGGATATTGGTGAGGATACCGCTGTAGGAATCCAGAACGCACTGTTTCGTATGAACACTGTAGACTCTTTCTGTCCCACATGCCATTGGTTCAGGGGAAACCTTGAATGAGGGTTTCAGGAGAGAAAATCCTAGTTTTCATGGACTGTAAGAACAAATGGTTTTATGTCAGATAAAAAGTTTCGGACCCGCAGGTCTGAGCGCAAGTGCTAGCTGCAAGTCTGACAAGTATCTTATTAATTACGTTGTTCTGCAGAACCCCTGCTTTGTTTTTGTTTTGTTTTGTGGGGGCAGCAGAAGTCATATTCAGACCGAGTCTGTCTTTGCCAGCAGTTTATTTAGCACAGGTTCACTGTGGGAATTTCACAAGTCAATAGCACACAGGATAGTATCTCTTAATAAGCTAAAGAAAGACATAATATGCACCAAATGAATGACAAATTAATCACACTATTTCTCTGGGAAGGGGAGATGAAAGAATAAAGTTCACATTTAATATGAGGCATGCCTTTTTATATGAGGAGGCACTCAGGAGAATTGGCTACTAACCAAATAACTGATTTCCAGCTGCCAGAACAAAAGTAAAAGTCCCCTGTTGCTTGGGCACATTGCTAGGGAACGAAGATGCCAGCGTTGGTAGGTAGGCAGATCTCTTTCATGGGGCCTCTTCCATTACTGCCTAGGAGGAGTGCATAGACAAGAGCCAATGTCCCCAAGGGTCTTTGGAGAGTTTTCAGGTTGGCTAACTGTTGCCTCACCCAAACTGAAACTCTCAGATAGTCTTCACAAACGCTCAGTATTTACAGTCTAAATGTCCCCTCGCCACAGGTACATTTTCCACATGTTCTCATCAATATGTCCCCAGAAAAGATTCTCAGCTGCTGGACTGCTGACTGCTTATCAATGACAACAGATGTAGTGGCTTTCTCTCTTCTGGGGTTTCCTCATTACTCTCCAGAAAGCTGACAGTTCTGAGCTTCTTGCTTGGCACTGCCAAGCAGAGAGAAGGTGGACTTTCTACCAATGTCTGGGCCGCCACATGGAGGTCTGTGGCTACTCTCAGAGCCAGGCGATAATGAATAGGAAACATCTTGTGCTGGCTGCTTCTGAGTTTCCTCTTCCCTCCAAAGTCCCCCTGCCTTTGCTCACTTTCCAGAAGCCTCAGGCAGCTGTTCTCTGAATATTGTCCTCCCAGGGACACGCCCCACCAGTTTACACAGAGAGAGTTGGAGAAGCCCTGTTCCCGCCTCCCAGACAGAAGCAGTTCTCTCCATCAGAGAGGGGTGTGTGCTGATGCCCAGGGGAGCCACTCTTGGAAGGTTTAGGCAGAGGGAGCATTACCAGGAGCCCCAGGTCCTTCTGCAGCTCCCAGGGACACAGGCACCCTCCCCGCAGGTCAGACCACAGCTGTGCAACCCAGCATCACAGTGAACAGCCAGTATCTGTGTCCAGGTAAATGGGACTGGATGGGTGACAGGTTTAGTGACCTTCCTTGCTCTGGGCTGTCTGGGCAGGAGGGGCGGACACCCTCCCTTTGAGCATGATGACCAACTCAGACTTTACCTCCACAGCACAGGGCAGGGGGAACCCAGTCAACATGCTCCATTAAGGAACCCCAGGTTCTGCGGCTCCGGTGACTGGCTCGGGACTGCCCCGTTCCTTCCATTAAATAGCAGGTCCACCTCTGGGTGGGGTCCCTGGGTGGGTGCCATTCGTCAGTCATGTTTTCCTTGGCTGTCCAGCCTTCTCTCCCTTATTCTAAAGGCCAATATTTCTTTGGGTGGACCACTTATAGCCTTTGTGTGCAGGTGTGGAGGGACTGTTGACCCAGACACTGGCCCTTGAACAAGCCTGGCCAGCCGAACCCTCTTTGGGGAACTGGACTCTGAGTGAAATTTGTTAAGGAGTTAAAAAATATAGTTGAGTAACATTCGTTCAGTGGCACATTGGTTTGTAAGTCTTTTCTCCTATTCTTTAGGGTGACTTTTCATTTTGCTGATTATTCTTTGCTGTGCAGACATTTTTGAGTTTGCTGTGGTTCTAATTAGTTCTTTTTGCTTTTATTGCCTGTGTTTTTGGTGCCATATATATAAAATCATTGCTAACACCAATGTCAAGGAACTTTCCCTCCTGCGTTTTCTTCTAAGAGTTTATAGTTTCAGGTCTTACATTTAAGTCTTTAATCCATTTTGAGTTAATTTTTATTATATAAGATAGAGTCCATTTTCATTCTTTTGCACATGAATATCTACTTTTCTCAGCATCACTTATTGAAGAAACTATCTTTTCCCCATTGAGTATTCTGGCTCAATCGTCAAATATTAATTAACTATATGTACATGGATTTATTTCTGGGCTCTCTATTCTCTTCCATTGGTCTGTGTTGTTTTTATGCCAGTACCATATTATTTTGTTTTCCATAGCTTTGTAATATAGTTTGGATCAGGAAATGTGATGCCTACAGCTTTGTTTTTCATTCTTAGGATTGTTTTGGCTATTGAGAATCTTTTGTGGTTCCATAGGAATTTTAGAATTTATTTTTCAATTTCTGTAAAAACATCTGGAATCATGATAGGGATTGCATTGAATCCATAGATGACTTTGGGTAATGTTTTATGCTTACATTTTCATCTGTCTGAAGGTATTTTTTATTTCCCTTTTCATTTATTCTTTGACTCACTGGTTGTTCATTAGTACATTGTTTAATCTCAATGTATTTGTGAATTTTTCAGCTTTCCATTGTTACTGGGTTCTAGTTTTAAAACATGTGGTAGAAAAAGATATGATATAATTTTTATCTTCTTGACTGTGTTGAGACTTGTTTTGTTACCTAACATATGATTTCTCCTAGAAAATGTGTGTGTGCTTGAGAAGAATGTATATTCTGTGGCTGTTGGATGGAAACTTCTATATATGTCTGTTAGGTTCATTTGGGCTATAGTGTTGTTCAGATCTGCTGTTTCCATATTAACCCTCTATCTGAATGATCTATCCATTGTTGACAGTGAGGTGTTAAATTTCTTCACTATTATTGTATAGAGGTTTATTTCCTCCTTTGGTCTATTAGAATTTAATTTATATATTTATGTTATCTGATGTTGAGTGCATGAATATTTATAATCATTGTATCTTCTTGATGAATTCACCCCTTTACCGTTCTATAATGTCCTTCATTGTCTCCTTTGACCATTTTTAGTTTAACGTCTATTTTCGTGATATAAAAATAGCTTCCCTTGCTTCCTTTTGGTTTCCATTAGCTTGAAATATGTTTTACTAACCCTCCCACTTAGTTGATGTGTGTTCTTAAAGCTAAAATGTGTCTCCTATAGGCAGCATATACTTAGATCTTGTTTTTTAAATCCATTCAGCTATTCTATGTTTTTTGATTGAAGAAATCAATCTATTTCCATTTAAAGTAATTATGATAGTTAAAAACTTACTATTGCCATTTTGTTAATTCTTTTTTCAAATTTATTTTTTTAATTGAAAAAAATGATTAATTTTTCCCCATCAACCTTTTCCCTCCTCCTGCCCCCACCCCTCCTGGTAGCTACTAGTCCATTGTCCATGTCCATGAGTCTCTGTTTGCTTGTCCTGTTAATTCATTGCTTTTAGGTTTATATCCCACATATAAGTGATATCATGTGATTTTCAATTTTTTTCTGTCTGACTTATATCACTTAGTATGATTATTTCAAAGTTGTTAATTCTTTTCTTACTGTTTTGTACGTACTTTGTTCCTTGCTTCTTCTCTTACTCTCTTCCTTTGTGATTTGATGACTTGTGGCAGTATACTTTGACTCCTTTATCATAATCTTTTGTGTACGAACTACAGATTTTTCCATTGTGGTTAACAAGAAGCTTACGTAAACTATCTTATATTTATAATTTTTATTTTAAACTGATAACTTTGATAGCATAGCACAAAGTTTACACTTTTACTTCTTCTTCCTCATATTTAAGGTTATTGATGTTAAAATTTACATATTTTCAATATTGTGTATTGAATAATAAATTTTTATAGTTATGAATATTTTTAATACATTTGTTTTTAATTTTTACAGTGTAGTTGTAATGAATTCCATAACACCTTTACTGTATCAGAAAATCTGACTTCAATTGTATATTTACCATCACCAGGGAGTTTTATGCATTCATATATTTTTATAATGTTAATTAATATCCTTTTATTTTAGCTTGAAGAAGGCCCATTAACAGTTCTTAGAAAGCAGGCCTACTGGTGATGAGCTCCCTCAGCTTTTGTTTGTTTGAGAAAGTCTATTTCTCCTTCATTTCTGAAGGACAGCTTTGCTGGGTACTGTCCTTGGTTGACAGTTTTCTCTTTCAATATTTTTAACATATTATTCCTCTCTCTCTTATCTGAAAAGTTTCTGTTGAGGAATCCACTGGTAGTCTTATGGGGACTTCCTTGCATGTGGCAAGTCATTTTTTCAAAATTCTCTCTTTGTCTTTGACTTTTGACAATTTAATTATAGAGTGTAATCTGTAGCCCTTGTCAGGTTCAACTGATTGGATTCGTTGGGCTTCATGAATTTCAAAGACTATGTCTTTCCCCAAATATGGGAAATTTTCAACCATTATTGTTTTAAATAAACTTTCTGTCCAATTCTTTTTCTTTCCTTAATGATGTCTTATAAGTCCTGTGTGTATTTTTCACCCTTTTTCACTCTTCTTTTGCTCCTCTGACTAGAGAATTTAAAAACAGCTGTTTTCCAGTTCACTGATTCTTCTGCTTGAGTCTACTGTTGAAGCTCTCTATCAAATTTTTTAGTCCAGTCATTGTAGTCTTCAGCTCTAGGATTTCTGTTTGTTTTTTGATAGATTCTTTTTCTTTGTTGAACTTCTCGTTTTGTTCATGCATTGTTTTCCTAATTTAATTGAGTTGTCTGTCTGTATGTTCTTATAGTTTTCTTAACTTCCTAAGAGGATTACCCTGAATTTTTTTGTCAGACAATTTATAGATCTCTATTTCTTTAGGGACAATTATTAGTTTTTTAGTTTCCTTAGGTGGTTTTCCTTGTTCTGCATGACTCTTAATTCTTTTCGTTGGTACTAGCGCATTTGAGTAAGCAGTCTCCTCTTCCAAAAGTTACAGCTTAGCCTCAGCAAGGAAAGACCTTCATCAGTTGGCTCAATTTTGGGTACTAGATGGAAGAGCTAGTAGCATCCATGCAGGTGGGCAAGGCCACTGTCTGTCCATGATCTGTGGTTGGGAGGTATATGCTGGATCTGCTCTGTGGTTGGTTGAGCCTGCTGTTTGGTCTATCTGATTGGGCAGGGCTCCTGGCTGTGTTTCATTGTCAGATGGGGCCATTTGCTGGGCTCTGCAATCACCTCTGGTCTGGTGAGGTTTCGGAATTTTTACCTGGAAGTGTGGTAACACCTGTTGAACTCCACATTTGGGCCACATTACAGCGTAGGCCCTGCAATAGCTCCTGGGTGATGGAATTTCAGGCTATGCTCCCCAGCCTGATGGTGCCTCTTGCTAGACTCCATATAATATGTGCTACAGGCAATACTTTATTGTTGAATGGGAATTCAGGCTATGCTCTGTGATCAGGCAAGGTTGAAGCCTATTCCCTAAAATTAGCAGGACCATAGCCTTGGCTTCACAATCAGTTGGACTACTATCTGTACTCTGCTATTGTACATGGTTTCTGGCCAGACTCTCTGGTTGGGAGGGGCCTCAAGCTGTATCCTGGAGTTGGGTGGGATTAGACACTGCTACACAATTGGTCAAGGTCATTGTCCAGGTGGCACTGCAAACTATTCTCTGTGATTGGGTGGGCTCATGAGTAGGCTCTTTGCATGGATCAGGCTGTAGGCTGGGCTTTGGTGCTGGGCAGGGCAGTAGACTGAGTTGTGTGGCTCAGTAGTATTATAGGCTTTTCTCTGTAGCTACCTGAATTCCTTAACTGGGCTATATGAAAGCTCAAGACTGGGAGCTACATTCAGCAGTCAGTTGAGGTAGTAAAGTTGCTTTATCCCCTTCATGGAGTACTAGAATGGGCTCCATGGCTGGTATGGCCTGCTTGGGGACCCAAATCAGGCAGAATTGCCAATCAAGCTCTCAGGTCAGATGAGACTATCAGTTCGGGTCTGTAGAATGGCAGAGCCACTACTTGTGATCTCTGCTTCATCACTGCTGATAGCAGAAATGTGATCCACCGACACCTGAATGCTGGTTGTTGTAAGCCCCACCCTTGCTTAAGTTTCTAGCAGTCATCTGATAGCAATGAATCACTTAGCTTTTGCCTATAGACTACTGGGTGAAATGGAGATGTGGAAGGCATCACAACCATTGCATCATTAAATCTTTGCAGGTGGTTTAATCTCTGCCATTTCCTCCTTCCTCGGGAATATAATATTGCTTTCAACTTACTATTTTTACCATGAGAAACTTCAGTTTCAAAGCCTTCTGGTTGGCTTTTCCTAAGACAGTCATTGGTGTTTCATAAATTAAGGAACGGTCAGTTGAAGAACCAGTTTGGCAAGCTGCTATGAATGTCCTGATTATACATTCAGGAACTTGGGAAATGACCGCTAGGTGGCTTCGTGTATTGGGTGGGCTCACTGTTAGATGTTACCTTCCTAGACTCTTTTTTAACAGGTTCCATGATGGTGATTCGGATTCCCAGATATTAGCATCTCAGGTGCTGTAACGACAACCCTTAAAAGATGTGACTGTTTTCTTTTGCTTTGTATATGGTTACTTGAATGAATGGCCATAGTTGAAGAACTCAGGGAATCACTGCTATGAACATTTGCAAGGTTTCTTATAAGATCTGTACTCATTTCCATCAGCAGGTTCAGGGTCTAAGAAATGACTCAGATATGGAAACTCAGCATGACATCTGGACTTTTTATTGGGGTAGCTGACCTCAGTCATCTGATCATCTCTTTTTAATCTACTTTGATGATATTATGAAACAGCACCTTTGTTGGCTGTCCTTCTGTCTTACTTGTAAGAACACCTGTCCTATCAACTATCTCCATAGACTTCTATGGGGCAGGTTCCTTGCTGTCATTCTAAGCTTGCTGCCCATTACAGAAACTACTTCATCTTGCTCTGAAAGTTAATGCTGCCACTTGCTTCTGTCATTCTGGAATCCTATCATCCCATTTGCTACTAGGACCCAGTTCTGTAAAACATTCCAAATTATTCCAAATCACAGAGGACAGCTCCTGCTGAGAATCTCCAGATGCTGGTGGCCCCTCAGCAGAGTGTTCCTTATCGCCTTGTTCAGTTAGTGTCTCAGGCCTCCTGAGGACACGGGCACCTGAGGAATGTGTGTTCCAGTTGGATTGAGTAGAGCTATGCCAACTTTCCAAGGAAGAACTTTGGGTCCCCTTTACCAAAGTCTGCTCTGGCAGGTCTGGTATCTCTACCTCCACTTCATCTAGTGTGCACTGTGCTTCATAGCAAGCCTCTAAGAACCACCCAGGAGCATATTAGAATCATCCCCTTGGCCCTTGCCAGGATAACCTCTGTGCCACAGAACAGTTCCCCCTCACTGATAATTCTTCCTAACCCATTTCATATTCGTTCATTCAGCACCCAGGATCTGCTCCCAGACACAACCTCCTGGCACCTACTGGTACACGTTGGTCAGCTGCATTGGTGTAGAAACCGTCTCCTCACCTAGCAGCCCTTGCCAGGACTTGCCCATTGGGTCATGCTATGAGGACTCTGCAGTTTTCATTCAAGCAAGATGTGGAGGGGAGTAGTAGTTTGTTTTCTAATAAGGAGCAGGGGGTGCTTTTACAGACCAGTGGGTTCAGAGGGATCTGGAGTTCAGAGTTCTCAGGTGCATCTACCTAGAAAGCACCATTCTGAGTTTCAGGGTTTCACTCCTTCTTTATCAGGGACCTGACTTTGGAATAAGAGCTTAGAATTCAGTCTTCCCTGAAGTTCTGCCATTCTTAAAATTAGGGCCTGTGCCAGGCCTTCCTTACTGTCTGCCTTCCAGCTGCAGATATGAGAGTCTGTTTATTTTAGGTGGTGACTAATAAATTTCAACCTGTTATTTACTCTTTTCAACACATTAGTGGCACTTGGCAATAGACCCCAAATCCACAGTTCCTATAGTTATAATTTCTCCCTTCGTAAATGCTGGTGGATTGTACCAGCTACTGTCCTCATCCCCTATATCTCTTCCAGTTTCCTACAAGTAAAAGTTTTGGCAGTGGCAATGTTATAGCACCACAGGAACATCAATATTCCATCTGTCACCATATGGCTGGACAGTGATCCAAGTCCAGAACTCTATCCTTAGGTCCTGCTTGCTAGGACCATTATGTTAAGTTGGGTTCCCTAGAAGCAGAGCCTGATACAAAGTCTCTTAAGAAAGTGATTTATTGTGAGAGTTTAATGAGGAGAAGTGGGGTGAAGAAAGCAGAATAGCATTATGAGAAAAGCTAGGCAAGGACGTGGTTACAGCTGGAGACTAGCTCCAGTCTGATCCCAGTGGAGAGCACAGGAACATGAATTATACTACTCATTGGTTCCCCCTTGGGGCTTGGGGCTGGAACCCAGGCCAATGAGGCATAACTTGCAGGTGAAACAGGCTCCTTTTGGCCCAATACAATACTCTGGGGAGTGGTGGCATCAGCAGCCAACCCTCACAGCAACTGTGGGATGAGCAGCCTACCATCGAAGGGAGTTTTCCAGGGTACCAACAGCATTCACTGCTGCAGTGAACTTTTCTCATTTGTTTCCCAAATAGCAAACACTTCTCTGAAATTCTTCTCAAATTCTTTCTCCAGTCTAATTTTCATTATGACAAAGTCATTGCACTGAAAAAAAAAAAAGATAAAAATAATGTTAATCATTATCAGTGTCTATAGACACCTTGCAATTGAGAATGATCAGAACTTTTGCTGTGAACACCAAAATTACATTAACAAGGTTAAAATTAAAAACTCATGTGGCTAAGAGTAACATATGTGTCCTAAGTGCATGATTATTTATTATTAACTAGACAGAAATGGTAGAATTATTACTGTACTTAGGGACTCTTCCTTTTTGCTTTGGGTTGTTTAATTTAGTAAGAAAAGTGATCCAAGGTCTTTGTAACAATCAATAGTACAGGGTGTCTAAGTATAACCAGTGATCCTCCTTTTGGCTTGTCACTTCTATTCCCCTCTGGTGACCCCTGTTAAATACATGCAAAGAAATTGGAATTTGGGATTTCTGAGAAGTTTGAGTGAGTATATTAGGGGAGAGATAAGAAGCACAATACGACGTAGAATATAATTCTCGTCTCCCTTTGTTTGGAGAAGGGAGGAAGCTGCTGTTCTCAATTGGTACCTCTGGCCTTTGAGAGTGAAATGTGCTCTTGGTGTTCTGGGGTTCTGGTTGCAGGGATACCTCCTGATTCACTGTTATTCTCCATCCAGAGTTTAAAAAGTTGATCACATTCAGAACCCTTGCTTGTATAAGCTTGTGATAGGATGAGATAAACTGTAAAATATCTGAGCACCAGGAAATGAAGGCTGAGTGACTCCATGGAAAGAAAAGGAAATGGGAGCGGGGAGAGACACTCACTTTGTAAGGTGTCTTGCTGCTCTCAAAGGTGAAGCGCATGTCCCGCACAAACATCCCCACTTTGAGGTAACTTCGCTTATTTAGCTTTTGCTTGATATCGTTCAACCTCATAAGTTCCCCCATGCACTGAGAAGTCTCTTTTCTCTGGTGGAAAAAAAAAATCAGTGAGAGAATTTCTGCAGTGTATGTCTGCTGTCTGTGGATTCCTGTAAAATTCAGCAGAAATACAACAAGGTAAACATGACAAAACTCTGACTCTCACTCCCATGGGCTTCACAAATCCCACAAGTGCCGTGTCAAGGTCAGGAAACATCACGGCTGCCTATATCATGGTGTGTTGTCATTACTCACATAATTATCATGTGGAGTCTTCGCAAAAACGTTCATCACTGAATGACAATAGATATTCACGAGGAGGAACTCACATTTCTGAAAAAGAAAGAGGCTGTGAATGAAAAGCAGCTTGAAGAGAATGAGCCACATGTAGGCCCGGGCAGAAGCATGACCACACCAGTTCTTCCAAAAGTTTCCCCAGACAGGTATGGCTCTAGGAAACAGTCTCGTAATGGTTGAGTTATTTATTATTATTATTATTATTATTTTTGCAGACAAGTTCTGGTGAGATTTCAGCGTGGTCGAGACATGGCTTGGAAGAGCGGGCTCCCTTTAGCGCCTCCCACTCACCCTGTGACTGACTTCTCACATGTGCGTGGAAAGGACAAGGCTTGGGGCTTGAATCTGACTCACCAACTGCTCCTCAGGCCCCATCTGCCTTGTCAGGACCTCAGTTTCCCTGTAACACTTCTGACTTCCTAAATATGGCTTCATTCTGCAGAAGATGCAACTCCATGGGCTCCTGAGAAGTTGGACATAAGTAAGCAAGGGCTGGGCTCCTGGAAACAACCACTGTTCCTACAACTGCCACTGTTTTTCCTTTTGGGAATGGCCTGTGGGCAAAGCCAAGGAATGAAGGGGACACTTCCCAGTCTCTAAGACCCAGATTGGGTCTGAGCCAATAACCCAGTTCCCATTGAGGGTAGCAGCTAAGGGTAAGTGGGTGGAGGGTGGTGTTGGGGTGAGTGATGGGCTCTCCTTTCTCCATCGAAACTCCGGGAGTGCGAGGACCCCTGTCTGCCAGGCCTCGGTGCCTGAAACTGGACTTTAACCCCTGGGACCTTGGGTTTCCATCAACCAGTTGAGAACATGGCAAAATAAAGGAACCAGGCGAGGTTTCCTGCATTTTCTGTTAGCACAAACCACTGGCATTTCCACTCCTATGAAAAGGAGTCTGTGCTAGAACACTTCTAGGGAAGGACAAGAGCAGTAAAAAGGCAAAGGAGCCAGCCACCGGTCCCAGCTGCCCAGAGGACAGAGGAGAACACTACGTGCCTGCCACTAGCATCTTTAAACAGCTCTCCAGATCACACTGCTGGGGCTCTTTCCACTGATCCTGCTCTTTCTGCATCAGGACACAAGTCGGAACTCCCCTGGGGGAGTGTGCCTGACAGTGGGGAGGGTCCCTAATGAGGAGGGAGGGGGTGCATCTCACAAACCTCTTAGTTTCCACAGGTGGCAGGTGACAGTCCTCATGAAAGGATCTTGAACAAGTGTCACAACAAAACAGCTTTCCTCCATCATGGCAGACCTCACATATATCTGAGTTTCTCCGCTAGAGGGTAAAACAATGTCTATATTACTGGCGAGACCTAAAGACCAGCACTATGGGAATCAAGAACTCACAGACATAATCTTGAGAAAGAACAAAGTTGGAGGCATCACACTACCTGATATTAAACTATACTCCAAAGCTACAATAATCAAAACAGCATGGTACTGGCATAAAAAACAGACACACTGATCAATGGAACAGAATAGATCCACACCTATACGCTCACTTAATATATGACAAAAGAGGTGAGAATATGCAGTAGGGTAAAGACAGTTTCTTCAATAAATGATGTTGGGAAAATTGGACAGATACATGCAAAATAAAAGAAACCGGACCACCTTCTTACATCGTATACAAAAATAGACTCAAAATGGATTAAAGATTTAAATGTAAGACCTAAAACCATAAAAATTCAAAGGAAAACATAGGCGGTAAACTCTCTGATATTACTAAATGGTAATTTCTTTTCAGATATATCTCCCCAGGCAAGGGAAACAAAAGAAAAAAATAAGCAAATGGGACTATATCAAACTAAAAAGTTTTTGTACAGCAAAGGAAACCATCAACAAAACAAAAAAGACACCCAACTGATTGGGAAAAGATATTTGCTAATGATACATCTGATAAGAAATTAATATCCAAAATATATAAAGAACTCATACAACTCAAAAACAAAGCAAAAAAACCCACAAACGATCCAGTTAAAAATGGGCAGAAGACCTGAACAGACACTTCTCCAAAGAGGAAATACAGATGGCCAATAGACATATGAAAAGATGCTCAAGATCACTAATCATCAGAGAAATGCAAATTAAAACCACAATGAATTATCACCTGACACCTGTCAGAATAGTTATCATCAATAAATCAAAGTACAAGTGTTGGCAAGAATGTGGAAAAAAGAGAACTCTCATATACTGTTGGTGGGATTGCAAATTGGTACAGCCACTACAGAAAACAGTCTGGAGGTTTCTCAAAAAATTAAAAATAGATATACTTTTTAACCCAGCAATTGCACTTTTGAGTATTTATCCAAAGAAAAGCAAAACAACAATTTGTAAAGATCTATGTACCCCTTTGTTCATGGCAGCACAATTTACAATAGCCAAGATATAGAAACAACCTAAATGCCTATCAACAGATGATTAGATAAAGAAGTTATGGTTCATATATAGAATGGAATATTACTCAGCCATTAAAAAAATGAAATTCTACCATTTGCAACAACATGGATGGACCTAGAAGTTATTATGCTGAGTGCAATGTCAGAGAAAGATAAATATCATATGATTTTACTTACATGAGAAATATAAGGAACAAAATGAACAAAATAATCAAAAACAGACTCACACATATAGAGGACAATTTGGTGATGGACAAAGTGGAGAGAGGGTTGGGGGCCTAGGAGAATGGGGTGAAGGGTAAAGAAGTACAAATTAGTAGTTGATAGATGGTCATGGGGATGGGGAGCATAGCAGAGGGAATGCAGTTAGCATGAATATATTGGCTAGATGGAAAACCAGAGGATAGAAGGAGCAATTAGGGGGATCATTTTATAAACTCCATAAATGTCTAACCAATGTATCATATACTTGAAATGAATAAGAAAACATACAAAAAAATCATAGTGGAAAAAAACCAAAGAAATGAGAAAATACTCCCAATGTAGCATTAAATGGGAAAGTCAGGATATAAAATGTATGTATGATAAAGAGCAATTTGGGAAATATACTTATCACTATCTCTATCTCTATGTATAGAGCGAGAGGGGAAAAAAAGAAGAAAAAGTAAATAAAGAAAATGCACCAGAAAAAAAAAAAAGAACTCACAGCACTTTGTGAACTTGCACGGACACTTATGTGCCCCTCCTTGACCTTTGAATGGATGTCATGGGGTGGTTTCAGAGGAAATTGTGAAGTGCAGTGAAGTCCAGGAGGAGGGATCTGTGTGTCAAACCAGAAAAGTTTTCTCTATAAACCCAGAGATACTAACACAGACAGACTAGCCGCAGAACAAGACAATGATTTCATAAGAATCTGAATCATTTTTATACCTCAGATAAAACCAGGTCCTGAAATTGAGCGTTAAATCCGTTTGCCTACAACACAATGACTGACAGGACTCATGGAAAGGAGGAATGTTGAGAATTTAATAAGATGGAATAAACTGCTAAGAGAGCACTGCGACCTGTCGTCTTGGTTGTGGCCTCCCCATGATTGAAAGGGGTTCCTGAATTGTAGATTCTGTGCCTGGAGGGTCCCTGGGACTGTGACGGTGCCTTTGGATTGGAAAGACCATGGGCACAGATGATCAGGGGGATGCCAGGAAGGATGGAGCTCTTGGGCTTTGGGAGTCTGGAGAAGGTGCCCCATGACTCAGCTCGGCATGTGGAGGTACTCCCTCTGAGTGGCCAGGAACGTTGGTAATTGTTTTGTTCTATAACAATTGCTGTCCTTAATCACCTGATATTGGATTCTCATACGTCTCAATATGTTAGGGCTTTAGTCAGATTTACTTTCATTTGGAGAAGATAAAACCTGACAGTACTTGTGTTCAAGCCTTGTGGAGTAACGCCTACTCTTTAAATTCAACACAATTTATAGAACAGATAAAGTGATACACTGTATTATATACAAATACATGTGTATTCATGACAGAGAACTGGCCTGTGACTGAGTCCTTCATCAACCAAGAAAATGCGGTGTAAGGACTAAAATCAAAGCTCTATTTGACGTGCTGCTTTGACGTCTGGTAAGATTGAGAGAGCCTCCAAGGTCCTGACGTCAAGTGCTCCTCCTGTCTCTGCTCCCCTGGAAAAGGTCCCACAGTCAAACAAAGCTCCTTGTCAAGGGACCATGTGTAATTCTGCATATCCTGGACATCGGGAATCAGTTCCCCCCCAGCCATAGAACTGTTCAAACCAGCCAGTCACAACCCCCTGTGGGAACCAAGGGGCCACCCCACCCCTCACTGCCCCTGGTTGTTCACTGTTCCTGATGGCAACCTTTCTGAGTCCCTGCATGGCTGGCACTACCTTCCCTCCTTGGGCTGGGAGTCTTCGTACTGAAGACAACTGTCAATCTATCTGTCCAATGACAGATGTCATACTGACATCCCCAAAACTGTCAGGTGGACATCCCTCCCTCATCAATGGGATGAAGAGGAGGTGATTAAAACAGGGAACCACTTTGTTCTTTTTTTTTTCAAATGATAATCAATGTTAACACATGAATCAGGAGCTGTGTGAGTGACATGCCTGCCAGTGTATTTGATGCTGCTTGCTCTTCTGGTTCTGCCTTCTGAGAGAATAGAGACACTCTGAGAACAACTTAGGGGTAGTTCTATCCCAGATAGAAGCATCCTGTGTATACCATGGGCTGTCAGAGAAATTCTTACCTTCCTGTGACCATCTGAGGTGACACAATTGGGACTGGCTTGGGAACCGGCCCACCCATTGATGAGTGCTGGGTGAAAGGAATGTGCACAATTGAAGAGCAGAAGGTGGCAGGGATGACAGCATCCACCTTCCTCTGCCATGACCATTTCTGCTTTCCCACAACACTTGAGGTCTGTTTCATCATTCTCCTGAGTATAAGTGACCCTAGCCAGGAAGCAGGAAGCTGGCATGTGGTACTGAGAGTGACATGATGCTTTTGAAAGCAGGGGCCTCCAACAGCAAGAGAAGTTCTGGGAGGCACAAGGGACCCACAAAGGTAGTAGCGGGTCCTGAGAGCTGCCACTTTGAGGAGCTTCTGTTCTTGTTCAAGAAAACACAAAATATAGGGGCAACTTGTTGCTGAAAAGTGTTGCGCCCGTGGATAAGGAAAGAATCCTGTTATTTGGAAGTTATTGTGTTTTTTAGGTAATCTTGATACCTGGAGAATGATAGAGACACCACTCTTTATAAAGTAGTCACTGAATGGGCCAAACAATAATTTCCCTTCAGTAGACAAAGTGGGTGAAATGTCCCAAGGACTGATAGTTCAAACAATCTAGAACATTAGGTACCATAAAGGCCAGGACCTCACATTCCCAGTGGAAGATGAAGTCCTAGTGGCCAGCTATGTGTGACCTATTGTAGAAGTCTCTGAAAGTCTTGGATGGCCATTGCTGAATGAAGTGTGGAAGATTTTTATGTATTCTGTAATCATATTTGCTTTAAATCTTCTCTCCTTCCCCTCCTTCTCAAGATCTCCTTGATATCCAGTCTTGGAAAAGCCATCATTTTGTTCTGAATCTAGACTGTACATTATGTATTCGTTTGTTGCCTCCATAGCCACTTCCACAGACAGAAAGGAGGTCTGCACAGCCCCTCAGGGGGAGTCAAAGGGGTGGCATCAAGGTCAACCATTTTCCAGGTCAAGCCCTCAAACAAGATACATCGGTCTCCCAAGAGCTTCCTCCCCTATAGCTCCATCCTCATGAAGGGTAATACATTCCACTTGAGAAAGAGTTCTGTGTGTCTGTGTATATTTTATTGAAAGATGAAAAAGTAGGAAAAGACATAAGCTTTTAGCTGCTTGCCTCATGGAATGGTATATGGTTTCGCTATGTTCCAAGTTCATCTAGATGATTGTGAGCAAACTTTTGCTTTATTAGATTTCATTAAAGTGAGAAAACAGTATCCTTTATGAAAAATGTCTAGGTTTGAGTTGAAAAACTTTCGATCTTATTATGAGATTTTTTATTGTATAATCATGTTTGCTTTATGACTCTGACACCCTTACAACATCTGCATCTGTAGGTAAAACTCATCTATGAGACCTATTTTGATGATTCCTTCTTATCCCCACTTCCAATGCCTTACCATTCAGTGATGACCTTGCGCACAACCTAATATTCAAAATAGAAAGTCCAAAGGCCCATGCAAAAAATAACAGTAAAATAAAGTAACATAAAAGACAGGGGAGAGGGGAAGAGGATAATATAAAATTATATATTATTTCATTACAATTACACAATTGAGAAACTATCAAAGAAGATGCTGTACGTATAAAATCGGTTATGTAATAAGAACTGTAGAATGCAACAATTACCTTCTTTTTCCTGCTATATGATCTTGGAGGTTTAGGCAGAAATCCAGCCTGAAAGATAAGAAGATCCAAGTAGATGGTTAGCCTGTGTTTCTGTTTAGTGAATATGGCATTTTCAACTTCATCATCAATATTTCTACCTGACTGTCCCACAGTCAGCTCAAACCAAGGTGTCTCAGTGAGAAGCCATCTCCCTCTCTTCACCTGCACTTCTTCTAGAATTCAATCAATGGTGGCTGGAGAATCATCCTTAGAACCTTTTCCCTTTCTCTAGTGTTTTTATTTCCTTAAGTTTTAGGAGGTTTTCCCTTCACATTGTCTTTGACACCTCTCACTTTTCCATTGTTCCCAGTGCCACTCAAGCGTGCATCCTCACACCAGGGCTATTTCATCAACACACACTATTCCATACATCCTGGAAGTCAGACACTCTGGACAACCTTGGACACACAAAGGTGGACAAGCCTAGAGGGGTCTGGAGAGAAAAGAAGAATGCACAGAAGGAGAATATAATACAGTGTGAGAAAGGCCTTAGCAGTGGGAACAGGGAGCCCAGGGAGGGGATGACCAGGGCAGGTTGGTCAGGGAATATTCAGAAAGGGGTGACAGCTGAGCTGGAAATTGCAGGAAGAGTCTGGGTTTGTTGGTCTGAAAGACAGTGAAGTCATTTCGCGGCTCCCTGGCTGTCTCAGATACCATGTTGAATAGATAATTTCGCACTTCAGAAGACCTTACTTGTTCTGCACTGTTTATGTTACGAGTTTAAACTTTTTTGCCTGACATTAAAACTTGCCACGAAAAACCCCAGTGGATGGATTATGCTGTACCACACACCATCCATTTACCTCAACCCACAGAGCCCTTTTACCATGTTGAGGTGCTGCCTTCTGCTGAGGTATGAGCTAAAGCCTCAGGGCTTTGGCTACAACTCAACACACATTTGGTGAGCAAATGAAAGGCACAAGGAAAGGTACATCTCTTGCCTCCGTTACTAGAATGCCTACCTCCATCAGATATTTTAAGGTCTTCCCACCGCTACGCACACTCAGCTTCCAGTTACTTGACTTTTCGTAGCCTCCTATAACTTCAAATTCCCTGGGGGTGTACCAATTTCCATCCTCACTCTGTATACACTTCACGGTGGCTCCTGTAAGACCGGGGTAAATTGATCCTGAAACTTGTTCTCAGAGCTCTGACGGTTTGCTCCCGCCACACTGGATCTGCAGACACCCAATGCTGACTGAAGATTGGTAGCAGAGAGTCTGAACTCCCCTTTCAGACTTCAGAATTCTCAAACTCAACTTGTATGTCCCTTCCAAAGAGATGTTCTGCTTTGTGCACACATTTCTTTGAACTTTGTGCAACTAAAAAGTGATCATTACCATCAGAATCCACATTATAAAATTATTTCAAAATCACTTACAATGAAAAGCAAGTGATTTTGAACAATGAGAAGATTCCATTTGTTATCAAATTCTGGGGGTAGAGAACAAGCGAGACTCTCTGATGGCCCTGGGGGCAATGTGGTGGCAGAACCTCAAGTTGGACTGAGATCTCAGGTAGGGGGGCCCTGCTACTCAGAATGACACACCCGAAACCTCTGTGCCATCTATTACAATATCTTCCATGAAAGTTTAATGGCACTATTGAGCAGAAAATTTTCCATCCCAGAAATCATGGGTAGCTGACATTTCAATAATTGTGAAAAGTTATTCAGTAGAAAATTTAACTTATCTATAAATGATAGTCATATACTTAACAACATTATTCATTAGAGAAATGGGAGTCAAAAGCACAATAAGATACTACATCACACCCACTAAGACGGCCATAATAAAAAGTCAGACAATAACAAGCATTGGTAAAGATTTGGAGAAATTGGAGCCCTCAGACATTACTGGTGGGGATATAAACTGGTGCAGTACTGTGGAAAATAGTTCAGGTTTTCCTCAGTAAATTAAACATATGATTACCATGTAATCCAGCAAATCTCTTGAGGGTATACTTCCAAAAGAACTGAAAAGATATGTTCACACAAAAACTTTACATGAATGTTCAAAACAGCATTATTCATAATAGCCAAATAATGAAAAAACTCAAACTTATGGATGGATAAACAAAATACAGCATATCTATACCATAGACTACTATATTATTTAGTAGGAAATATAACACATGTTACTACATGGATAAATCTTGAAAACATCGTGCTGAATAAAAAAACCAGTCACAAAAGTTACATGTTATATAAGTCAATTGATGTGAAATGCTTAGAATAGGCCAATTTATAGAGCAAAAAATAGATTAGTGGTTGCTTAGGCCTGGGTGGTGGGTTTAGGTAGAAACAGGCACTGACTACTGGGGTTTCCTTTATTGGGGGACAAAAAATGTTCTAAAATCAGATTGTGATGATAGTTGTATAACCTTGTGAATATGCAAAACAAACACACACCCCAACAATGAATTCTGCTCTCCAAGTGGTAAATTGTATATGTGAGTTATATCTCAGTAAAGCTGTTAAAAAAATAGTTTTGATACAAACGTTTATATTATATGATGTTCTCATACCCATATTAAAAGAAATATGATACAATCCATCATAACAGACAATGATTGCAAATATTTATAATTTAAAAATCACAAAATATTTTACACGTGTTATGAAAATTAACTCTCAAATTCACACCATGAAGCAGGATCTTAATTATTATTGTTTTTTCAGATGAGAAATTTCAGGCTCAGAAAAGATCCCCTTCTCTTCTTAGATGAACCAGTCACTCTTGGCATATCTGAGACTGGGACTCAGGTTTTCTGTATCTAAATTCTGTGATCTTTTCATTATACCAAGCACCTTGTCCTGGTGATGATCGTCCAGAAGGGATACAGGACATGAAGGTGGAGGCGGAGGGCCTCTTCCCTTTGATATCTGATTCAAAGTAAAATATGCAACATTCTCCACTCATAGATTGAAGTTCCTGCACTCCTCTTTGGTTCTTTGGGCATCTTCATGGACCCCTCCCTTTCAGGGTGTACACTTAATATGTACCATTTCTTAAAGTGTGAAAATATCATCTTAGGGATCCCTTCCTGTTTTTTTTCAAGTAAAACTCAGCCCCCTTCCATGAATGATGTGTAATTCACATGGGAAACTCGTTACTTCTTGTGATTCCTACATAGAGGAGTTGTAAATTAGGCCATGAAACCTACCTTGTTTCAGTTTGTTCTTATATAACAACCCCTTCACTGTACCACAGGTCACAGGAATTATTTCAGACTGAAAATTCACACTTTCATTTGTGTTCACTTTTAACCCTAAAAAGAGAAGATTTCTTCATTTTATCTCATTTTGCAATTGCACATGTACCCTCCTCCCATGTTGAGGTCACTTCCATAAAGATTTAGGGGTACTTAAGAAATTTTATTTCACAAATATCTAGTTTCAAAGTCATTCTTTCAGTGGCACTTTTGGTACAGAACTACAAAATGTCTACCTTGTAATCTACCTTATTTGAAAGGACAGAACAGAATGCTTCAGCAGAGACACCAGGCATCAATAAAATGGTCTTAACTCCCACTGATTCTTACATGACAAGGAAACACACGAGGAAACAGAGGCTAGTGCCAGGGTCTGCACATCTCATGCACAATACCTCTGGGCTTTGTCTCCACACCGATTCTCAGTCATATTCGATGGAGGGTTGTGAGGGTACAAGTGCCATCTCGTTGGTGTCATGGACATAAAGTACACATTGGATGGACTATCCTCAGGCAGTGTTTCTGACCCTCCCTCCTTCCTGCCCCTCCAAGACTAGATACAATGAACAGAACTGAAAACTCTAAGGTTTATAGCTGTCCAGGGTCCATATTGGAGGCACTGTCTATTTCCCCCATGGCTGAAGTATGTCTCATTAAAGACCTCAACAATTATAAATGCTGTTCTTTCGTGGGAATCACATTCACTTGCCTCTCTGATACAAACATGGTAACTTACACCATAAGAGTGATCACTGGAGTCCTAAGCAATTATAGTTTATGAAATTTGTTAAATGCTGCAAGAAGTCAATCAAATGGATTTGGTCCTAGCCCTCACTGGTCAAATTAAGCAGAGTGGCTGGTGGAGTGGTATCCTCATGGGAAAACTGTCAGAATCTCCTGTGTGAGGTGAATTTATTGGGAAGCGACTTTATGTGGTATTTCCACATGACTCGAAGTATCTTTTCAAAGATGTTTGAATAACAAACAGCCTTGGAAGCTAGAGTTAACGTTGTTTCTTGATCGGTATGAAATAGAGAACACCTCTCTTCTTATATATTTCAAAAAAGATAGTAAAAACTTCCTCTTCTCCCCAAAGATTTCCTTAAGTTCCAAGATCATGATCATGTTCCATATCTTGATAATGATATGAATTATACAGGAGAATACTTTAATCATAACTCAAAATATTTGTGCATCTCATTATAAATTTTATCTCAAAAGACAAAGAAAAATACTGCAAACAAATATTGAAGTCTAGTTATGAATAAGTGTACTGAATTGTCGGGGGTGAAGTGTACTAATGTCAGCAACTTTGAAGTGTTTTAAACTTGAAGATGGGTTGGTGGATGGATAGAGAAATGGATAGATGGATAGAAATGTGATAAAGCAAGAACAAACATTAATTGTGAATAGGTGTTTATGGGAAAATTTCAAGTTTTCTTTACCTTTAAGATTTTAATAATTCAGTGGTAGAGGAAAGAGATTTTAGTGAGGAAGAGAAGTTTATTAACCAAAAATGACAGTCATAATAAAAGGATAATTAATATTCATCATGCACACAATAAATTCTAGAAGACAATGCTGTAATCACATTATGTATACTGAGGAGAAATAGATGTTGACTTAGAATTTTTAATCTTGATTAAAAAAATTCTATTAAAATAAAGACAAATTTTCACGTATAACACTTGCCACTTAGATACCCTTATTAAAAGAATGAGATATTAACTGAGGTAATCAAAAAGTGAAACCAAAGAAAAGAAACAATGATGAGTGAATAAAATGATGAAAAATTCATTTAAGTAGATATGGACTGCAAAATGATGATAGTTTCAAAATTTATAATTAAAAGAAAACTAATAACAACATGTTAAACAGCAATAGATTTATGATGGAGATGGAATTTTCAGCTTGGAAGAATTCATGCTAAGATCCTTGCCATCTTTTGAATTATGGCATGGTTAAAGAAATTACAGAAATTTTATCTCCAATTTCCAAAACAGCAGAGAAAGAAGGTGGAATATAGAATTCCATCTCGATCTATCAGAAAGCAGGAAAGAGACACAAAAACACACAAAATAATGGTGACCAATGTAAAATAGAGAAGTCCACATATATCCTAATAAAAGTAGCCAGTAAACTTAACTGTTAAAAGATTAGGATTATCAGAGAAGATTACCAAAGCTCAGTGTTGTTATAAGAGACATTAAGCAATGCTGCATAGGAGGTGTCATTGGAAAGAGATTAAAAAACATAAAACACAAAAGTTAATGTAACAATATTAGAACCCTGAAAAAGAGACTTGAAGGCAAAAAGCATTAATAAGGACAAAGAGAAACACTCTGTAACTATAAAAGAAGAAGTACACCTCAGGAACCACCTCGGACGATGACATGATCTTAAAAGTGGCTGAACTGAAAGATAAAAGAAGCTCCAAAATGCACAGGATCTAACATAGCCAAACAATTTTGAAAAAGAGAAATAAAACTGTAAGTCTTACTACTTGATTTTAGGACTCGTTATAAAGCTAGAGTAATCAAGAGGGTTTAATATTGACACAAAGATAGACATATAAATAAATAAAACACAAAAGGAAGTCCAGAAATACACCCCCAATTATATGGCCAACTATCTTTTAAAAAGATATCAAAGCAATTAATTCAATGTACACAAAACAATCGTCAATAAATGGTGCTGGGACAGCTGGATATCCCTATCAATCCCCCACCCTTGTTCCTCAAATCCTTACCTAATGTCACATGCAAAAATTAAACTAGATCGCAGATCTAAATATAAGAGCCAAAAAATAAAACTTCATGAAGAAAACATAGAATCTTGAGTTAGGCAAAGATATCTTATATAGAAACCCCAAATTACAGATTATAAAGGAAAAAACTGTTAGACTTTATCAAAACTGAAAAAGTTTGCTTTACAACAGATCATGCCAAGAAACTGAAAAGGTAAGTCACAGACTATATATAAAGAACTCTTTTCCCTAAGAAATAGAGATAACCCAAACAAATGAGGACAAAAGATTTGATTACATGTCACCAAATGAGATCTATGGATGGTTAGTAAGAGCACAAAAAGATGCTTATCGCCATTTAATATTAGGGAAATCCAAATTAAAACTACAAGAAAAACCATTACACATCCCTTATGGATGGCTAAAACTAAAAGACTAACAATGCCAAGTAAGTTGGGGAACAATTAGGACTCCCATACATTGCTAGTGGCAATGTAAAATGGCACTATCACTTTGAAAAACACTTTGGCAGATTCACAAAGTGTCGAACTTGTACCACGTTCACATGAACTAGTAGTACTACTTCTAGGTATTTATCCAAGAAAAATTAAAACATGTGTACACACAAACATTTCTATGAACATGTTCCTTTTGTGTGTGTGTGACAAACCCAAACTGGAAATAGCTCAATGCTGATGAATAGGTGAATAGATAAACAATCTGCTGTATATTCGTACAATGAAATACTTCTCGGCAGTAAAACAAGAGTAACTTGTAATACACAGCAACATGGATGTGTCTCAAAAGCATTATGCTAAGTGAAAGGGAACAGACATAAATAAAATATATATTGCATTAATTCATTTATATGAAATTCCAAAAAAAAAAAAACCTATAGTGATAAAAACAGATCAACTGTTGTCAAGAGAGATGGGGTGGGAAAAAGGGTATGAGTGGACTTTGGGGTTGATGGAAATGTTCAATGTCATGATCATGGTAGTATTTACATAACTATATACATTTATTAAAACATCTACAGTTAACCCTTTAAAGTGGTGAATTCTATTGTAAGTCATATGGTAACAAAGCTGACAAGAAAAGTAAAAATGTGTTTGATCTCTATAAAGAAAGCTATAAAACTTTGTTGAAGAACAAAACAGGTGACCCGAATAAAGGCATAGTTCATTCTCCTTGAAAAAATCTGAATTCTACCCAAATTAATCCTCAAATTCATTATACTTGAAAGTTGCAATTGACTGGAGGAGGTATCAAGAAAAAAATCTTGATTTGTTTCTAAACCCACAGTGAGTGAGTCAGGATCACTGAACTTCTGAAATCTCCATCTTTTCTGTTTCTCATCAATGTAGTTTTTCCTTTTTTTTTTTTTTTTTTTGCAACAGAAAATATAATGAGCAGGAATAACAAATTTATTTAAAGCTTTGTAATTAATACAGTACCATTTTGGTACTGTATTAGAAATAGAACATGATATCACTTATATGTGGGATATAAACCTAAAAGCAACAAGTGAACAGGACAAACAAACAGAGACTCATGGACATGGACTAAAGACTAGTGGTTATCAGAGAGTAGTGTGTGGGGGAGGAGGCAAGAGGTAGCCGGGGTAAAGGGGGTCAAATATGTGGCAACAGAAAGAAATCTAACTATGGGAGGTGAACACACAGTGTAAATATATATATATATATATATGCCTTACTGTTAAAGTGTACAGTCGAAACTTATTTGATTTAGTTAACCAATGCCACCATAAAAAAATAAAAATAAATAAATAATTTTTTTAAAAAAAGAAAAGAAATAGAACAGTTTTTCAGAGTAGAATGCTATTCACAGATCCATGAATATAGGGAAAGGCACATAAAAGGGTATTTCAATTCATAGAATGTGAAAAAGTGTTGGTGTGCCTCCTTGTTATTACTGCATCATACCATAAACAAAGAGGTGAATCCCATGTGAATTACAGATTTAAACATTAAAAAGTATTAAGTACTTCAAATATTCTAGATGCAAATATAGAACATTTTTAAAATCTTGAGGCGGAAAATATTTTCTTTGTAAATTTTCTATACAACCTAAGAACCATAGAGGAAAAAGCCTGACAAATTTAACTACTATTTAAGTTTAAATTTCAAACTTCTTTAGGACAAAATAGGCTATTACAAACCTAAAAAATAACATCAAATGAGACAAAATATTAATAACATATATAGGAAAAATACAGTATATGTAATATGTTAATATTCCTATTCTTGTTCAGCATGATTTTTTAAAAAAATGACCAACATAACTGCAACACTGGCAAGGCATATACCAGGCATTTATTGAAAAAAAAAGCAAATAATCAATAACCAATGGACAACGCTTAACCACACTAAAAAAATATAGTAATGCAAATTAAATCATGAAGTAAAACTTTTCGCAGTTAAGTTGGCAAATGGTTAATGTTTATAATGTCTAGGGCATAATGTACTGATTTAAAGTAAAGAAAACGTAACAGTATGAATAGACTTCTTTAGATATATAATCCTAATTGTGTTAACAGTATGGAAATATTAACAACAAAGTTTACAAAGATAAAATATTTTAAAATAAAAAACAACAGAAAGATATATTTTGAAAATGTAAATTACTGATTTAAAAGATGTAAACTAATCTTGCAAAGGTGAAATTCTCATGTTTTTTCGTTTGTTTTCTGGTTTTATGAAAGCTGTTAGTTCTCTATTGTAGCTATAATAAATTACTATAAATGTTGTGGCCTAACAACACAAATTTTTATGTTCTGAAAGTCAGATATCTGACACAATTTTCGCTGGGCTAAAATGAAGGTGCCCACAGGGCTTTGTTCCGTTCTGGGGGCTGTCAGGGAGAATCCATTTTTTTTTTTTAACTTTTCCAACTTCTGAAGGTTGCCTATATTTCTTGGCTGTTTGTTCCCTGTCTTCATCTCCAGAGAGAGAGAGCCGTATTACATCTCTGTGATCATTATTCCATAGGCACATATCCCTCTCTGCACTGCAGGAAAACTTTCTGATTTCTAAAGACCCATGGGATTTGATTGGGGCCATCCAGATAATCTAGAATAATCTCCCCATCTCCACACTACTAACTTAATCACATCATCAACATCTCCTGTCATGTAAGGTAACAGATTACAGGTTCCAGGCATTAGACAGGGACATTGCTGTTTCTGTTGGTATAAAATTCTCAAGAACCTTCTAGATCTTCTGTGTATGTCATGGGACTTCCTCTATTAGACAAGAGGCTCCTCCACAGATCTTTGCTATATAATCACATATTTACTTTTGGCTCTGGCTGAGATGGTCAAGGGGATCTGTGAGTCACATACTTCATCTCATCAAAGAATCTTGTATGTAATTTAATACTCTGAACTTTTGTTACTTCCCAGACTCTTGCACAAAGTTGTACAGCCACGCTCTTGGTCATTCTACAGAACACACTTTCCTGACAGTGAATCACATAATTTTAGTGATTTCTGCAGCCTAAGTAAACTAAGAATAATCCAAGTTATCAAGTTCTGATTCTCTTTCGTTTAGCAGTTTTTCCCTCAAATTACCTCTTCCACTCACGTTTTACTGTAAGCAGCAGAAAGAAACCAGCTGCACCTTCATCACTTGCTTAGAAGTCTCCTTAGTGTATATCCAGAAAGTTCTGCTTCCCACTATCTGCAGGACAGAATTTTGCTAAGCTATCTCTCACTGTATAATAAGGATCCTCCCCCTCCAGTTTCCAAAAACAAGTTCCTTATTTCCTTCTGTGCCTTGACAACTCACACCTTCAACTGCCATATTCCTACACATTTGTGCTGTTCAGGATGATTTATATACTTTCTGAGACAATATAGATTTTTCTCTCCCATGTTCTTCATTTCTTTGAGTCCTCACTAGCAGCCTTTTTTTTTTCTTTTTTGAGGTAAACTTTTTCATTCTCAGAAGATAACAACAACAAAATTTGATCTTACATCATTAAAGTCATCTTTGGTCTTTACTTACATTAGTTTTTTTTTTTTTTTTACTAATTTAAACAACTTTACTGTCTGGGTCAGATAATTTCACCTGATAATAAGAAATATAATTCATTAAGAAGATAAAGAACAGAATGACCACTACCTCCCAATTTACTTCAAACACATGAGATTTATATTATCACTGGTAATTTCAAATCCAAGAGATTAGAAAATCCAATGAGATAATGTACAGACAATATTACATAGTGATTAAAAGTATTAATTTTGAAATCAGACTGCCTTGATTCATTTCTGACTTTTTAAATTAAATTTATTGGGGTGACATTGGTTAATAAAATTATATAGGTTTCAAGCATACAGTTTAATCCTATTAAATAAGAACATCTGTATATTGCATTGTGTGTTCACCACCCAAAGTTAAATTACCTCCTGTCACCATATATTTGACCCCCTATACTTTCATCTACCTCCCCCCCACCACAATGAGTTTTTAGCATCCACATTTCTATGGACAAACTGCTCAAGGCAATCTAGTTTTTTCTATCATACTACTTAAAATTATTTCAGCCTCTGTCCACTGTCCAAAGCCACTGCCTCTCATTTTTAGAAATATGTTATATCCATAACCACTTCCTAGAACCAAAGTCTGTATTCCTACATTGCTTCCATAACAATTGACTGCAACTTAGTGGTTTAAAACAACAGAAATTTATTATGTTACAGTTAATGTCGGAATTCTGACATGAGTCTTACTGGGCTAAAATCAAGTTTTTACTAGACCTTCATTCTTTTCTGGAGACTGAAGAGGATACTATTTACTTGGTTTTCCTGATTCTAAAGGTCACCCATATTTCCTATTTCCTTTCTCCATCTTCAGAATCAGCAATATTGCATCTCTCTGATCATTCTTCCATTGTCACTTCTCCCTTTTTCCGCAGCCAGGGAATGTTCTGCACTTTTTAAGTATACTCCATACTGGACTCATTTGGCAATCCAAGATAACCTCACCCATCTCAAGGTCCCTAGTTTAATCACATCTGTAAAGTCCACTTGACATGTACAATAAGAGATTACAGGTGCCAGGAATTAGGACATGGACATCTTTCAGGGGCCATCATTCTTCCTACCACAGTATTATAGATGATGATAATGTTGAAATGGTGGCATTAAGAAACTCATTTCTAACATCAAAAGCAAGTAAAATCTTATTCTTACTTCTTTTTCTTCTGCGTTTTCCTAAGATGGATTTGTTTCCAATATCCCCAGTGTCTAGGAAATAGCAATGGAGGTGAGAAAACAGAAATGAATAAATAAAATGCATAAATATTAAGATCTTAATGTTAGTGAGAGACAGCAGGTATTAAGAAAGATACTATTATTTGCTATTTTTTTCTACAATAACAATATATAATTATCCTCATGTAGTCAAGAGGACTCATCCTGTTAAACATGAGTCCATCTTCAGAGCCAGCAATTCTGCATCTCTCTGACCTTTTGTCCACAGGTATTTCTCCCTCTCTCCACAGCTTGGAAAGGTTCTTTACTTTTTAAGGTCTATGGGAGTCTATTGGGCCCACCCAGGTGCTCCAGGATAATCTTCCTCATCTCAAGTCCCCTTGTTTAATTATACCTGTAAAGTCTCTTTTCCCATGTAAGATAACATATTACAGGTCCCAGGTATTAGGACATGGACATCTTCAAAAAGTGCTATCATTCTGCCTACCACATTATTATAAACAATAATGAGGATGAAATTTGGGCATTAAAAAACTCATTTCTCACATCAAAAGCAAGTAAAATCTTATTAATTCTTACTTCTTTTCCCCTTGGATTTTCCTAATGTAGCGTTCTTTCCAAGATTTGTGGTACCTAGAAAATAACAAGTGTTGGTGAGAAAGCAGAAATGAATTAAAAAAGTTACAAATTTTAGAATGATTCATACTGAAGGCTTGAGTTTAATAAAGATGTTTGAATATTGTTTCTCCCTTTCTTTCGAAAGAACTAAAACCCTACTGAATTGAGAAGTAGGAGTCCAGGGTGAGCTCTGGGTCTTCCTTTATTTCTCAACAGCACTTTGAAAAATTATCTTAAATCCCTTTGTATTGCAGCTTACTCAAGGATAGGAACACATATCCTATCTGTTTAGACCTTAAAATTTTTGTGAGATGTCAGAGCCCCCTCGGCTGGGCCCTCAGTGACCACATAGAGCAGCATAATTATTTAATTCTTTTATTTTTGTGAAAAATGAACTTGTGTTGTGCTTGTGCCATTGAACTTTTATAGCAATAGCCCAGCCCACCTAATGCAAAATGTATAATGTGTGTCACCTAAAACCTCAACGAATTATTTTTTTATTTTAATAAAAAAACAAAAAATATTTAAATAAAGCTTTTGTAGCAAAGAAAGACATTTCTTCTTTACATCGAGAGTGTTTAATTGTTCTTACATCTTTTCTATGCCTTGCCTGTCCCCTAAATAGATTTGCTTTCAATGTCTTTAGGATTTGGAAGTAAAGGAAAACACAGCCAGTAATCTATAATTAAAAGAGTTAAATCTTATGACTCCTCACACTGTAGAAGATTTGGAACATGAAGATGTGGTGATGACCCTTTCTGTCTCTCCCCATCTAAAGGAAAGAGATCACTACCAAATGGAGTAAAAACCTATAATCACTTAGCCTATGTGCAAAATCAAAGAAGGATTAAAAAGCAAATTTTTTTTTTCACAGGTTTGCAGCCAACTAGTTTGACAGTGAATCTGGACTTGAGTTGCCACAAGTCCACATAAAATTCTTTATCGCACTTGCAAATTACCATAATTTGCTGCAGAAACATTAATATAGTATATTTGAGAGTGAGGTTCTTCCTCATACCTTGTTGGGGTGTTCTGTAACATATAGGATATAATCTAAAGTGTCTTTCTAAAATAATAAAATTTTATTACATTACATCTGATCTCAGAGGGTTTGAATAAAGGATTATAGATGTTTGCTAGGAGTCTGGACTGTTAATTCTGCCTCTTCTGGTAAATTTCCATGAGTAATATGTAAAAGATTCTTAAAAGTTTTGGTAGGGGAGTTTTGCCATATGTGGAATGGGGGAAAAACGATTATCTGGCCTACTTTTTAGGTTTTCTTTAGGGTATCTTTTGTGCAAAGATATTTTTAAATATCATTATAAGGCCAGTAGCATGTTGAGGGTCATATGTGAAAAGTTATAAATTAAATATGATGGTGATAACTAAAAGTTTTTCCTTCTGTCAATAATTAAAGAGCAGGACCAGAGGTTATTGAGTTTTAAACAAGTTTGTGACAAAAATGAACAAGTAGTTGACTGTCCCATTTCTCTGCTCTCTGCAAAATGGGTGATAAGTAAGGGTGGATGTCACTATATAATCCAATACTTTGGGGGATAATGTGTCCGAGAACATGTAGTAAGATGGCACTGCCATTCAACTAGAGCCGCCTCATTAAGCCTGAGTTCATAATGACTTCTTTCTTTGCAATTTTCAAAATGGTCACATGGGATGGATGCAGAGAATGGCTCCTGGGCTGTGGTGTGTGCTCATAAAAACAGGATCCCTGAACTCAGACTCCAGATGTCCTGGGGCCCAGAGATGGTGGTCCTTACCTTTCCCATCAGGACTACTTCTCAGCTCAGAGCTCAAGGCTCTGGGGTGCTCATTTTTCACACTGGACTCTGAAGAGTCTCCATGTCTTCTTACTGCAGAAGGAGCAAATGCCCCTTGAAGGTGTCAGTGTATGACAAAGGAATCAACAAAGGGAAAACTTAGGAAGCTCTGAAAAACCAGGGCAAGACCCTCCCTCCCTCAGACTTCCATGATCTGCTATTTGTATTCATGTGACTCTAAGTCAGTATTTTGTCCCTCCTGTCTCCTGAGCCTAGGGCTAAGATATTTGACTCTCAGTAGGCATCTCTGTTTAGTCTTGGCCGACTGACTTTTGCACCGGATTATCTTTTTTCTTTTACATGTAGCTTTATTTTTGTTGTTTTGGTGTCTGTAATTGTATTATTAGCTCTGTTTCTCTCCCAGGGCGGTACTGAAAACCTGGTATTAAAGAAGGCAGAGCTCTCACTTGGCTGCTAGTGAACTAGAACCATCACCTCCTCTTTCTAAAAGTCCTTGGAATTTTTACTTGAGAAAAAAACTGAAAATTCTATTGTGTTTGAATCATTGACTTCTTTGGGTTTCTTTGCTACAGCTATTAGCCTAACTAATACAAAAGTTAAAATATGAACCATCTTGCTTTAAAACATTTATATTTTACTTTGAAGGATATAGCAAAGAATTAGAATGAATCTTTTATAGAAAACATTGTTCATCTGTAACCATGAAGGGTGCTTATTTGCTCTTACTTGTTTTACAAGGTTTTTTCCCAGATGCAAGTGATTTTCTCAAATCGATGGGCTCTACAAAGTAAAAGGGAGAAAACAAGTATTTGTTCACAGCAGTCTTACATATTCTATGACAACTAACAAGGCTGATGGACTTGTGATGATAACAATGTTTTGAGGATCATTTCCCTTTCTTCCCAGTTCTTGTGCCCAGGGTCATAATGCTGAGTTTCTGCCAGCTCTCCTTTTTACCCTCTATGTGAATTTGTAAATGACCCTTAAACATTACTAGCTCCAGTTTCACCATCTATAAAGGTAATGAATTTGGGGGTAAGAGGAAGTCTGGATAACCTAGTTACCCAATCTCCCCACTAAGGTTTTTGTGAAAGCAAAATGAACTTTATTCACAAAAACCCTGTGAAAAATCACAATGTAAGCCAATAGTTTAACTATAATTTCGGTTTGAGAGTAGTTGGTCTAAAGCCATTTTTTTCCATTAATAATTAAAGAGCAGCACAAAGTATTCTTTGAAGATTTTTTGAGTTTGGTATTAATGACAATATTACCAACAAATAGTGGAATGCAGTAATTACTGTGCTCTATAGACTATGAAGTATGTTTGTAGACACTAAGTACCTTAATTTAACTCTTTAGCGTAATTAGTTTTGATAGTGTATAGTAAAAAAGACTGTCATTTTACTAGCATGTTATTGCTACATTTTCTATATATCAATTGTTTTGGCTCATTCAGTTAAACAACAATTTATAATGCCTTCTTGCCTCCTTCCATTTTCCAATTGGGTCAAAGAAGTTAAATGCTGAAAATGGTCATCTAGAAGTAATTGAACTCAAAGGATATGGAGAATGTCAGAATAAAATTCACCAGGAGAACAGGCTTTGCATTTAGACTGAATATTTGCCATCCAGAAATACAATCTTTATATTCTTACCTGGTACAACCTGGGGTCTTGAGCAGGTGGCTTCTTGGATCTCTCTCATGCTTGATTCTAAGGATTCAAAGTTATTGATCATGGTACAAAGAATGGAATTCTTTAGGTGCCTTAGTGTGTGATCAAAAAACCAATTCAGCAGGAAATTCCCAAATAAAACTTGAAAATATCTTGAAAACTCATGCAAATCACAGCCTGCACCCAGGCCACCCTGGTATGCCATTCTAAATCACCTGCCTTATAAGTTAGTGATGCCCCATTCCCTGTCCCCAGAGCAGGGACAATTCACTGGCAGGGGGAAGCTCTGTTCTGTTCGAACCTTACCTCCTTACACTTCTCTCTTACCCCTTCTATTATTATTTCATACTTCATCTTCTTTCTTTTGTGGGGAAACCTTGGGAATCTTATATTGAAGAAAGTGATTCGCCTCTACCCCCTGCCAACTTTGAACTGTTTGCAAGGCTGAGAAATAATCTTCTCTTGCATTTGAGCCATAGATCTGTTTTGGGACCACCTTTTAGAGCAGTTTGTCTACACTAAGACATGTTAGAATGTGCATTCTCTATAATCAGGGGGATTGTTTCATAAACTATATACATGTCTGACCAATGTCCTTTATACTTGAAACTAATAATAAAATAAAATTTTTTAAAATTACAATTAAATTTAAAAAAAAAGAATGTGTACTCTAAAAAATAAAGCAAATTTCCTTTTTACATTGATAGTTCTAGTAAGCAATTGAATGACTACGTTATTTAAAATGCTGATCTTTTGTAACATCAAGACCAGGTAACATTTTTTTCTTTGTTCTTAGATCTTTTCCTAGTGTATTTCCATAAATAAACATGTTTCCAATAATCTCTGAAGGAGTAGGGAGTGAAAACAAATCACCAGTTTGTACACTAAAGAGCTACAGATCTTAAGGCAATTCATGCAGCATATAGGAATAAGGAAACAACATTTTGATATCTGTTTTGAGCTCCAGTTTCACAAAGGAAATAAAGCAGAACCCAGGACACTAGTCTTGTCTGTCCCTTCATCTCCAGGAGACTTTGCAGAAGACCTGAAACATGTATGTGATTGTGTTTTCTCACCTAGAATCAGGGTAACAATGTCCATCTTGCTTACCCCTCTGCATTGTTGCAAAGGAAAAAGTAAGGCACTGTTTGCAAAGGTCCTTTGAAAAGTCACTATGTATGTCATGACCTCCTGAAGAAGTCTGTAAAAACAGTACTTTGGGTTTCAAACCATCTTATCCATTTCTGCTAACACTAGAGAGCTGGATGAATTGTCTTTACACACAATTCAGTTGTTGATCAGATAACAATATGACCTTCCAATAAAGAAATATTAGCGTTCTCTTCTCTGTAGAAATCGCTCAATAAATCCAACACTTTATCGTTATAGCAACTAGTTTTAAAACCAACTCATTGCTTCGCTAGCCTATTTTTACTATATAATCAATATATGGGTGCATAGGTCGATTAATAGGACCTATCAGTTAAAAGGCCTCATATAATGATTTCTTATTGCCTTACACATTCCAAAACTGTCAAATAAAATGAAGATAATGGGATTCCAGGATAAACTGGCTCCATGGTACAGAATGAACTCAGAATAAGTTTCTTCAGGAAACAATAGCTCTAGCTCAATTCCCTGTAGCCCAAGCCTTTCTCTCCCACCTTTTTACCAGGCCTCCTTCTTAGTTTCCAGATGGAGGCTTCTGGTGGTTGCTTCCATCACTGGATTCTGTGGAGTACTCACTGCTGATCACTGCACAGAGGAGCAAAACCCTTTAGGGTCTCAGAGTGGGGCCACAGAGACCATGGATAGGAATCCCATAATGAGAACTCTAGGGAGACCTGGAAGCTATGCTAACTCAGGTTAACCAGCTCTGTGCCTGAATGTGTGACCTGCAGGTTGTTCTAGGTCCTACACAAAAGGTGATGAAATTCATGCACAGAGGGCAGCTTGGCCCCTCCTGCACCTATTCTTACCCCTACCCTCATTCTATTTCTTAGCTCTGCCCCCATCCTACCTTCAATCTTATGCAACCTCTTACTTCCACCCTGATTCTACCTCTTACTTCCACCCTCAATATAATTCCTAACCCCATCTTATTCTACCTCTTACCTTTACCTTCAATCTTCCTCTTACCCCCATCTTTGTTCTACCTCTGACCTCCACCCTCATTCTACTTCTTTTTTTTCTTTTTATTTTACTTCTTCAGTTTTCTCTTGGCTCAGCCCATTTATGCTAATTACTTCTGTTTCTGGCAATAGTATCTCTTTATACTTCCCTCATCTTCATGTGTTTCTTCTTCATCTCCTCTCATGAATCCTTGGCTATTTGATTTTTCCCCTTTTCTTTAACTCTGTCCCCAATATTTCCCCTTCTTTGAATAGAGAACTATACTTTCTGACATCAACACTTAAATTTACCATTGAGTTTTTGGTATTTTTCCAATTCCTGTGGACTTTCTTCTACTGAACTCACTGCATAAGGCTCTGGTTCCCTCCCTTTGCTACATCTAACCAAGGCCACCTGGACTGCCTCCATGGGCTCTGATGACATGTCCCAGACCTTTGCCAGGTACCATGATTCACATTCTACATTCTTTTAGTCAGCCTTGCCTATTACTATGTCAGATGCCTAGTTATAGTCAGTTTTTGCTTGGGCTTGCCATTCAAACTTTTGGGTTAAAAAGTGTCTTTTCCTTCTTTATATCCACCAGATATATAGAACAGGAATTGATTTGGTTTCCATGATTGGGTAGCTCTGTTCCTGTACTAAATTGTAATAAATAAAGAATTTTTATTTTTGTCTCCCTAAAAAGGAGTGAGCACCCCTCACTACTATTAACAAGCTCTTCTCCCTATACTTACACTGCAGGGGGAAATCTCACTTTGATTTCTCTCCTTTCCTGCTGCTCTACTCTCTCTGTCTCTTGTTGTGCCTCTATTAACTCTGGATTTTTTTGTTCATTTGTTTTTGTTCTTATTTTCCTGCAGCGAGACCAATTTTTATCTGAGAGGGTTCCTGGGCCTTTCTGATCACCGTGGATACCTTACTTTCTCAGCAGTATTGGGGACAGCCCTTTGTGCCTTCTTTCTGGTGACTGTCACCTCAAATCAGTCAGTGATTTATCTTTTCTCTCTTTACTTTCTACCAATTTTTCATTCATTGTCTTTTACTCATTCTTTATATAGCTCTCTTTGTGCTTCTCCTATTTTAAAAATTTATTAGTATTCATTTCCTTCTGTATCTTTCTCTCTTTGTACTCATTTCTTCTACATTTTTTATCACTGTCACCAGGGCTCCGTAAGGTCTAGGGTAAAGCAAAGTTTATGTCTAGGACACAAGAAGGTGGTAAGCATGAGATCTTCCTTACATGTGCCCTAGGGTCTCCTCGACCTGCCCCTATTGTCCCCTATGTGATATTTCAGTTTATCCATTCTCTGTTCTGTTTCCTACTTTCTCCTATTCGTCTCTGCTTCTTGATTATTAATGTGACCTGTGAATATTGCTTCTACATCCATTTCATGTTTTATTTTCTTCATTGTAAGCATTCCCGTCATTACTAAGGTCCTTCTCTTGTAACTATGTCCACCACACCGAGTCCCTCCACCTGCCAGTTCTACTCCACACTCATCAAACTTAGCCACTCAGTCTTATCTGCTGGCTCAGACTCTTGAGCACCTTGTTCCTTCACTTGTAGGCTTTCTACTGCATTATTATTGTCATTGGTTGCACATTTTCTCTTTACATTTATCTGTTCTGTTTCAGAGAGGTGCTCAGAGAGTCCTTTGTCTAGTGAGGCTGTAACTAAACAACAGTTTGATGCATAGCTATTTTATTCGCATCAATCAGTGTCCAACAGCAGAGTTCAGTCCTTATTCTCAGTGGCTGAACGTGGACAAAAAAAACACTGTACCTCATTCTTTCTCCTCTGAAAAATGAAGATGACATACCATTCTTTTAAGGTGTTGGAGAAGATTAAATATTCCCTATATCATTATGAGGGATATTGTGACTGATCTGAAAATTAACTCTTTATGATTAATGTCTTAAATGTATTGTATTTAAAATAAGTTAATCACATTGTTAAGAGTGTTATAGATTAAGGAGAAGTCAAGAGATGTAAGCAGTCATTATTAGTTACTAAAGTACCAAAGTGTTTTTTCAGAGGCCCATCAGGTATTTGGTGGGCAGCTCCTGGCCTGCAGCCCCAGGAATGATGGAGGAGGGTTTGCAAGGGAGGCACATGGTGCCCATGGTCCTGTGTGAGAGACTCAACAGGTAAGAGACACTGGCCCAGGAGGAACACACTCATCACCCCTTCCTCACATCTCCCCCTGCAGTGCTGGCCACTGGTGGACATAACATCAAAGCACCGAAGCCACAGCCAGATTTGAGCAAGACAGATGCAGAAAACTGTGAAGCCAGGCACATGGACAGTAAGTCCCAGAATTGTCAGGAGTTGGCAGCAAATGTGTTTAAAGAAAATAGGAGGAACCCTTCCAGACAACCAAGGAAATGAAGGCTGTTATAATTCCTTGGAGAAACTGCAGAGGCAAGATGGACAATGCTGGGTAATTAGTATTAAAAAGAAGCAGCACCTTACCCACCCAAGCAATAGGATGAGACTAGCAAAGGATAACAGAACAACAACAAGAACAGACCATTGTAATGTGAGGCATTTGTGTTGATCCAAGTCAGGTAGTTTTCACCAGTTCCTAGGTGGCAAAAATTAGAAGTTTTTTTCAGAAATTAAGGTGTGAGCTGTGCTACTCTCCCCTAATCACTTTTTAATCTTTATAAATTTGGTATTAAAGACACACCCCTCTTCCTAAGGTATCAAAACAGAGTCCATCTGGATCCCACCTGACTCTTGCCATCACCCACACACTCTTCTGGGAGGGTCTCAGCAGGTGATCTCACTGAGTGTCATCCACAAGCCACTCAGGTAACTGACAGTAGTTCTTCTTGTCACCCATTGCCATGGTGAACCTGCCTTTGCCCTCAGAGCTGCCCTTGACTGGTGGCCTTACCTTACTTCCCATGCTCCTTCCCCCCACGCCCTGCCTCTGCACGTCTGTTCACCCTGTCTTGCTGATTTTTCTGGGAGAGTTCAGTGTCTGACTCTCCTTCATTTCCTCATCTCCTCATCTTCTTCTTTCTTTATCTTTCCCTCTGCATTTATTTCCCGATTTTTGTATCACGTTTCAGTCTTTTCTGTGATTTCATCTGTGTGTGTAGAGGGTCAAGAACACAGGCTCTGGGTTCAGAATGCTGGGTTCATCCTGCTCGTGTGACCCCAGGCCAAGTACATACATGAGCTCTCTGATTTCAGTTTCCTTTTCTACAAAATGGGCACCTAGTAATACTACCCGTCAACGGCAGCTGTGAGCACTAAATCTACGGTTGCCTGAGCAAATGTTCAATAAGTGGGCTTCTTATTGAACATGGTTCTTTTTATTGTGTTTTTATCCCTTTCCCCTACTTTTCACTTCCTCTCCTTTCTCTCTCTCAAATACTTCTCCACACCACTACCACTTCCTCTCTTCTCTCTACATGACAGCCTTTCTCCTTGAGTATTCCTGCTCTTGAACAACATCACACATTTAAATCAGTCTCTTCTCCTGCCAACATCAAGGGTCTTCTCACCAACACTGACCTTGAGGTCATAGTTTTTAGCCCTTCACAGCTTCACACTAATGATCTCCTAGTAGCATCTTTCTAAATTATAATTACTTCCAGTTCCTCATTCCTTTAAATCTGGTTTACAGACACACTGGGTTTCTGTTTCTTTGTCTTGGTTATTGGACCAACGGTCTCTTATCACAGCTACTCCTCCAGGATTGGCCTCTGGTCAGATGCTCATACAAATGCCCGTCCCTGCCTTCTCCATGTGCCTTGACCCTTCTTCTCCACTCAGGACTCAGGCCCCCATCTTCCTTTCTCCTTTCCTCTTAGCAGATGAGAATCAATTTTTATCTAGTTGCAATCACCTTGTTCAAGGCTTTTTTGGGTGTTCAAGCTCTCCTTCCTTTCTGTTTCATCCCACTCTTGAAAATTTCCCTGTTGGATCACTGAAGAGAGGGAGAGAAAAGAGGACAGTTAGAGATCTCCATCAGATACCTTGACAACACCTCAAATTTACACATTTAGGAATTTTCAGCTCTTGGGTCACTGAGAGCTCAGTGGGTCCCAGTCCTCATGGTGAAGTTCCCCCTTCATCCCTGGGACAGAAAGGAGAAACTCCAATAAGGGAGCACTTATGTGACCCCCACCGAAAGGTGCCACCTGAATGTCAGGATAAAGGAGTCATGGAAACAGCCTGTTACTCATGTAAAAAAAATTCAGGTGACTGGGAAAGCATATATCAAAATAAATACTGTAAGTGAAATGAGTATTCTGACCTGTTCAAACTGTAAGGAGGAAACAGAGGAGTTTTCTGGGGAGAAAAACTAAGATGCTATAGAGGTACATGTGTATAAAAGAGAAAGCTCAGGAGCTTTGAAAAAGCAGCTGGGCAAGAGAAGGGTGAAGTTAATTGGGTCAGGGAGGATGAGCCCTTCCCAAAGAGACACCAGAGGACACTAGAGGAATTAGAAAGACCTCCGGGTGGGGGTTGGGGGATTGGGCAGATCTTAGGAACAAAGAAAGGACACCCTCTGAAACTGCAAGCAAGGAGTGTATATAGTGGTGTGACCAAGAGGCCTGGACCATGGACTTGGGAATCTGCTAAGGAGAGAAGGTCAGGACATGTAGGCGATCCAGCAAATGTAGAATGGAAGGAAATAAACCGAGAAGCCTGGGGTAAGTGTCCGGGGAAAATCTGGAGAGGAGGAGCCTAGGAAGGAGGTGGGCCCACAATGCCCAGTGCTGATGGCGGGGGTGCCTCTTGGGATAATAAATCTGTGCTTATAAACCTATAACCTGTAGCATCTCTTTAATGTTATAGGAATAGACTTGAAATTCCCTAGTTTTAGATGCCAGATCTTTCAAAATCTTTTTCAAATGTATCCCTTTTGAACCAAATCTCACAATCTGCTTCTCACTCTCAGAATGAGAGAAA
Source organism: Eidolon dupreanum (assembly GCA_028627145.1). Taxonomy (NCBI): domain Eukaryota; kingdom Metazoa; phylum Chordata; class Mammalia; order Chiroptera; family Pteropodidae; genus Eidolon; species Eidolon dupreanum. Next base: position 163,487,696 of record CM053503.1, on the reverse strand, counting down.
TCCAATTGTCCTGGTTTTGCAGAGATGCTGGACTCTTTCACATTCTGTGCCTATTCCTGTAGCATCTGCCCTCTTCAATTCATATAATCATTTTTCCTGTGGATTCTCTATCATTATTTAGAGGTGTTGGTTGACACTAAACTGTGTTGGAATAAAACATTTTCTAGGCAAGTAAAACAAAATTTGTGGGAGGACATCTTCTTTACTCAGTACCAATTAAAGAGTATAAAGCATGAGTCTCAGGAAAAAGCGGTAAATCAAACCTGTAGTTTTGTATAGTACAAAAACCAGTCTCGGCAGAGCAATTGATTTTATGATTATTGGTTTAATGTTTGTTTCACCCCGTATGGAGAAAGAGTTAATAAAACCATTTCTCCTTCTTTAAGAGAAAATTGGACCTTGGGTTAACTTTCTTGCTCATTATTCTGGACAAATGATGAAGGTAGCCTCTCTTCTGTGTTACTAGGCCAACACTGGGTTTAGAGTGAAAAGAGACCCATAACTGGTCAAATGTGAACTGGGAGGGACTATCTGTAAATTATAAGCCATTTTACATCTTCCTTCAGTGTGGCGACTCTTGGAACTCGGTTGTCCCTTGTGGGGTCCCTGAAAGTTTTCACTATGGAGTCGTTAACATGCACATTGACTCCCATGGCATGGTGGTGCTCAGCCAGGGTGGATCCTACACTCACAGCCAAGCTGTCACTTGAGGTGGGTAGCAGTCAACGTGGTGGACTGCCGTGTCAGCCACTTCAAGGAGTCCCCTGGGAGAGGAGCAATTGACGCTGCCTTACTGGGATGCTATATTTCCTGTCATTTATCCTTCTAAGTAAAGCTTTGGATCTGGTTGTCTTATGAGTCTAAACGTCTAGTTAAGCAGACATCCAGGTGGGTATTGTACCATAGTCATTATACAACAAGCTTGGAGACAGCTCATGACATGTTTGGTATCTCAACTGCTATATCCCTACTTATCAGCACCGTGTGTGATTCATGGTAGATGCTCAATAAATATCTGTGAAAAAAATTGGCCTTGGACAATGGAAAGTAGGTAATAAACCTATTTACCAGCTTTGAAGCTTTCATAAATGCGGTTTAAAGCAGGGTAGCTCTTCATGACGACCTTGCTGAACAATGCTTCCAGAAGTGACAGGTCAAATGTCTTCTCCACTTCACTGAGAACGCTGTACACCACTCTTTGTATAGGGACCAGATTTCTACAAGAATCTTGAGACTCCTTAAAAACCATTGAATAGGAAAAATATAAACAAAGACTTCAAAGTTACCAAAGTGCTCTATAAAGTGATTTTATGGTTAATGTATTATAATTTCCCTACATAGATATCTTCTCAGGTAAATTTTTAGAATTTCTATATATTTTTATGGCTATTAAGTAAAACAAGTAAATCCTTATTCCTTAAAAATGCCCATTCGTGAATCTGATCTCACCTTTGTTTATGTTAGATGAAAGAACAATTTTGAAGAATAAAAATGGGTTCAAGTTAAATGACATGTAATCCTTTCAGAGCCTGGTAAAATGTTTTAGAAATAGACTTAACAGGTGATTAGAAGCTATTCTATTGACTGGATGACCCATGTCCATACCCCAGGATAGACTCAGCCTGGATGGTTCAAAGAAGCCAGATAGTGATCTTCCCTATACTGCGAACTTGGCCATGAAGAATGCATATTCATAAGGAAAGAGAAGATTGGCATCTCTATATTTCCACCTGTGTCTTTTGCTAAAATTAACCAAAATCCCAAGATTCCAGAAATATCAACAGAGAAGAAAAAAAAGGAAAAAAACCTGAAAATTGTTGGACAAAGAATGACAAACATCCACTTCCTACCAAGACATTTGTGCTACCAAGACATTGATTCTTTGTGGGTTTTAATGTTCTCAGATCTAAGTTTTTACACTGATGTTCATTGGAATAAAATGCTGTGTCAATTATTATTTAATTAAATCAATTCATTAAATGTATTCATCCATTCATTAAAATTAATTTTAATTCCTAGTTAATGCTATATTGTATGCATTTCTACAAGGTGTCATACATCTACAGAGCACACCTGCTTCGGATCCAGCCTCTCTCTGGTGCTACTGTCCCTGACTCCAGTGGGTACCACGGAGGACCATCCCTGCATTCAGGAGCAGGACTGTCTCTGGTGATGCCCACTTCTCCTCTCCCTTTTTACCTTATAGGTACGCTTACAGCCATACTTGAGAGGGTCCCCACTCATAAGAGACTCCTCAGTCATCTAGTTGTTCCCTGATGTTTGATTCCAGAATATCATAGCATAATTTAGTTTGGGGATGGCTTACCAGTTTGTGACATAATAAACCTCACTTACTTCATATATTTTATCGGTGATAAATCCACGGTCACGGAGAATTTCCAAGAAAGGAAATGTCGTTTCTATTGCATCTGAAATCTCCACTTTATATTTTTTGAAGTGCTCTAGGGCAATCTCACAGATAAGCTTTTTCTCTATATTCTGTTTTACTGCAGACATCCTAAGGAGAATAGGTACAATGATAAAATGGTCATCAATAATTTGAGATCCTTGCATGTAATATTTTACATATGAAGAATAGGCTGTGAAGAACCAACATATGTAAAATAAGTGTTTCTGAGTAAACAAGAATAAATAAAATTGAAGCAATACAAAGATATTATAGAAGGAAGCATGGAGGATAGGAAAGGCATACATAGGACAGAAAAAGTCCTGTCTGTCCCAGTCAAAATCATTGTAAATACATCTTCTCCTAAACATAAATGGAACATTTTTTATTAAAAATTTCTAGTCAACATAGTATTGTAAGTCCTAGCCACAGCAATCAGACAAGACAAACAAATAAGAGGCATCCAAGTTGCAAAGGAAGAAGTAAAACCCTTATTGTTTGCAGATGACATGATACTATATAAAGAAAACCCTAAAATCTTCACCAAGAAAACCCATTCGAAATAATAAATGACTTTAGTAAAGTTGTAGGACATAGAATCTATATACAGAAGTTTGTTGCATTTCTATACACCAATAACAAATGATCAGAAGGAGAGAGAAAATAGTCCCATTTACAATTGCATCAAAAAGTATAATATATCTAGGAATAAATTTAACCAAAGAGGTGAAAGATTTGTCCTCTGAAAACTATGAGACATTGAAGAAAGAAATTGAAGAAGATACAAATAAATAAAAGAATATATCTTGATCATGGATTGGAAGAATTAATATTGTTAAAATGTGCTTACTACCTAAAGTAATATACAGATTCAATGCAATCCCTATTAAAATAATTCTCTCAGAATTACATCAACTAATCTTAAAATTTATATAGAACCACAAAAGACTCCAAATAGCCAAAGAAATTCTGAGGAAGAGCAAAGTGGGAGCTATTATGCTCCCTGATATCAAACTATGCTTTAAAGTAGCATGGTACTGTCAAAAAGTAGGTGTAAGTCAGTGGAATAGAATAGAGAGCCCAGAAATAAATCCTAGCTTTTATGGTCAATTAACCTAAGACAAAGGAGGCAAGGATATACAACAGGGGTAAAGACAGTTTCTTTAATACGTAGTGTTGGCAAAACTGGACAGATATATGCAAAAAATGTTGAAATTGGACTACTTTCTCACACAATATACAAAAATAAACTCAAAATGGAATAAAGATTAAATATTACACCTGAAAACATAAAACTTCTAAAAGAAAACATAGGCAGTAAATTCTTTGACACCACTCTTAGCAATGTCTTTTTGTATATCTCTCTTTAGGAAAGGGAAACAACAACAAAAATAAACACATGGCACCACATCAAACTAAAAAATTTTTGCACAGCAAAGGAAATCATCAATGAAATGAAAGACAACCTACTGAATGGGAGAAGATATTCACAAGTGATATATCTGATAAAGGGTTAATATCCAAAATATTTAAAGAACTCATACAACTTACAACCAAAAAAATCCCAAACGATCCAATTGAAAAATAGGCAGAGAACTTGAAAAGACATTTCTCCCAAGAGGATATACAGAGGGGCAACAGACATATGAAAAGACACTGAACATCACTAATCAACAAAGAAATGCAAATTAAAATCACAATGAGATATTACCTCACACTTATCAGAATGGCTATCATCAATAAATCAACAAATAACAAGTACTGGTGAGGATGTGGAGAAAAGGAAACATTGTACATTGTTGATGGGATTATAAATTAATGCAGCAATTATGAAAAAGTGTATAGAGATTCCTTAAAAACTTAATAGAGCTGCCATCTGATCTAGCAATTCCATGACATCTGGGCAGTTATCTGAAGAAAACAAAAACATGAATGCAAAAAGATATATGCACCGTTATATCTATTGCAGCATTACTAGTAATAGCCAATATATGAAAGCAACCTAGATGACCATCAATAGATGAATGGATAAAGAAGATGTAATACAGACAATGGAATATTATTCAGCAATAAAAAAGAATGAAATCTTGATATTAGAGAAGACATGGGTGGACCCCGAGGGTATTATGTTAAATGAAATCCGTCAGACAGAGAAAGATTAATACCATATGAGTATATTTACATGCAGAATTAAAAAAAAAAAACAAAATAAATGAATAAACAAAACAAAAGAGAAACAGACCAGTAGATATGGAGAAAAAGCTGATGATTGTCAAAGGGGAGGGGGCAGGAGAAGGAAATTTAAAAAAAGAAAAAAATTTTAATTTGTACAAAAGTAAGATGGAGTAAACAGGGCATCCACAGAGGAATAAAATACAAGGGAATAACAATAGAACCTAACCTTAAAAATACACCTTAACGATTAATAGAAAATAAATCTTAGAATGATAAATACATGGTGTCCCCTCTTTGACCTACAGCCATTCTTAAATTTTAAATCTAGTTCATAAATGATAAGATGTAGTTTAATAATGATATGATAAGGCATAAATTGAAATTTCACAAGAATATAAATCATTTGCCCTGGGACTTCTGCTTTGTGTTCATATAAATCTATCTATTATTGTATGCGGTGAATCTTTTTAGGCATCTGACTTTCAGAAATGGTTGTCGTTTCTGTGATACTAATTGTAAACCTGAGTCTGTAATTCTGGTTCTTAGATGATTGTTTTCCCCATGATATATTTCTAAATGTTATGAAGAATCATAAGCTTCCTTTGTGAAATCAGAAAGGAATTGTTGGCACTTCCTAGTACCCAATATGCATCAGGGAATAATAATGTCACATTACTGTAACAAATTCTGTAAAAAATGAGTTTCTGGTTAAAGATAGCAGATTGAAGAGAAACATTTGTTCTTTCTATTAAAAACTCCATTAAAGCAATAATATAGAAATTGGGTTCACAATGACAGAGAGAATGGCAGGCAGGCATTGGGCAAATGAGATATTTCAACCAAAATCTATAGGACAAAAAAGTGGTCAGAGGAATATTAATTGCTATTGTAGAAGAAAGTTGCTCCCAGTGGTCAGGAAAGCAACCAGCGCGCCCTGTGGAATCTTGAAGAGGTAATGGCGATTGAATGGGAGGCATGGTGCTGAAAACTGGTGTGTTATTTGAAAAATGAAGAACAGGGTGTGTACCTTCAACTTGCATCCTGACCACCTGGAGCCAGGCAGCCTCTCAGTGGCAAACACTGCTGTCCTTTTTATGAACATATGTTAGTGTTGCCTGTTACTGGATTTCATATATGGAATAGTACATCATGTATGCTTTTGTAGGACTTCTTTTGCTCATCATCCATATTGTTGGATGAATAGAAGTTTGTTCTTATTGTTGAGTGGTATTCCATTGTGTGTACCTATCACAATCTGTTTAATTGTTTTCCTGTTGATGGGTAATTGGTTTAATTCCAGATTAGGACTAGTATGAGTAAAGCTGCTGTTCTCATATAAATCTTTTGGTAACATGTTTTCATTTCTCTTGGGTAAATAACTAGCAGTGGAATTGCTGAGTCATTATGTAGGAAGTATGTTTAACTGTTTTAGAACCTTCCAAACTGTGTCAAAGTCTATTTGAAATAGGTTTTCTAATTTAGCCATTCTAGTGTGTGATGTGATAGCTCACGTAGTTTTAATTTTTGTTCTTTAATGACTAATGATGTTGATCACAATTTCATATGCTTATTGAAAATTCATATACCTTCTTTTATGAAGTGTTTGTTCAAGCTGTAAGTCCATTTATATTATTGGGTTGTCTTTTACTTATTGATGCATAGGGGTTTGTTTTCTATTATAGATAGAAGTATTTTGTTTGATATGTTTTATGAACATTTTTCTCAGTTTTGGGTTTGCCTTTCATTTTTAACTGTGTCTTTTGATGGGGAGAAATTTTTAAATTTTGATGAAGTCCAATCTATCCATTCTTTTTCTTTTGTGTTTTTTTTTTTTACTTTAGTGTACTAAGAAATATTTCCTACCCCAAATATATGAAAATATTAAAAAACTAATGGGTCTAATTCTAGATTTTCTTTTCTGTACTATTGATCTACTTATGTATCCTTCTGTCAATAGCATATTGGCTTAACAACCAACTATAGCTTATAGAGGTCTTGAATTCAACTAGAGAAAGACTGTCGTGACATTTCTCAGTCTTTTGGTTTTCCACATGTCTTTAGAATCAATTTGTCAATTTTGGCAAGAAAAGTCTTTTGGGTATTTATTGGGTTTGCATTTAACCTATAGATACATTTTCAGAGATATCAATCTTAACAATATTGAGCTTGAATAGCTCTCCATTTTTGTAGTTTTCCTTAATTTTAGCTGACAGTGTATATAGTTTTCAGTATAGATGTCATGCACATCTTTCATCAAATGTGTTCCTTTGTTATTATATATTTTTTGATGCTACTTTAAATGGTATTAATTTTAACTCTTTATTGCTATTGTATAGAAATAGCACTGGTTTTAAAAAGATTAACCATGTATTCATAATCTTTATAAATTCACCTGTAAGTCCCAGTAAAGCATTACAAATTTCCTTTGGATTTTATAGAAAACAACCTTATCATTGGCAAAAGAGAACAAATAAATTTTCCCCAAATTATTTTTCTTATGTTATTGCAGTTGTTAAAATTTTAAATACAATGTCAAAGAGAAGTGGTGAGAGCAGACTTCCTTTCCTTGTTTCCAATCTTAGAGAAAAAGCATTCAGTGTCACCATTACGTATATGGGTTCTTTTACATTATATATATATAATGTGTGTACACACACACACACACATACACACACACATTTTATTTAATGATACCAAGGAAGTTTCTGGCTATTGCTAGTTTGTTGCAAGTTTTATCATAAACAGATGCTGAATTTTATCAAATGTTTCCACTGAGATATTTATGTAATTTTCCTTCCTTATTCTTTAATAGTGAATTTTGTTGGTTAATTTCTGTAGCCTCTTCTTAAGTAGGAACGGATAACCACAAGTCCACAGACATTTGAAAAAATTCTCCAATGTCAGAATAAAAAAAATAACATTAAAAAAGAGAAAAATTACTTTATGAGAAACAGGGATAATGTAGGAAACAAGAGAAAAATTCCTCCAAAATAATACTTCTAGAGAGCTTTGAGAATACATATCTCACTCTATTATGCTGAGAAAATAAAACTACCACAGAAAGAGATAGTAATCTTAGATATGTTTTTTACAGTTGATATAAAATATTATATTAGTTTCAGGTGTAAAACATAGTGGTTAGACATTTATAAAGCTTACAAACAATCACCCCGATAAATCTGGTACCCATTTGATACCATATATAGTTACTACAATATTATTGACTATATTCCTTATGCTGTATTTTACGTTCCCATGACTGCTTTGTAACTACCAATTTGTGCTTCTTAATCCCTTCACCTTTTCCACCTTGACTCCCAACCCCCTCCCATATAGCAACTATCAAAATGTTCTCTGTATTTATGAGTTTGTTTCTGTTTTGTTTGTTCATTTATTCTGTTTTTAGATTCCACATTTAAGTGAAATCATGGCCTTTGTTTTTCTCTATCTGGCTTATTCCACTTGGCACAATATTTTCTATGTCCATCTATGTTGTTGCAGATGGCAAGATTTCATTCCTTTTTATGGTTACATAATATTCCAATGTATAAATGTACCACTTCTTTATCCATTCATTCACTGGTGAACCCTTAGGTTACTTCCATATCTTGGGTATTGCAAATAATGCTGCAATGAACATACGGATGCATATGTCTTTTCTAATTAATGTTTTGGGTCTCTTCAGATAAATACACAGAAGCCAGATTGCTGGGTCTTTCTTCGTCCCTTTGATAGCCATTGTTTTAAAGCCTATTTTCTCTGATATAAGTATTCCTACCCCAGCTTTTTTTGTTTTTGTTTTCATTTTTATGAATATCTTTTTCCATCTTTTACTTTCAGTCTCTGTGTGTCTTTTAACCTGAAATGAGTCTGTTGAAGGTAGCATATGTAAGGATCTTGTTTTCTTACCTACTCAGCCATTTATATTTAAAGTAATTGTTGATAGACAAGTAGTTACTGCCATTTTATTTTTCATATTTTTTAGTCTACATTTTTCTTCTTCTTATAAAAGTCTCTTTAACATTTCTTATAATGATTTTGTGGTGATGAACTCCTTTAGCTTTTTCTTGCCTGGACAGCTTTTTTATCTCTCCCTCAATTCCAAATGATAGCTTTGATGAGTAGAGTAATCTTGTTTGTAGGTCCTTGATTTTCATCACTTTTAATACTTCATGCCAGTCCCTTCTGACCTGCAGAATTTTTGTTGACAAATCTGTGACAGTCTTATGGGAGCTCCTTCATAGGTAACTAACTGCTTTTCTCTTGCTGCTTTTAAGATACTCTCTTTGTATTTAACCTCTGGCATTTTAATTATAATGTGTCTTGGTTTGGGCCTCTTTGGGTTCATCTTCTCTGGGACTCTCTGTGCTTCCTGGGTTTGTATGTCTACTACCTTTTCCAACTCAGGGAAGTTTTCTGTCATTATTTTTTTAAATAGATTTTCAGTTTCTTGTTCTCTCTGTTCTCCTTCTGGTACCCCTATGATGTGAATGTTAATATGTTTGATGTTGTCCCAGAGGCCCCTTAAACTATTCTTAGTTTTTATTGTTGTTGTTCTGATTGGGTGTTTTCTGGTACCTTATCTTCTAAATCATTGATTTAATCCTCTGCTTTATTTAATTTCCTATTTATTACCTCTAATGTAGTCTTCATTTCTGACTGGTTCTTTTTTATATTTTCTATCTCCATTTTTATGTTTCCTATCTCTTTGTTAAAGTTCTCACTGAGATTGTTGGACATTCTTATAACCAATGTTTTGAATTCTGCATCTAGTAGATTGTTTGTCGCCAGTCTGTTTAGTTCTTTTTCTGGAGTTTTGTTCTGTTCTTTCATTTAGGAAATGTTTCTTTGTCTCTTCATTTTGGCTGCCTCCCTGTTTCTGTGTGTGTGTGTGTGTATATATATATATATATATATATATATATATATATATACATCAGGTAGGATTGTTATGTCTCTTAGTCTTAGTAGAGTGGCCTTATGTAGTAGGTTTCCTATTGGGCACAGTGGTCCAGTCTCCCTAGTTACCTGAGCCAGGTGCTTCAGTTGTGTCCCTTATGTGAGTTGAGTGGGCTCTCTTACTGTAGTTGAGCCTCAATTGCTGTTGGCACATCAGTGGGAGGGACTGACCCTCAGGTTGATTGATTGTGAGGACTGGCCGTGACTACAATGAAGGAGCTGTTGTGCAGGGGCTGACTCTACAGATCAGAACACACTTAGCAGGGCTCTGGTGCTTGCCGAGTCTGCTCTTCGGGCGTGACATTTGTAGAGGTGATTGGGTGGTGTTCTGCTGTGGTCCAAAGCTGATCACTGGCAGGTTGGTTCTAGGGCCTCTTGGGAGGAACTCTTTTTCTGGCCAAGCTCAGCCACTGCCTATGGTATGCTCTACAAAGTGATCTTCAGATGGTTGCTACTTGTGCTGGGCTTAGAGGTGCTTGGGGAAGGCTAAGTTGCAAACTGAGGCTGTCTGAGCTTGGGGCTTCTTAGCAAGAGTTATGAGGCATGCCAAGGACAGATGGTGTGTGTTTGGGGTTTGTGAATGTTTGAGAGATTTTAAGAAAGTTTGCAGTATAAGCCAAGACAAGGCCATTTATTTGGAAGATCTACTGGAAGAGGTTTGTGTGCCCATAAGCTGGATGCAGCAGGTTCTCAGAGAATCACCAGAGCAGGGTAGCCATGTTTGTGGAGACTCAGATATGGTACCTGGGTCATATGAGGGCTTAGCAAAGAAATAATGGCTTCTGCCAGCACTTGTCTGGGAGTAAGCTGTCCCTCCAGCCCTCGCCCTGAAGCTGGATCAATCAGTTCCTCCTTGTATGTACCTGGTTCCTTTTGAGCTGCTGTCCCAGCTCTGCAGCTCAGAGAGAGGGAGTATGTCAGTGAGTAAGTCTGTACATGGGCCTTTTAAGAGAAATGCCTGGGACTCCAGCTCCCGATCTTCCCATCTCACTCAGCCACCATCTCTACTGGTTTTCGCAGCAAGAAGTTATGGGGACTTCTATTCCTGGCACTGGAATCCTGAGCTGGGAAGCCTGGTGCAGGGCTTGAGCCTCTCTCTTCTCATGGGGGACATTGTAGCCAAGATATCTCTTTTGATTTTTAACTGCCACATGGGGGTATGGGACCAGTTCAGAGTCTAGGCCTCCATTACCAGTCCTGACATAGCTTCTTCTGTATGTTACAGGACTTCTGTTTAGGTAGACTTCAGGAGAATCTAATGACAGTTGTTCTGTAGTTCAGTTGTAATCCTGATGATGTCCTGAGAGGAGGTGAGCACAGCGTATTCCTACTCTGTCACCTTGATTGAAAGACTTCAATATTTTTAAAAATGATTTCAGAAATTTAAAAAAAGTATTAAAATGGTTATAAAACAAAACTGAGGAAATACCTCAGAAAATTAGATAAAAGAGATTAAAATGGGAAAAAAAGAGTAAACTTGAGAGAAAAAATAAGAGGCTAAGGCTTAATTTAGCTATTCTAATAGCTGCATAATTGGAGTTAAGGAGCCTAGATGGGAAAATGCAGAGGAGAAACATATCAAGAGAATCATTTAAAGTAAAAGATCGTAAATTTTTTGAAAGGGCATAATTGTATTTACACAAATTAATTTTAAAAGAGCCTCCAAGGTACATCATTATGAAATGACAACACCAAAAAAACAAAGAGAAAAACTTAAAGCTTCCAGAAAGAATTAAGAAACAAGTAACCTATGGAGGAATAATAGAGAATAGATCAAGCCATCTCTTCGATGATTGTGACTGTAGAGCCAGTCCTTCAAAGCTCAGAGTAAATCAAAACAAACTTCAGACATGTAAGGCTGAGAAATCTTACTTTATAAACATCATTTTTAATATGTTACCTAAATTTCCATTATTCCTTTATATGTACATATATATAGTTTTTAAAATGCAATTTTGTAAATGCTCTTAAAATTTTATGCAATCATTATTTTGCTTTTTTTGATTGTTTCCTAGAACATTTCTCTCTCCCCACCATCCATGTTACTGCTCCTCACCACACATAATCTATTTTAATTACTTTGCATATATTCTTTCCTACATTCTCCATAAAAATGTAATTCCACCTACCTATTTATATATCCTACCCATATCTTCCAGAATTTTTGTCATTGTATTATATTGCATGATTTTCTTTTTCTGTATCATATATATATATTTCTGCATTATATGCCCTTTTTGTATCACATTTGTTTTATACATTAGTATGTTACAAAAATTTTCTAAATCGTCTCGTATGGTTCTAGTTTTTTGTTTGTTTGTTTGTTTGTTTGTTTGTGAATATTCAGCAGCAATCTCATAACCTATGGAAAACACATTGGAATGAATACCAGAAAACCAGAAAACAAAACCAGTAATAATAAACAAACACCTGTGGATCCAGCCCAGGAGATGGTAAAAAAAGAAGCACAAGATGACATCCTAGCAGTTGACCAAGAACACAAACATCTCAGATTGGAACAAGTAGTGATTACAGCAATGCATAATAGCAATGTCATAACAAATGGGAGGAAGTAATTGGGAATACTCTGTTATAAGATACTTGTGCAACAGGTGAAGTGGTATAAAACATGTTGCAATATCTAAGCAACAATTAAAAACACTTAAAAAAAGTACAATTGATATGCTAATAGAAGAGATAAGATAGAATTAGGTAATATGTTAAACTAAACCAGAGAAAGCAAAAAAAGAGGAAAAAAGAAACAAAGATCAAATACAATGAGTAGAAAATAGTTACAAATGTGATAGATATTATCTAATATATCGATAATTTTTTCTTTGTTTTTTGTTTTTACCTTTCTTGTTATTTTTTCAATAATTATTTTCAATGTGAATGGCCTTACTACTCTAATTATAAAACAGAGATTATCAAAATGACTAAAACTTTTTTCTTAATTTATCTTGTCAACAAAGGAAAGCCATTGAATATAAAGACAGGTTAAGAACGGAAAAAGAGATATCCTGTTAACACTAATCAAGAGATAGATAAAGCAGCTATTTTATTTCCAGACAAAGAAGAGTCAGAACAAGAAAAATTATGAAGGAGAAAGAGGGTATTAAATATAAAAAAAGGTTTGTTTTCCAAGAATACTTAATGATATTTAATATGTATTTACCTAAATACACAACATAAAATTATTTAAGGTAAAATTGATAGAACTGCAAGTAGAAATAACAACTCCACTATTACAGTTTGATAATTCAACACATTGTTTTAGTAATTTATAGATCTAGCAGGCAGAGAATCAGTAAAAATATAGCTGACATGAACATTACTGCCAACCAACTCGATCTATTTGATATTTTATAGAATACTCCAACATACAACACAAAACACACGTACTCATCAAGATGACAGGGAGACTCACTTTTACCAATATAGATCACATTCTGGGTTATAAAACAAACCTTAACAAATGTAAAAGAGCAGAAATCATAAAAAGTATATACCCAGACAACAAAGGTACTAAACTAGAAACCAATAACGGAGAGATAGATAAAAAATCCTCAAATATTCGGAGATTGAAAAATATATTTGTAAATAACAAATGGATCAAAGGAGAGGTCTCAAGAGAAATTTTAAAATTGTTTTAATTAAATGAAAATGAACACACAATTTATCAAAATTTGGTGATGCAGGAAAAGTAGTAATTAGAGGGAAATATATTCTGTTAAATACATGTATTGGGAAAGAAGAAAGATCTAAAATGAAAAATCTAAGTTTCCCATGTAGGAAACTAGAAACAGAAGAGTATACACACACACACACACACACACACACACACACACACACACACACAAAAGAGCAATTTAAGCCTAAAACATAAAAAAGGAAATTAAAAAAAAACAATAATATTGACAAACTTTTACCCAGACTAACCATAAATAAATAAATAGATAGATGATAGATGATAGATAGATAAAGACAAAAATTACCAATATCAGTGAAAGAAGGATCATCACCACTCATCTCATAGATATTGAAAGGATAACAAAAGAGCACTATGAACAAATCTATGTCAACAATTTCGGTAACTTCAAAAAATTGGCCAAATCCTTGAATGACACAACAAAACTCACACAAGGAGAAATAGATAATTTGAAGAGGCTTACATACTTTAAAAAATAACTGACTGAATAATTCATAACATTGAAAAACATAAGTATCAAGCCCAGAGAGTTTCACTGGTGAGTTCTACTAAACATTTAAGGAAGAAGTGATACCAGTTCATCAAAATCTTGTCCAGAAAATTAGAAGCAGAGGGAATATTTCTTAACTCACCCTATGAACCCAACAATACTATAACACCAAAAGCAGATAAAGACAAACCACAGATCAATAACTTTCATGAAAATTGATGCAAAAATCTTCAACAAATATTAGCAAATTCCATCCAATAATGTATAACAAATTATACTCATGACCAAGTGGAATTTATTCCAGATATACAAGGCTGGTTCAATATTCCAAATCAATCAGTGTAATCCAGCATATTGAGAGGCTAAAGAAGAAAAATTGAATGATGAGATCAACTGATACAGAAAATTCATTTGACAAAATTCAACACTCATTCATGTAAAAACTCCCAGCAAACTGGGAATAGACAGGAACTTCTTCGACTTGAGAAAGAACTTCCATAAGAAAACTAAAACTATATCATACTGTTAAGAACATGCACACTTTTCCCCTAAGATAAGTACAAGACAAAGATGTCTCATTTTACAACTCTTGTTGAATATTGTACTGGAAAGCATAGTAAAAAAAAAAAGAAAGAAAGAAAGAAAAAAAGAAAAGAAAAGAAAAGAAAAGAAAAGAAAAGAAAAGAAAAGAAAAGAAAAGAAAGAAAAGAAAAGAAAAGAAAAGAAAAGAAAAGAAAAGAAAAGAAAAGAAAAAGAAAGGTAGAAGAAGAAGGAGGAGGAGGAGGAGGAGGAGGAGGAGAGGGAGGAGGAGGAGGAGGAGAAAAAGAAGAGGGAGAAGAAGAAATTTAAAATGTAGAGTTTGAAATGGAAGAAATAAAACTGTCTTGGTTTGCAGATGAACTAATTGTCTATTTAGGAAATCCTGAAGAATTGCCCAAAAAACCCTCCTAAAACTAACAAGAATAGCAAGGTCAAAGGATGCAAGGTAATATACGAATGTTAATTGCTTTTGTATATATCAGCATTGCAAAATTGAAATTCATAATTAAATAAAATATTTTAATAGCATCAAGATATGAAAAACCTAGGTTTATATTTAATGAATTATATAACAAATGTGCAGAAAATTATTCTAGAAAGAGAAGATTCTTATTTTACAAAATAATAGTAACTATTTTAATGTGAATCTTCAAAATGTGTTCACAAACATAAAGTGCTGAGCTGAGTGGTAAAGGGAAATTGGAGTTAAATGATTTGATTTAAATATGGAAAACTTGAACAACATGATTTTAAATTCAAAAGTAACAATTCCAAAAATATAGATTAAAAATAAACTTAAGGGGTAACTGGCCAAGATGGCATACAAGGTAGATGCTGTGCTCGCCTCTTCTCTTAACGACACCCAAACTACATCAAAATTTTGGAGCAACCATAATGGGGAGGTCTGGTTGAACAAAAGTCTTATAACTAGGGACATACAGAAGAAGAGGCAAGCAGGAGGGGCAGAGATGCGAAATGGCTAGTCTCACAAAAGCATTTGATGGTCAAGAATTGGGAGGGTTATCTAGGCTGCAGAGCCCCTTACCCCTGGCCCCAGCAGAGTGAGGGGTCCCAGCCCCACAATGGGATCCTAGCCCAGGGTTCCAGTGCCGGGAGGAGAGAAGTCCCCACAAGTTCTGGCTATGAAAACCAGTGGAGATTGTGGCTGAGTGAGGCAGAGGGCTGTGGGAGTTGCAGACATTCCTCTTAAAGGGCCCACACCCTGACCTACTGCTGATGGACTCGCTCACTCTGATCCCAAGGAGTGACAGGGATGTATAGGGAGACACTAAGCTGTGAGGCCTACAGACGAGGGCTGGAGGGGTAGCTTTCTCCCAGACAGGAGTGCTGGCAGTATCTACTTTCCTTGGTTGAGCCCTCCCCTTTCCCAGCATGCAGACACAGGCAGCTACCATACCTGAGTCTCTGCCAATCTGGGCAACACAGGTCGCTCTGCCCAGAGGATTCCCTGAGACTCTGTCTCTCCCAACTTGCAGGCCTAACCAAGATGCCTCCAGTGGTTTATTCCAATCAAATGTCCCAGATCAGCACATGCTGAAGACTTTCCTAAAATCTCTCAAAGGCTCACAAAACCCAAAGAAGCAGAATCTGGCTTCAGCATGCCCCGTACCTCTTGCTGAGCAGCACCAAGCCCAGCACTAGTGGCAGCCAGTCTCAGTTTTTGGCTTGACCTCTTGAGGCACCAATAAGCCCAACACAGATGGCAGGAAACTGTGAATTGCTTGATAACTCTGACCAGGTGGCCCCAGAGGTGCACAGGCTGCAGATGAACTTGGCTTACAGTTGGGGCCCCTCCTAGGAGGTTCTTGGGCCGGCACACCCAGTGGCCTGCTTTGCATAGAGACAGAGTGAAAGCACCACCCAGGGCTGCATCTGAGGAGAATACACCTGAGGGCAGACTACGCAGGCACCAGAGCCTTGCTAAAGTGAATCCTGTTCCATAGGGTCAACCTGTCACTGGCCAACCCTCACAACCAATAAGCCTAAGGATCAATCCCTCCCACCGAAGTGCAAACAGTAACCAAGGCTTAATTATATCAGAAAGGTACACACAAGTCACACAAGGGACCCATCTTGAGCACCTTGCTCAGGCGACCAGGAAGACTGTGCCACTGGGCCCTATTGGATACCTACTATATAAAACCACTCTACTAAGATTGGGAGACTTAGGAACTCTACCTAATACATAGAAACAAACAGAGGGAGGCAGCCAAAATGGGAAGACAAAAGAACATGTCCCACATGAAAGAACAGAACAAAGCTCCAGAAAAAGAACTAAAGAAAGTGGAAACAAACAATCTACCAGATGCAGAGTTCATAACACTGGTTGTAAGGATCTCGATGAAGTTAGAGGAATAGTAGATGATCTCAGTGAGAATTTTAACAGAGAGAGAAAACATAAAAATAGAGATGGAAAACATAAAAGGGAACCAGTCACAAATGAAAACTACAATATCTGAGATGAAGAAAACATTAGGGGGAGTTAACAGATTGGATTAAATGGAAGATCAAATCAGCAATTTAGAGGATGGGCTACTGAAGGACACCCAATCAGAGCAGAAACAAGAAAAAAGAATCCCAAAAAATGAAGATAATTTAAGGGGCCTCTGGCACAACATTAAGCATAACAACATTCAAATCCTTGGGGTGCTGGAGGAGAAGAGAGAGAACAAGAAATTGAAAACTTATTTTAAAAAAAATAATGACTGAAAACTTCCCTAACATGGTGAAAGAAGTAGATATACAAGGCCAGGAAGCACAGAGAGTCCCAAACAAGATGAACCCAAAGAGGCCCACACCAAGACGCATCATAATTAAAATGCCAGAGGTTAAATACAAAGAGAGAATATTAAAAGCATCGGAGAAAAGCAATTAGTTACCTACGAGGGAGCTCCCATTAGACTTTTGGCCAATTTTTCAACAGAAACTTTGCAGGCCAGAAGGGACTGACACAAAATCTTCAAAGTGATGAAAAGCCAGGACCTACAACCAAGATTACTCTACCCACCAAGACTATCATTTAGAATTGAAGGACAGATAAAGAACTTCCCAGACATGAAAAAACTAAAGGAGTTCATCACTACCAAGTTGGTATTACAAGAAATGTTGGAGGGACTTCTTCAAGAAGAAAAATAATATGTATGAAATAAGTCACAGGGATGTAATGTACAGCATAGGGAATTGAGTCAATATAACTATAGTGACAGATGGTTACTAGACTCATGGTGGTGACAACTTTGTAAGGCATGTAAATGTTGAATCCCTATGTTGTACACCTGAAACTAATATACTATCTTATGTCAACTACAATTAAAAATAAATTAAAACAAACAAACAAGCAAACAAAAATAAACTTAAGAAATTAAAAACAGCCCTGGTTGATTGAAGTCAGACCCTATAATGCCTTATAAAATAATAAAAAATAAAAAAAAGATATAGCTTGCATTTTAAGGGAAAAGTAAAACAAGGAAAACAATAAGAAGTATAAAAGTTAAAAAAAGGAAAAAAGAATAAAAAATATTATTTAAAACACCAAATGTAAATGATATGACGATATTGACAGGCACAGGGCCAAAAATGGAATCCAACAAGGGAGACAGGAAGACAGGTGCCATATAAGTTGTTGAAATCAATAGGCAAGTTATGGTAAGTGTAAACAAAACCAGTGGTGCTTATATTATATTCATATAATAGCAAAATTCAAAAAACAAAATAATGGAACAAATGCTTTATGTACATTGAAAAACATTCACCTCTAGTTTTTGACTCTTTGCATATGCAAAAATGAGCAAAATATATAGGCTCTGGAGAAATTAGCAAAGAAGAAATATTATTTAGTCTATGGCCATGCTACCCTGAACAAGCCTGATCCCGTCTGATCTCAGAAGCTAAGCAGGGTTGGGCCTGGTTAGTACTTGGATGGGAGACCACCTAGAAAGACCAGGTGCTGTTGGTGTAAAAAATTTTAAAAAAACAAGAGATTGTAAACTGACAAGGTCCTTGTAACCTGTGAGGTCAACCAAGGGTTACCTCGCCCCCCCCAAAAAAAATGTGTGTTTTTCCTAAAAACAGGGAACACATAATTTTTTCTAATATTCTGGAACTGTATATCAATATGGATCATTATAACTTTAGTCATTAAAGAAGTCTCACAAAGTTAACAATTGGTAGAAGCGGAACAGGCTTATGTAAAAAAAAAAACACTGAGATTTTTATAAAACAAAACTGAAATCACTATTGGGTGAAAAATGAAATGGAACTTGAGGTTAGAGGCTATTTTGAAAAAGAAGAAGGAAAACATAATAATGAGATGAGCTAGAGAATAGATTAAGAATGGAAAAATAAGAACAGAATGGTTTAGTATTAGAAAACCTCTTTATATAAATTATTACAATGATAAACAAAAGCAGAAAAAGTATATAATTGTATACATAAATAATTTTAAAAGGGAATTTGAAAACACCTAGTAGCTATTTTAAGACAAACTATATAATATAGATGGAAGCTAACACACTATAGTCTCCAAAAGTAGTAAATACTACAGTAAACATTGAAATGACAACACCATGAAAATTAAAAAAAAAAAAACAGTGATGCCTACTATTACCACTATATATAAGTTTTGGCCAATACAATAGGATAAGAAAATGAAGTCATTTGTATATTACTAAAATAAGATACATTATATGTTTTATGATTATATACAGAGAAACCCTACAGACCTAACTAAAATCTCTAGAAACTAGAAAAGAATTTGCCAAGGAACATGAATAAAAAAATAGGTATATAAAACTTACAGATTTTATTTGCAATAATATATATTGAAAAGAAATAATATTTCAAAAATAATAAGAAATATACATGTATGTATTTATAAATAACTGAAAGGAATGAACCTATATGAAGGAAACTATAATGTCTTATTAAAGAAAATTAGACAAAACCTAAGTAAACGGAGACGTGGAAAGTGTCCCCAATTAGGAAAACATAGCAATTTTAAAATGTCAGTCCTTCTGAAATTATTGTAAAACTGTGGTGTACTTGCAATTTATAATCACACTGAAATTGGAAAATAATTTAAAAATTTGTAGGACAAAACAAATACCTGAGTCAAGCAAAGCATAAAAGAAAGCAGGTAGAGGACGAAAAAGATAGATTTCTAGACATTTTCTTCTCAGAGATATCACGCATTTCAGAACAAAAAATAAAGCAAAAATAAAAATACTCAGCCTGCCCCTGTCTTTGGCACCTTAGTCCTTTCTCTTCCTCTTACTCCCTTTATCAAGATCACTGGACGAAGAACCCAGACCCACAGCCGGAAATGGGAACAGGCCCGGAAGGAGAGCACAGCACCCAGTGTTTACACATAAATCCGTTGTTTACCCTGAATTTTATATTTGCTAAAGTACCATTAAAATGACCCAGGTGAAGATAGAGGAGGCCTGAGGGAAAGAGAGGGTTCAGAGGTCACAAGAAAATAACGAATCGCTGCCTCAAAGCCTCAGAAGGGACAGCTGACCCCGGATGGGCCTGCCAGCCGAGCAGTAGTGTCACACAGGAGTCCCGTGGGCTGTGACAAGCTGGACTCTCACGCGCAGCTGCCCCGCTGCAGCTTAAACCCGATTCCCTCATCACCTAGTCCTGCATTTCACTGCCCTGCGTGTGAGTGTGCTTGTAAAGCAGGTCTAAGGGAAAGGTTTAGATGAGCGTCTGATGACAAACACTAAAGCTGCAATGTGGCCAGAGAGAAAGTTACAGGGAGATAGACTGACCTGGCGATGAGGTTGCCACCTCCACAGGCTATCTTTCAGTCCCGGGAACTGCTTGGCTTCCGATACCTCCAGCCCCCCACTCCCAACCTGGGTCCAGTGTGGCTGTCCAGCCCTGAGTAGGAAGTCTGTGAACGAACCCGCTCCAGATGGCTCCACCCAAACGGAGAAAAGAGAAGTGAAAGTAATTTCCTCTGTGTTGTCAGACGCTATCTCCCTCCTCCTGCAGCCCCGTGGGGGATCTGAGCCTTCCTGATGTGTGGCAGCAGGAGTGGAGGACAAGGCGTGGCAGTCAGAGCCCCGGGGCCAGGGGAGGAGTCTCCAGAGGGGGAAGCAGGGCCAGCTCCCAGGAGTTCCCTTGTTTGTGCAAAGACACCAAAACATCTGTGTGAACCTCGCTGTCGCAACCTTCTAAGAGCAAGGCAGAGTTTTCAGAGTTTGCTTTGCATGTTCAGAAACAGGGCTGGAGAAGCACTTGCTCTAGAGCCATGCTGTCCACATTTTTCCCCTTGAATCCAACTTCTGACTGTGAATAGGGGTTCTCACCCAATTACATTTCAGGTACAGGGGAAGGTTCTACCCTCTCTCCACTTCTGGTCTTTCTTTGCCCAAGGAGTGAACGTCAGTCTCACTGGGACAGATTACAGGACACTGATGAGGACGACTTTACCAGTGGGCAGTGTCCGTGGGCACCACGTGCTGCACACACGGGGACCTCTCCCTTCCTCCCCCTCCTCCCCTCACTTGGGGGTGGAAGGACTGGTATGCTGAGCCTCTGCTGGGCACGGCAGTCCTCTGCTCCTGGCCTCCATGGGACGTGCAGCCCAGACAAGGTCTGACACGGATGATGACAGTTTTTTCTAGTGTCCACTCTCTCTCCTTCTCTGTCCCTGGGCAGTGGGCAGAGCAGGCAGGACACCGCCATGCTGGGTGTTGGCATAAATATGCCTGTGAGAGGTGGGTGTATGTAACTGATTGGAGCAGCCTGAGGCCTTCTGGCTAAGCCCAATCTACGGTTTGGACTTAGGGATCCTTTTGGGTCACACATGTAAGCCACATTCCCCTGACCTAGCTTTTATCAAGAAGTATTTTGAACTCCATCTGTCTCATCTTTTTGTCTGTCAGTTTGGAACTCAGGTTGGGAGACTTGGAGTGTATTTACAGAATTCAGGGTTCCTCTTTGTAACTTTCTTTTATGGGAGGATTTTTCCCTCATTCTCCAGAAAGCATAATTGCCTTGGCTTATTTGTCTCTGCTGGTCAGTAAGAAAGTGGGCTTCCTACCAGAATGTGGCCTACCCCATGCAAGTTTATGGCTGCCCTCACGGCGAGACCATAATAAACAGGAAATATCTTGTGCTAGCTGCTTCTGAGTTTTGGTTTCCCTCCAGTGTTGCACAGCTGTTGTTTATGTCACAGAAGTCACAGGCGTCGTTTTCTGATTTGCCCAGTTTCTAGCCGTTTTCTGCAAGAAGCCAGTTTGTTCGGAGCTTAGTCCTGCAGATTGAAAGCAGAGCTTTTTGTCCTCACTCGTAAGCAACAGACCAGCGCTGCCCACTCCCAGGCCAGCCCTGCTCCACGAGACCCCAGTGCCCCTGAGCCCTCTGCCCACCCAAGGGAGAGAGACGCAGTGTGCAGGGCATGGGGGGGCACACCTTTGTTACCACATACACAAGGCAGACTGTATACACTTGGTACTTCTGTGCTCATGGGAGCTCAGACACATGTCTAGAGTGGACTTGTTTCATAAAATAAGAAAACAAATAATACACCTGGAGAAAAGATGTGAATTACTATGGAATTTCAGCTGGAGTTTAAAAATCACCTATGTACATGAGACATACAAGTTGTTGCTGAAAAATCTAAGAATATTTCTTTGTTAAAGGAGGAGTTCGAGTTATGGTTGTTAAATCTGTTTTTTTATTTTGTTTTTTTTGTTGTTGTTTGTTTGTTTGTTTGTTTCAAGGACTTATTTACACAGCCATCCATTTCCAGGAGATTTAGGCCACAGCTTTCCCTCTGCCTCTTTCCTGTCCTAAATTTGCTATGTGTATAACTAAGGAAAGAAGAGCACCTGACTGTATATAATAGTTCAGGTCATGTTTTTACAATGGTAATTAGCATCTTTTTGTTTTAGCTTGAAGAAGTCCCTTTAGCATTTCTTATCAGGCAGTTCTAGTAGTGATGAACTTCCTCAGCTTCTATTTGTTTGAAAGGGTCTATTTCTCCTTTAATTCTGTGGGACAGCTTGGCTGAGTACTAATCTTGGTTAATAGGTTTTTTCTTTCAATGTTTTGAATATGTCTTCCCACTCTCTCTTGCCCTTCCATGTGCCTGTTCAGAAATTCACTGACAGTTTTATGGGGGCTCCCTTGGATGTGACAAGTTACTTTTCTCTTGCTACTTTCAATATTCTGTCTTTGTCTTTGACTTCTGACAATTTAGTTATAAAGAGTGTTGGTGTAGTAGCCCTTTTCAGATTCAACTTATTGGGTCCTTTGGGGTATAAATATATGGATGTCCCTTTCTCTCCCCAAATTCTGGAGTTTTCAATCATTGTTTTAAATAGACTTTGTGTCCGTTCTTTTTCCTTTCTCCTTCTAGGAGCCCTATAATGCCTATGTTTCTTCCTTGGTGATGTCTCCTAAGTCCGCTACACATTCTTCACTCTTTTTCATTCTTCTTTTGCTCCTCTGACTGGATAATTTCAAATAACCTATTTTCTAGTTCACTGATTTTTTTCTGCCTTATTGAGCCCGATGTTGAAGCTCTGTATTGAATTCTTCAGTCCAGTCCTTATATTCTTCAGTTCTAGGATTTGTTTGTCTATCTTTTTGATAATTCATTTTTCTTTGTTGAACTTCTCATTTTGTTTATACATTGTTTTCCTCATTTAATTGAGTTGTCTATCTGTGTGTTCTTATAGTTTGCTTAACTTCTCTAAGAGTATTATCCTAAATTTGTCAGACAGTTTATAGATCTCTATTTCTTTAGGGGCAATTATTCGTTTTTTAGTTTCCTTAGGTGGTGTCATGTTCTCCTTATTCTTCATGATTCTTAGTTCCTTTTTTTGGTACTAGTCCATTTGAGTAAGCGGTCTCCTCTTCCAGAAGTTACAGGTTCATCTCAGCAGCAAATGACCTTCATCGGTCAGCTCAGCTTTGGGTACTGAATGGAGCAGCTGGTAGTAGCATCCATGCAAGTGGGGAATGTTATCAGGGTCTCAGGTGGGCAAGGCCACTGCTGTGCTCTGAAGTTGAGGGGTGGATGCTGGCTGAGCTTTGTGGTTGATTGGGCCACCCAAATGGGCAGAGCTGCCGGCTGTGCACTGCAATGAGATGGGGCCACTTGCTTGGCTCTGCAGTCACCTCTGGTCTTGCGAGGTTCCTGGGGTAGTGCCACTGATTGGATGCTATGATTGGGCAATGTTACAGGGTGGACCCTTCAATAATTCCTGTTTGGGTGAAGTTTCAGGCTCTCCTCCTCAGCCTAATGTACCCACAGGTTGGACACCATGTTTAGGAGGGGCCACAGGCAGGATTTCACTGTCAGATGGGCCTCAGCCTGTGCTGTTGCAAAGCAGGGCAGAAGCCTTTTGCCTTAATTTGGTGGGGCTACAGGTTGCCTTCACAGTCAGCGAGGCCACTGCATGTGCTCTGCTGCTGAGCGTGGGTCTTGGCCACATTCTGGTTGGGAGAGGTCTCCAGTTGTAACCTGCAGGTGGAAGGTACTAGAGACTACTCTACTTTGGGGCAGGGTTCTCTCTAGGCTCCCTCATTGGGGTGGGTTTCAAGCTATGCTCTGGTTGGGTAAGGTCACTAACTAAGTTCCTGCAAAGGTGAGGCCATGGACTGTTTTGGCAGTTAGACAGGCCCATAGGCTGTGCTCTGCTATTGGGCAGGGCTAAAGACTGGGTTCTGTGGCTTATTGGTACCATAGGCTTGTCCCTGTAGCTGTCAGATTTCCTGGCCAGACTTTCCAGATGGCCAGGACCAGAAGCTACACTCAGCAGTTGGATGGGGCTACAAAGTTGCTTTACTACTTGGGTGGGGTGCTAGAATGGGCTCGATGGTTGATATGACCTGACTGGGGGCCCAAATTGGTCAGAACTGCCAACCAAAACTTCTGCTCACATGGGACCATTGGCTCAGCTCCGCAGAAGGGCACAGCCACTAGATGGGATCTCTGCTTAGGGACCACGGCAAGCACAAATGTGGTCCTCCAGGTCTGAGTGCTGGTTGCTACAAGCCCCACCCTTGACTAAGTCTCTAGCAATCATCTAGTAGCAATGAACCATTTAGCTTTTCCAGAAGCCAGACCGCTGCATCAAATGGAGATGTAAAGGAGATTTCAACCTTTGCATGCTTAAGTCTTTGCAGGTAGTACCAACCTCTGTCATTCCCTCCCTTCCTAGGAATATGATATTGCTTTCAAATTACTATTTTTACCATAATAATAATTATGGTAAAATTTTCAGGGTCTCTCCTTGGAATTTCCTAAGACAGTCATTGATGTTTTATAGGTTAAGAAACAATAGGTTAAAGACCAGTTTGGTGAACTGCTATGTGTGTCCTGATTATACATTTAGGAACTTGGGAAATGACTGCTGGGTGGCTCCGTGGATCAACTGGACTCACTGTTAGATGGACGTTACCTTACCTCCATACACTCTACTCTAACAGGGGCCAAGATGGTGTTTTGGGTCCACAGGTATTAGCATCAACTCAGATGCTGTACCAACAACACTTAAAAAATCTATTTTCCTTTGTCCAGCATACGGTTACTTGACTAAATGGCCATAGATTCTTTTGGTGAAGAATTCAGAGAATCACTACTATGTACCTCTGCAAAGTTTCTTATGAGACCTGCGCTCATTTCTGTCATCAGGTTCTAGGTTCAAAAATTTGCTCAGGCCTAGAAACTGGGCAGAGGATCTTGACATTTTATTCAGTGGCTCACCTTAGCTACCTGATCATCTATTTTAAATTTCTTTTGAAGATATGTATGAAATAATATTCTTGTTGGCTGTTCAAGTGCCTTGCTTTAACAAAACCACATCCTATTAGCTATCTCTGTAGGTAAATGGGGACTCGAACCCCACGCCCCTGCCAAGTGTCATTCTACCTTGCTGTTTACAACAGACATTATTTTATCTAGCTCTGAAAGTTAAATTCTGTCACCTACTTCTATTATTCTGGAATCTAATCATTTTATTTGCTACTGGGGAATCCTGTTTGTAAAACATTTCTACATTACTGCAGCCCACAGAGGACAGCTCCTGTTGAGAAACTCAAGGATGCTGGTGGCTCCTGAGCAGTGTGCTCCTTATCATCTTGTTTATTTAGTGTCTCTGAGGCTTCCCGAGGACACGGGCACCAGAGGAATGGGTGTTCCAGTTGTAGAGAGTACAGACATGCCATCTTCCCTAGACTTTCAGGTGTACTTTTTCTACAGTCTGCCCTGGCAGGTCTAGTATCTCTATTTCTACCTTATCTCGTGTGCACTGTGGCTTATAGTAAGCCTCTAAGAGACTCCTAAGAGTATAACAGAATCCTCACCTTGGTCTTTGGCAGGCTAATTAAACTTTGTGTCACAGGAGAGTGTACCCTTCATTTTTAGTTTCATATTCCTCCACTTATGATCTAGGTTCTATTCCCAAATGCCATCTCTTGACACCTGCTGGCACATTTTGGCCAGTCCTGCAGCTCCATTGAAATAAAAACCTTCTCCTCATCTAATAAACAGCCCCACCCAGGACTTGCACATTGAGTCATCCAGAGAGGACTCTGCATTGTCTGTATGCAAGCAAGGAGGTTGGGTAATACCCTGTCTTCCAACAAGGGGCAGGGGTCTCTTTCGAAGGCCAATGGTTTCAGGGGTTCTGGAATTCAGAGTTCTCGGGTGCATCTACCTAAGAAGCCATGTTCTGAGTTTTAGGGCTTCATGCATTCTTTATCAGGACCCAGAATGTGGCACCAGAAGCCATTCTGAGCTTAGAATTCAGTCTGCTCTGAAGTACTGCCATTGTTAAAATTAGGGACTGTGCCAGGTCTTTTTACTGTGTGCCTTCTAGCTGCAGGTATGAGAGATTTTTCTCTGTGTCATGATTAATAAATTTAAACCTGTTATTTACTCTTTTCAACACATCAGTATAGCTTAGAAATAGCCACCAAAAACCATAGTTCTTATAGTTACTATTTCTTCCTTTGTAAATGTCAGAGAATTGTACCACCTAGTGTCCTCATCCTCTATATCTCATCCAGTTTCCTACAGGTGAAATTTTGGCAATGGCAATGTTATAGTACCCCAGGGACATCACGATACCACCTGTCACCATCTGGCTGGACAGTGATCCAACTCCAGAACCCCATCCTTGGGGCCTGCTTGCTAGGACCATTATCTTAATTTGGGTTTCCTAAAAGCAGAGCCTGAGATGAAGTCTCTTAAGGAAGTAATTTATTGGGAGAGTTGAATTAGGAGAAATGGGGTGAAGGAAGCAGGGTGTGAGGTGGGAAAGCGAAGCAACGATGTGGCCACAGCTGGAGACTAGTTCCAGCCTGATCCCTGGGGGAACACAGGAGTATGAACCACTACACACATTGGTTGCATCTAAGGGAAGTTGGCCAGCCCCCAAGCCAAAGAGTTGTAACTGCCAGGTGAAGCTGGCTTTATTTAGCCAAAGTAAAAACTTAGGGGAGGAGTTGCATCAGCCGCCAACCCTTACTGCAGCTGGGGGATGAGAAGCCTGCTTCCAAAGGGGATTCTCCAGGGTACCAACAGCATTCACTGTACCAGTGAACTGTTCTCATTTGTTTCCTGAATAGCAAACACTTCCTTGAAACTCTTCTCAAATTCTGCCTCCAGTCTAAGTCCCATTAGGCCAAAATCATGGTACTGAAAAAAAAAATGACAAATGTAATGACACTCATCATTAGTGTTTACATACATTGCAATTGAGAATGATCGCCTTAAACGCGTAAGCCACATTAATCAGGTTAAGATTAAAAACTCATGGGGCCAAGAGTAAGTTGTGCTTTTTAAGTGCACAGTTATTTCTTAAAAACTAGACAGAAATGGGAAAGCATTACCATACTTGGGGATTTTTACACATTCTGTTTCATTTGTTCATTTTAGTGAGAATTAGAAAACTAATCTGTGTTCTTTGTAACAATTCAAATAGTACAGAGTGTCTAACTATAATCAGCGATCTTCCTTTCACGTTGTCACTTCTATTTCCCTCTGGTGACCCCTGTTAACTATAAAGGTCATTCACAAGCAAAGGAATCTGGAGTTTGGGATTCCTGAGCAGTTTGAGTGAGCATATTAGGGGAGAGGGAAGCAGCACAATATGACTTTAGGACGCGATTCTTTTCTCTTTAGGTTGGGAGCAGGGAGGACTCTGCTCTTCTCGCTGGGTCCTGTCACTTTTTATGAGGAGAATGAGCTCCCAGGGACCTGGGTTTCTGCTGGCAGGGATACCTCCTGACTCACTGTCACTCTCCATGGTGAGCTTAAAGCCTGAATTTAAAAAGTCACACACTTCCTGGACACTTGCTTATATAGGCTTCCCACAGGAGGAGGGAAACTAAAATTTCACAGCACCAAGAAATGAAGACAGAGTGACTCAGTGTGAAGAAAATAAAAAGGGAGGAGAGAGAGCCACTTACCTTATAATATGCCTTGTGGTTCTGAAAGATGAGGCGCATGTCCCGCACGAACCCCTCAACCTTGGGGTAACCCTGCTCATTTAGCCTCTTTTTGATTTTGTCCAACCACATGGATTCATTTAGGTTTTGAGAAGCCTCATTAATCTGGTAAAAAAAAAATGTATCAGTGAGAGATTACTGGCTTAGTTTATTGTCTGACTTCTATGGATTCCCAGAAAATCCAGCTAAAATACAAGATAAAGATAATGGCATCTCGTCTTCTCATTCCCATGGGCTTCAGATCACAAATCCCACAAGTGCTCATGTCGAGGTCAGGAAACATCCTGGCGGCCTGTAATCACGGTGTGTTATCATTACTTACATAATAATAATATGGAATCTTCGCAAAAAATGAGCTCTCTAAATGGCAATAGACTTTCACAAGGAGGAATTTACATGCCTGCCAAAAAAAAAAAAAAAAGGCTGTGAATGAAAAACAACTTGAAGAGAATGAGCCAC
>CM053503.1:163425465-163458963 GCA_028627145.1 Eidolon dupreanum | reverse complement strand
GTTAATATATAACATTTATAAGAAACTAATACAACTCGACACCAAAAACAAACAGTCTAATTGAAAAATGGACAGAGGATTTGAATAGATATTTCTTTAAAGAGGACATACAGATGGCCAACAGACCTATGAAAAGATGCTCAAAGTCACTAATCATCAGAGAAATACAAATTAAAACCACAGTGAAATATTACCTCACACCTTTCAGAATGGCTATCATCAATAAATCAAAAAACAACAAGTAGGGTGAGGATGTGAAGAAAAGGGAACTCTTGTACCTTCTTGATGGAATCACAAATTGGTGCAGCCACAATAGAAAACAGTATAAAGTTTCCTCAAACAATTAAAAGTAGAACTACCTATGGCTCATCAATTCCATTTCTGGGTATTCATCTGAAGAAATCTTAACCACTACTTGGAAAAGATATACGCATCACTATGTTTACAGCAGTGTTATTTACTATAGCCAAGACATGAAAACAACCTAAATGCCCATCAATAGACAAATGGATAAGGAGGTGGAATATTGTGTGGCATTAAAAAGAAAAAGAAATCATTTGCAACAACATGGATAAACATGGAGGGTATTATACTAAGTGAAATAAGGTAAAGATAAATACCATATGAGCTCACTTATATGTGGAATCTAACAAACAAAATAAAAGGACAAACAAAACCGAATCAAACTCAGATACAGAGAACAAACTGATGGTTGCCAGCTAGGAGGGGGATTTGGGGACTGGATGAAAAAGGTGAAGGAATTAAGGAGTACAAATCTATAGTTACAGAACAGTCACGGGGATGTAAAATACAACATAGGGAATGTAGTCAATAATATAACTGTGTATAGTGCCAGGCAGTGATTAGACTAATAGACGGGATCACGTTGTAAATTACAGAAATGTCTAATCATGACGTTGAACACCTGAAAGTAATATAAACTAATATAAATGTCAAAAAATTCCTCTATGGGGGAATCCAGGCTGTGGCATTTTTCATAGGTCTTCAGTCTACAGACTAAGTTGAGATTTAGCCTGAGCACAATTTGGTTATTAAGGCAGAAGGATATTATAAGTCAATGTTGAATTGATCTATAACATCTATCCCAGGAAAAAGATGAAGATACTCTTACTGGAACAATTACCCTATCCTCCTTTGGCTGTGGGCTGTGTGACCTTGTCCTTTGGGTCTACATTCATCCCAAATAAGCCACAAGTAAGCCACACTGAACTCCAGGCCGTTTAGATGATTGAAGACTCCCTCAGCTGTCCAAGGGTCAAAATCTGTGTGGATAAGATCTACATCTTGATAGGGGATTGCTTTGAAGGAAAAGTGTATGTAAAATTGTTTGACTACCCTCCTCTGTTGGATGTCATATATCAGTGTTACTGCATGATATACTATGGAGTTCAGCCTCCTGGAGTTGTGCAAAAGTGACTGCTTAAAACGCCCATCCTGTTGCAAAAAAATTGGAAGTATGATTTAGCGTAGAAAGTGGAGTTATCTATAATTTTGACAGACCTTACAGCAGGAAGCCATATGGTATCAGTTACAATAAAAAAGCCCATGATTTGCTAAGTGGTGATGATTTCAGTTCTAACCAGCTCAGCACCCTGATGGCTCTCTCAAGACTGGGTGCAGGGCCTCTGTATAGGACCCACTTGCCCTGAGTTCTTTCTCTGTAGGGCTCATGACAGGGTCCACACCTGGAACTCACCAGCTTAGCCAGGCCTGTTCTTTCTGGCTGAAGCATAAAACCACCCTAGTTCTGCCTGCACCTCGGAGAGGATGTTCGGGATTTTCCTTTCCTTCCCTACTGCTTCCTTTGATATGCTGCTATCCTCTCAGATGTGGCCCTTGCCCCTAATCTGCAGGCCAGCCATGCTCATTACCACATCGAGCCCTATCTCTAGATACCCCAGTGGTGGAAATGGGAAGTTTCTAATGTGAAAATGGAAAGTTTTCACTGAACAAATGAAAAAGATACTTTCACGCTGAGACGCCCAACCCCAGAATCATCAACCTGGCATGGATGACGTCTACTGTTCTCTGCTCGTCACAAACAGCAACATGCTCCAACTGAGTGTGAGCACACTTCAGGGAAAAGCGGCAACAACACAGATAACGTATCGAAGGAAAAGGTCTAAGTAATTCTGGGGCTATAGATGGGAGTTGGTACTTACACATAGGTCAACGATAGTGTTGTCATGAGAGTTTGGTAGTCTCTGCTGAAAGGCAAGAAAGATTGAGAAACAATATTGAATGTGATGTTTGCATCTATCACTTATTTAAATAGCTGCCTCTTGAGAAATTCAATTCACAGTCTATCCCTTATTTCATGGACCTATATATCTACGAGAAGAACTAAAAGTGCCAAAGTACCACTGTTTGGCCCAATGTAGTCCCATTTCCTGGCTCTCAGACCTAGGGTGGGCCTTCGTGAAGCCATGTCAGGAGTCTGGCCCTGATTTCCACAGATGGCATTGGAGAAACCCCTCTCGTTCTTGAACTTCAAGGGGTCCTCAGTCACTCTTCTCTATATTAGGAATAGTCATCCCAGGGGACAAGCTGTGATGACAGTATCAAGCTGACTCATCACCAACAGCTCCCAGAGACCACAGATTTCAATACAATTAGAAAATAGTAACTTTTATGAGAAAAAAACATATTTGTGAGGCCTATTTTGATGGCTCCTTAATGATCTGCATCTCAAATGATTTATCATCCAAGGACGACTATGCCTTATATACAATGGAATGTTCACAGTAGCAACTCTGAAGGCACATGCCCCTTCAGAACAAGAGTTGGTGAGAGCTTAATTATCATTACCCCATTGAGAAACCATAAAATAATATACAGTGCATGAAAAACAAGTTATGTGAGGAGAAGATGTAGAATGTTATATCATCATTACCTTTTTTCTCTTGCCATATATTC
Source organism: Eidolon dupreanum (assembly GCA_028627145.1). Taxonomy (NCBI): domain Eukaryota; kingdom Metazoa; phylum Chordata; class Mammalia; order Chiroptera; family Pteropodidae; genus Eidolon; species Eidolon dupreanum. The sequence goes on along the minus strand of CM053503.1, from coordinate 163,456,026 downwards.
TTGGAGGATTAGGTATATATCCTTTCTGAATAATAAAAAGATCCAAGTATATGGTTAGCCTGTATTGATGTTTTGTAAGATTGATATTTCTACCTTACTCCCAAATATTTCTACCTTGATGTCCCACAGTCTGCTCAAAGTCAAGGTGTCTAAACAACAAATCATCTCTCTCACCTGTACTTCTAGAATTCATTAATGGTACCCGGAAAATCAACTGAGAAACTTTTTCCTTGCTCCTGTGATTTTTTTCCCTGTCTTAAGATGTTTTCCCTCACCATCTCTAACACTTCACACATCCTTTCCATTCCCGCCAGTGCCACTCAAGCGTGCATCCTCACACCAGGGCTGTTTCATCAACACACACTAATCCCACACGTCTTGGGGTTCAGATTCTCTAGACAATCTTAGGCACACAAATATGGACAAGCCCTGGAGGGGTCTGGAGAGAAAAGGAGAATGCACGGAAAGAGAATATAATACAATGCGAGAAGGGCCTCAGCAGTGGAATCAGGGGGCCCAGGGAGGAAATGACCAGGCCAGGTCAGTCAGGACATATTCAGAGAGGAGTGACAGCTGAGCTGGGCATTGCAGGTTAAGTATAGCTTTGTTGAGCTGAAAGAGAGTGAAGTCAATTCAAGGCCCCCTGACTGTCTAAGTACTGTTTTTAAGACATCATTTCACACTTCAGGACACCTCATGGATTCTACATTGTCCAAGTTTTGAGTTTAAACTTCTTAACCTGGTATGAATTCCCTCCACAAATAACCCCAACGAATGGATTTTGCCGTATCACACACCAACCGTCTATCTCAACCCTTGGAGCTACGTTCATCGTGGTTCTGATTTTCTTGCCATTCTTTCTCTGGAGCATCTTCTTCCTACTTGCTTGACTTGACTGTCTTTCTCCTTTCAGTGCATAACGTTGTCTGCCAGCACCCAAGTCAGAATGACTTTTTCCTCCTCCAAGCTCCTGCATCTATCTTGATGGAGCCCTTTACCACACTGAAGTGCTGCCTTGTACTGAGGTATGAGTGTGGGGCACCTCTCTCCAGTGAGAGGATGAAGTCAGGGATTCTCAGGGCTTCAGCTATAACATCTATTTGGTGAGCAAAGAGTGAACTTATCTTAGAGTACAAGGAAAGTCACATCTGCCCCCGTGACTGAAATACCTACCACTATCAGCAATTTTAGGGGCTTCCCACCGCAGCGCACACTGAATTTCCAGGACTTTGATCTTTCATAGCCTCCTTTGATTTCAAATTCCCTGGGGGTGAACCAATTTCCATCCTCGCTCCTTATACACTGTTTGATGGATCCTGTAAGACCAGGGTAAGTTGATTCTGGGCCCTCTGTCCTCAGAGCCTACATGGTGGTTTCTCACCACACTGGATCAGAAGGCACACAATTTGGACTCAAGGCACTAGCAGGAGAGTCTAGCCTCCCCTTTCAGACTTCAGAATCCCCAAACCTAGCTTGAAACTCCCCTTCAAGGGGATTACCTGCTTTGTATGCACATTTCATTGACCTTTGTACAACTAAAAAGGGATAATTATCATCAAAATCAACCTGATAAAAGTATTCCAAAATCACCTACAAAGTAAAGGCAGGTGATTTTGAAGGATGATAGAATTGCAATTTGCTGGGGATAGAGAACAGGTGAGACTCTCCAATTGCCCTGGGACAATGTGAAGGCAGAACTTTAAGGTGAACTGAGATCTCAGGTAAGGGCCCTCCTGCTCATAATGGCACCACAGCAACATCTGTGTCCTTTATTACAGCACTTTTCATCCAGTTCAATGGAAATATTGAGCAGAGAGTTTTCTACCCTTGAATTCATGGACAGCCAATATTAAAAATAAATGTGAAATGTTATTCACTGTAAAATTTAAGCAATACATAAAAGATAATCATATTCTAGACATTATTAGTCATTAGAAAAATGCAAATCAAAACCACAATGAGAGACCACTTCATGCCCATTAGGATGGCCATCATTAAAAATGTCAAATGAAAACAAGTGTTATAAGGAGAGTGAGAAATTGGAACCCTCAGATATTGCTGGTGGGAATACAAAATGGTGCAGTCACTTTGTAAAAATATTTTGGAAAATTTTTAGTCCAAATAAAATACTTTGGGGAAAATATTTGGCATTTCCTCAATAAGTTAAACATAAATTTATCATATGAACCAGCAATTTCACTCCTGTGTACATACCCAAAAGTACTGAAAACATGTGTTCACACAAAAACTTATACACAAATGTTCAAAACAACATTATTCATAATCCCAAAGAGTGGAAATAACCCAAACTGATGAATAGATTAAAAATATGGTATAGTTATACCATGGAATGTATTACATGACAATAAAAAAGAATGAGATACTAACACATGCTACTAATGTATGAACTGTGAAAATATGCTACATGACAAAGCCAGTCATTAAAAGGCACATATGGTGATTTTATTTTCGTAAAACACCAAAAATAGGTCAATTTTCAGAGCAGAAAATAGGTTAGTGGTTATTTAGGGATGGGAGTGGAGTGAGGTGGGAATGAACACTAACTACTAGCAGACACAGGGGGACAAAAATGTTCTAAAGTTAGATTGTAAATTCACCATCCTGTGAGTATACAACCAAAGCTTAACACTGAATCCTACACTCTAAGCAATGAATTGTATGATAGGTAAAATATATCTCAGGAAAACAATTTACATTTTACATATTAATTATGTAAATTAATTCCTTACAGCTACATCATGAGGTGGATTTTCATTATTTTCTCTTTTTTAGATGGGTCATGTCAGGCTCGGAAAGGTCCCCCTTTTTTAGTCATATGAATCAGTCACTCTTGGCATAGCCGAGGCTGGGACTCAGGTTTTCTGATTATAAATTCTGTGATCTTTTCACTACACCCAACACTCTGCCTAGTGATAGCCCAGAAGAGAGGATATGAAAGTGGAGGCTGAGAGCCTCTTCTATTTTATTTCTAATTCACTTCTCTTTGGTTCTTCAGATATGTCCATGGACACTTCCATATGGTAATGAGTGCCTACTGTGTCTGATTTCCTAATGTGTGAAAGTATCATCTTAGGGATCCCTTCCTCCTTTTCTCAAGGCAAAATGTGGCCCCAATTCCTTGAATGATATGTAATTCACATGGGTAATTCCATTTCTTCTTGAGATTTCTTCCCATAGAGCTGTTAAATTAGACCATGAGACCCACCTTGTTTCAATCTGTTTTTATATAACATCCCCTTCACTGCACCACAGGTCACAGGAAGTATTTGAGCGTGAAAATCCACACTTTCATCGTTGTGCTTTCTTGACCCTGAAAGAGAAGATTTCTTTATTCTGTCTCATTTCGCAATTGCACATGTACCTCTCCTCCCATGGTGAAGTCACTCTTATTAAGATATAGGGGTACTTAGGAAACTTTATTCCACAAATTTCTAGATTCAGTCTTTCTCCCAAGTGGTATTATTGATACATAACTAGAGTGTCTACCTCTACCCTCAAATCTCACACAAAACAGAATGCTTTAGCAGAAAAATCAGGTTCTATAAAACCATCTTAACTCCCAATGTAGTCAGCTCCACTGATTCGTACAGGACAATGAAACAGTTGCTCTTGTGTTCTAAAGGGAGTTCTCCACCTGCTAGTCCACTGCAGTTAGGTAGTTGGGGACAAAGTGAGAGACCATACTTGTATCTTCCTATTTGAGCTCTAACTATGAGCAGAGAGAGGGGGATGGTGGGGTAACCTAGTAGAAATGGTGTCTGCCTGCTATTTGTGTTCTCTCTTTTGCTTCTTTTCTCCCTCTCATTAGCTTTCTCCATTACATCAGCTGTACAAGGATCTCAGAAAACTCTAGAATAATCTTAAAATTGCACAGGGAGGAGAGCAACTGGAGACTTGATTACAGAGGTGCAGGGGTGAAAGATCTTCAAATTAACGAACTCAAGGAGGATGTGTAGCTGATGCTGTCCATCCAGCAGGCACATTAGATCATGATGGGAAGAGTGGAGCTGTCTGTGGTTCTGATATCAGTTTTGAGACAGGTAGCCTTTTAGAAGTGGGATGAACTGAGAAGGACGTTTGGTCCAATTCACTGTCTTGCCTTACAGATGAAGAAACTGAGGCAAAGGTGGTCAAGTGACTGGCCCAAGCCCACACAAAAAAGAGAAAGACAAACTTCTGACCACCACTTCGGGCTACTGGTTGTATGCAACCTGTGACTTTCCATGTAGCAAGGGTCAGCTGTATAATTTTTGGGTTATATGTACATTTGTTATGGCAACATATGATTTCCAGCTTAAAAGTTATCAGTTCAGTAGAGACAATATTACTGCAGTGGCTCCTGAGTGCCTGGGGTCTGGTTTAGATCTGTCACCAAGTTACTGGTTTCAGAAATTATCTTCGTTCTATCCCTGACACATTTTTTTTTCATTTAGTATTACCATTTTATTACAAATATTATCTTTTTCATTAAAATTATTGAGGTGACATTGGTTAATATAATCAAATAGGTTTCACGTGTACAATTCAATAATACGCCATATAAAGTTAAATTTTCTTCTAGACGGAAGTGGGGAGGAGGAAGGTAGATAAGGGTAATGAGGGGTCAAATATTTGGTGGCAAAAGAAAATTAAAAATTGAGTGGTGAACACACAGTGTGAGATATACCTGATACATTTTAAAAATGGACCAAATCATATACTTTTCTGAACAGTTAGTAAAGATTTAAAGCAATTGAGGAAATGGGTTTATTACTAAAAATGCAGAGTAAAGCACAGGGAAATAGCTGTTTAGCTATTGAAAATAAATTCTTTTCTTTATTACCTCTTAATTGGGCTGTCTTTTTGGGTGTTCTGTCACTATGAGTTAAGTAGGTTGTAGGTCTGCCTCTCTTTTTTCCTATCAAAATAGAAAAATATAACCACAGTCACAGATATGCAGTTATTGCATATATTAGTGCTCTTAAAAATTCTCATTCAAATGTAACTTTCCCCAAATTTAAGGGGTCTGATTAGAAATAATACATATATATATTACTGAAAATTTAGAAAATATGCATTGTATAAAACATCATCATCTAGAAAGGTATACACGTATACCTTTAAAAACACAAATCAAAATATAAACATCATCTATATTTCAATGACCAAATGAAACCACTGCATATATTTTTATGGACGAATTGCCATTTACTTTTTTTATTTATCTATACATATGTCTCCCTATATATACAGATTTATAAATACATATAAGTAGACATTTATACATATATAAAACATATTTGCACAAATATATATATGCTTATACATATTTTTTACCACATGTGCATACACACATACACACATATACATACAGTCTGCTTTCTTCATTTAGCCTTTTTTGGAACTTTTTTTAAATTAATAAAAATTTCTTGACCCAGGCAGTGCCTCCCTATTAGCCCCATGTCACCGAGCTCTGGATAATTATATGTACTAGAAATAAACTATTTTGTTGAAACCACTGAATTGTTGGGCTTCTTTGTTATGGTGTCTCAGCCTATATCTTACCTGACATAGTAGCTGAAAAATGACATGGCTCTAGGGGCACTGCAGGCCGCAAGGATATGACAAGCAGTGCCTTGACAAACTCAAAAAGTGTGACAACTTCACTTTGCCAGCTTACCTTTTTGAGGTACATTTCTCTTCCATTTTTTTTTATTCCTCGGCCAGAAATTCCCCTTCTTTTTTCCTGCTAAAATAAAAGGGGTGGGGGGAGAGAGAGAGAGAGAGAGGGAGAATAAAGTTAATCATTCAGAGATGTGAATATAATTCTCAAAAGCTGTAGAGTTCAGTAGCATTTTTTTTTCTTTCAAATTTTGATCCACAAAAATGGGACAAAATTCTTAACTACCAGTGTAGCAGTGTGAGGCTGATCATAGAGAGTTATATTTCACACTGTGTAGACTTGGGAGACTATAGGATATGACCTTTCTTAGAAAAAAATTTTAAAAATATAAAAATATATGTTTCTGGACTCTTCATGATGTTCCATTGATCTATGTGTTTTTGTGCCAGTATCATATTGTTTTGATTACTATAGCTTTGTAGTACACTCTGAAATCAGGGAGCATTACATCTCCAACTTTGCTTTTCTTTCTCAAGATTGTTTTGGCTATTTGGGATTTTTTATGGTTCCATATAAATTTCAAAATTATTTGTTCTAGTTCTGTGAAATATGTCATTGGTATTTTAATAGGGATTGCATGGAATCTGTAGGTTGCTTGCATAGAAATAAAGCCACACTTGTGTGGTCAATTAATCTATGATAAAGGAGGCAAGAGTATACAGTGGGGAAAACACAGTCTCTTCAATAAACGGTGCTAGCAAAACTAAATAGATATACAGAAAAAATGAAACTAGATCACTTGTTTACATTATACAAAAATAAAATCAGAATTGATTAAAGACTTATAAGAGAACATAGACAATAAACTCTTTGACATTGGCCTTAGTAATATTTTCTGGATGTCTCCTAGGGCAAAGGCAACAAAAGCAAAAATAAACAAATGAGACTACATCTAACTACAAATGAGACTAGAACAATGGAGGAAACCATCAACAAAGCAAAAAGCCAACCTACTGAATGGAAGAAGACACTTGATAATTATATTTCTTATAAGGGGTTAATATCCAAAAGTTATACAAAACTCAATCAACTCAGCATCAGAAAAAATAAATAAAAATGGGCAGAGGATCTCAATAAACATTTCTCTAAAAAAGACATACAAATGGCCGACACAGGAAAAAATGCTCAACATCACTATACATCAGAGAAATGCAAATTAAAACCACAATAAGATATCACCTCACACCTGTCAGAATAGTTGTTATCCAAAAGACAATAAAGAAAAAATGCTGGCAAGGATCTGAAGAAAAGGGAACCATTGTGCACTATTGATGGGATTGTAAACTAATGTAGTCACTATGAAAAATTGTATGTAGGTGCCTCAAAATACTAAAGATAGAACTACCTCATGACCTGGAAATTCCGTTTCTGGGTATTCATCTGAAGAAAATAAAAACACTAATTTGAAAAAAAAAAATGAACCCCTATGTTCATTACAGCATTGTTTGCAAGCCAAGATATGAGAGCAAATAGGTGCCCATTGATAGGTGATGGTTAAAGATGTGGTACATTTATATACAATGGAATACTACCCACCCATAAAAAAGTGAAATTTTGCCCTTTAAGACAACATGAATGGTCTATGGCCATGCTACCCTGAACAAGCCCAATCCCATCTGATCTCGGAAGCTAAGTAGGATGAGGCCTAGTTAGTACTTGGATGGGAGACCACCTAGGAAGACTAGGTGCTATAGACATAAAAATAAAAAAGAAATAAAGGATTGTAAGCTGACAAGATCTTTGCAATCTGTGAGGTCAACCAAGTGTTGCCTCACCAAAAAAAAAAAAAAAAAGACAACATGTATGGACCTAGAGGGTATTACGCTAAGTAAAACAAGTCAGGCTGAGAAAGATAAATACCATATAATTTCAATTATATGTGAAATCTAAAAACAAACAAACAAACAACAACAAAACAGAAACAAACTCACATAGAGAATAAACTGATGGTTACCAGAAGGGAAGGAGATAGGGGAATTGGAGGAAAAGGGAAAGAGAATGAAGAATTACAAACTTTCAGTTATAGATTAAGTCAAAAGGATGTAATATACAGCATAGGGAATATAGTCAATAATACCAGAATAACAGTGTATGGTAACAGATAGCTACAATAGACTTTTGGTGAACCTAAAATAATATTGTATGTTAACTATTATTTAAATAAGTAAATATAAAAATAAAAAAATATTAGAAAAAAACTTCTGCTGGTACATTACACCAAATGACAATTTTTGTGGTTATAGATCAGTATGTTCCCTTTTCAAGTGTTTTTTGTATATCAAATGTGCAATGAGGAGACATACTCCTTATAGTAGAATAATGACATGGCTAATATACTGTACTGGAAGTGAGGAGATGCTCTCGACTTTGCTATGGAGAGTTTTCATAAAATAATCTCTGCTCTTGCAATTGTAACACAAATTCTCTCACTTACAGTTAATCTAGCACCTGAAACTCCTAGAGGACTTAAAACCACCGTGCATGTGTTTTTGTGTTGTGTTGCTTTCTTGTGGATGCGAGATGATCATTGGCACTGGGTAGATAGAGACGTAACTTGTTATTGTTGTGAATATCATAACAGTCAGCTCTTCAATCTGTGCTGCTGAAAGTGAAGCCTCAATCCATGGACACAGGCCTGTGACTCTCCCACCTGAGATTCCCATTTTGAGGTGGGTCAACTCAACTCCAGGACTCACAAGGCAGGAAGAGCCTGAAAGCCTTGCTCTTCATATGAAAATGATATATTTAAGAATGTAGGGACTTTGACCCAATGGCACCTAAGCTTTCTATTTCTCTTCACAGCCTGGAGCAAATCTCAACCTCATAGCCTGAAGCAAATCCTCACCAAGACTCCTCTGGTGGCCTGGGCCTGCCTAAACTGACAGCTGATGTCCACTGGGCTGCTGTGGCTGCTTGGCCTCAGAGCCAGCTTTGTAAAACAGAAAGAGATGTGTTCACTCCTCTGGTTGGCAGAAGTCAGAGACTAGGCTTCTGCACATGACCTTTCCATTATGGCAGTTACTTTTTCTAAAAAACAATGGCTTAACTCAGCAATATACAAAGAACTAATACTTACTAACACACAATTATTAATGATCTTCCATTCATTGGAAGGCAAATAAAAGAGCATGGGTGACTACTGATGATTTTTGGGATTGGTTTTACAAATATTTCACTGTAGAAGCTGAAAATTACACAAAGGAAAAACATCTTCCTTTTAAAATACTTTGACTTTAAGATAATGCACCTGGTATCTACACAATTTAGAACATCCAAATATAAAAGTTGTATATTTGCCACCAAATACAACTTCTTTGATCCAACCTTTAGATTAAGGCATTATTTCTACCTTTAATACTCATTACATTAAATAAAATTTTAATGATATTTTTAATAAACTTGAAGTTAATGAATCATAGTTATAGAAGCCTGGAATAAATATACAGTTTTAAGTTGTATCAAGAATATTGCTTTAGCTTTGAGTGATATAAAACCATCTACTTTAAATGCTTGGTGGAAAGCAATATGGCCAGAAATGGTTATACCAGGAAATATAGTTTCAACAACTCAAGAGAGATTAACTGGCATTATTAATTTATTAAATAAATTTTAAGAAGAAAGCTCTCACAATTTGAATGTAGGTGATAATAATGAATTATTGGTTGATCATGAATTAACTGATAATGAATTAATTCACTTAATATCTGAAGCCCATCCTGCCAATGAGTATAGCAGTGACCTTGAACCAGTCTCATTCACTGCAGAAAATATTTACAAAGGTCTTCGGTTGGCTGCAAAACTGGAAACTGCAATTCTAAATATTGATCCAAACATCCAATGAATCTTAAAATGTCGAAAAAAGATTTTTTAATGTTGCAATAAATATCAAAGAATTTATGAAAACTTAGCAAGAGATGGGGTTGGAAAAGATCATCCAAAAACATAAACATAAATAATTAAACCAAATTAGTACTTTCAAATATTTCAAGCAATGAAGATAATGACTTTATTCTAATTAAAAAGAGATTGATTGCTTTAGATTATAGTATAGACATGGACAGAGAATAAAATTTACTTTGTTTTTTTCTGAATTTTCATTAGCATTTTTTGAAAATATGTGAAATAAATATTTCTATGACTTATATTGACCTATTTCTTTAGTATTTTTTTCCATACTGGTGAACTCTTTTTATGTGGTTTTCTTCTGCCTAAAAAAAAAAGACACATGGAATGAATAATCCACATAAATTGAGGAATGGGCGTATAGACTCAGAAAATTCTGCTTCACACCCATCTACAGAATTTTCCTGCGCTTTTTGCCACTGTTTAATAAGAATCCTCTTTCCTCTAGTTTCCAAAAACATGTTTCTTAGTTCCTCCTCAGTTCTCATCTTTAACCTCTACATTTCTACTAACATCTGTTCAGCATGATTTAAAAATTCTCTAAGGCAATTTAGTTTTTGTCTCCCATGTTCTTTACTTTTTTTCTGAGCCCTCACTAGCAGTCTTTGCACCACATTTCTAACTGTTTGAGGTCATGCAGACATTTCCTATCATTCTGCTTAAAATTCTTCCCATTGCCCAATTTCCTTTGGCCCACTGCCCAATACTTAAGCCACTTTTACGTTTATAGGAATGTTTGATAGCCATACCCCACTTCCAACAACCAAAATCTTAATTACTTCAATTGCTGCCATAACAAATAACCACAAATTTAGTGGCTTAAAACAATGCAAACTTATTGTCTTATAGTTATGTTGGTTACAAGCCTGAAAAGGGTCTCTTTGTGCTAAGGTGAAGATTTCAGTAGGCCTTCATTCCTTTCTGGAGGCTATGGAGGAGAATCTAGTTCCTTGACTTTTCATAAGACACTCATATGCTTTTTTCTTCTATTTTTAAAGCAAAACTATTTCATCTCTCACTGAGTATTATCCATTGTCACATCTCCCTCTCTACAGCCAGGAACAACTGTTCAATGTTTAAGGCCCATTTGATTACATTGGTTGCACACAGCTATCTAGGATAATCTCCCTTTTCAAGGTACCTACCTCAACGGTATTTGTAAAATCCATTTTTTTATGGAAGATAACACCTTACAGGTTCCAGAGATTAGGATATAGACATCTGTCATATTATTGAAAAGATGGCATTAAAATAATTACTTTAACATCAAAAGCAGGTAAAATCTTATGCATTCTTACCTCTTTTTCTCCTGAGTGTTCCCAAAGCAGAGTTGTTTCCAAGGTCCACAGTTTCTAGAAAATAACAGGTGGTGGTGAAAAAACAAAAATAAATGAATAAAAGTTACAAATTCTGGGATGATTCATACTACGGAAAGCTTGAGTTTTGAATGATGTTTGGATTATCACTTCTCTCTTCCTTCTAAAGGAAATAAAAACCTACTGAATTGAGAATTAGGAGTATAGAACATTATTCATGGTGGCCAAGACATGAAAACAACTGAGTGTCCTTAGATAGATGATTGGATAAAGAAGAAGTGGTACATATATATAATGGAATATTATTCAGACACAAGAAAAGATGAAAGACTGCCATTTGTGACAACATGGATAGATCCTGAGATTGTCATGTTAAGCAAAATAGGTCAGACAGAAAGAATTGAGGACCGTATGATTTCACTTATATGTAGACTATAAAACCAAAAGCAACAAATGCGCTGTGAACATATTTCAAAGACAGTTTCAGGCAGATCACTGCTGCCAACACAGGCTTGGGAGGATTGTGGGGGTCTGTAAGCCAGTCGCAGACAACACCTGTTCTTGCTGTGATCTGTGACTCTTGTGGGAATATGTGGACAGACACAGAAGTTGCAGTAAGACTGAGGCTGTTTGGCCTGATGGCCATTGTCTCCCTGGTACCCCACCCGACATGATCCACAGATTGCTTATGGTGGCCCATTGATAGGCAACCACTCCAGCTCCGCCCCATTCCAGGGCCCCACATTCCACACAGGCAACAAACTGGCTAGCACAGTGCATGCACTGCAGGGAAATCAGTTGCAGGCAGACCACTGCTAACTGTGAGAACTGCAAAATCACTTGGAGAAATCACAGGGATGTGTGGGATTACCCCAGATGGCGGCTGGTCTCACTGTGATCTGTGACTACAGCGGGAATCTATGGGCACTGAAGTTGCAGCAAAACTGAGGCTGTATTCACCTGACAGCCTTTGTCTCTCTGAGATCACACTTCACTCAATGAACTTGGAGAGTGGATATGCTCAATGAGCACCTCAACAGAGAGACAGTAAGCATAAAAATGGACATAGAAACCATAAAAAAAATCCACACAGAAATGAAAAATACATTAAATGAGATGAAGAATACACTAGAAGGATTCGAAAATAGATTAGATGCAGGAGAAGATCAAATCGGTGAACTGGAAGATAAGGTAGCAGGAAACACCCAAATGGAAAAGCAAAAAGAAAAAAGACTTTAAAAAAATGAGGATAGTTTAAGAGACCTCTGGAATGCCATTGTTTAGAGAGTATTTCTCCTACATCATTCATACATAATCAACAGGCCCACCCTATTAATACAATATTATAATGATTCTTGCTTCCCTGCTGTTACCAAAAGGGTCATGTCAAGCAAATGCAGAGGATAGGGAATTAGGATGAACTAGACCACCTGTCACCACTCTATCTGGGGTCTGTAGATCCATTCTGATCCCATGATCTTCGGGTAGCCTTACCTGTTGTGTCACATTCTTGGTTACCTTTAGTCCTTGCTTTCCGACCTATAGGTACATCTTTTGAGAAACCCATAACACAGGAATTCTTCTCATTTGCACGTGCTGGTAGCTCTCCTCCTAGGCCAAAATCACAATTTATGAAAACTCTTTTCGTTTGTCCCAATAATTCACTTTTCTGTATACTTGTTGATTTCCATTTTTCTACTTTTTCTCTGAAATATTCCATTGATATTCCATAAATTGGACTCTTCCTTTAAGTTTCCCCTTTTTCCTCTTGTATTTTTCTATTTATGAGAACTTAGTTTCTATTTTTATAATTTTTTGGTCATAATTACCTTGTCCATCACAGGGTATAGGCTTGAGGTAAGCTCTTCTGATTCTCCTTCTCTATCCCTTTGGAGAGCTGCTAGTTCACGAGATACTAAAAAGAAACCTGAAAATAACTGTCCATTGATCCTGAGACAGTAAATGGGAAAAGTTCCTGGGGCTCTCATGCTGCACATCTATACTCTGAGTTAAGGTGAACTGCTTCCTCGGAAAAATATATTTGTTTAATAACTGCACCTGAAGTGCTACAGAGCCATCTTTTCCCATTTTGCACCACATTCTGCTTCCTCTACTTTTATTGTTCTACTTGTAGCCCTAAGAATAAAATTAAAAGATCATATTCTTCTAGGGTCAAACTACATGTTTTTTGAAAATTGTAACAAGTAACTACCAGTATCACTATTAAACGCATTCCAATTGGCCAGCGACTACTTACATCACTAATACATTTAAACAAATGATTAATGGCAGCGTTATACTTCTGAAAATCAGCCAATCAGCACAGCCACATTCCAGAAAGCCTGTGTCCATGGTTAAATGCTAATCTACTCATAATCACTTCTGTTTCTGAGAATTGCAGTGACCAAATAACTTGCTTCCCAAAACTCTACATAAAATTAGTAGTTTTCATTTTTAAAGAAATCATGTTCAACTAATATAATGCCTCATTCCACCATGAGCCTTGCTTGCTATGCAAGCAATAAAAATCTCTTTCAGTTTCAGCTATCCCTTTAAAATGAAGTGCCCACGAAGATCATGTTGAAGACTCTTGTGTAGAAGTGTCCTGTGGGATCCCTTGATCAACAGGTATAAATCCCCAACCTATTATTCCCAACTCAGATTGTCTTCCTGATCCACTGCCAACTGATTGAATCTGTCTGAACAACAGCTTGAGATATGATATGTTTCTTGAACTTTTTTTATTTAAATTTATCTGATTATATAAAGATGTGTATGCAGTTAGATACAAAGTAATAGACACTTGATTTGTAGGTACAGCACTTAGCAAATATTCTGTTAATGTGTTTATTCTTTTACTACTTCATTTACTCTCATTCTTTTTTGTCTATTTTTTAAAAGTCTTCTCTCTTGTGTGTTTGTTCCTGATTGTTCTGTGCTTCTTGAATGTTAGAAGTTTTCCATGTGAGGCCAAAAGCAAGTGAAGGAAGACTGGATTCAATCTCAAACACCTTCACTATACACTTAGACAAGAAAGCAAGTTAATGGCAAAGGATCTTAGATTTCAAAATACTCTCTTTTTAGGAAAGATGACTTTAAAATTACATACAAGATTTCATTATAGTTTGGAAAGTAGTGCTTTAGAATGCACGTACTTACACATAGACTAAATGAAAATGTTATGATTAAATCCCAATATTTGGTATTTTGAAAACAACTATTCTTCAAATGGATGCAGCCACTTTTTTTCTTTCCAAACAAAATTGTACACATTAGCCAAAAGCATAGTCATGTGAATTGGTAAGAACATAAGATATGTAAGTTGCTGAAAATTAATTTTTAATTGGACTTTAAAATCATATTATATAGATCTACTAATTAAAAATTGCAGAAAATGAGGTCTTGCCTTCATTGTCTAGAGGAAAGGATGTCCTTCAACAACTATTAAAGTAAACAAGATTTCAGGGAGCTGGATAGAAGTAATCTGAAAATAGCCACTATTAAGTTGTTCAAAAATATCCTCTTGGACACTTTCTGTGCATATGTTACTATTAAAATCACATTTTTCATTATAATAGATGAACATATACCTTTGAAAAATAAATCAAAATATAAACATCACTTATATTTCAATGAACAAATGTAACCACTGCATATATTTTCATGGATGAAATGCCATTGATTTTTCTATATATCTATGTCTATGTCTTCCTATATATACAGATTGGTAAATATGTATAACTAGGCATTTATGCATATATGAAAACATATTTGCACAAATATATATGTGTATACATATTTTATTACCACATGTGTACACACACACACACACACGCACACACAAACATATACATACAGTCTGCTTTCTTCATTTAGCCTTCCTTGGAACATCTTTCCAAATAAATAAAAAGTTTTTTGACCCAAGAAAGAACCCACCTACTGAGGATAGCAGTGCTTCCCTATGAGCCCATGTCACTGAGCTCAGGATGATAACATACACGAGAAATAGACCATTTTGTTGAAGCCACTGCATTATTGGGCTTCTTTGTTATGGTGTCCCAGCCTATATCCGACCTGACATAGTAGCTGAAAAACTATCATGGCTCTCGGGGAACTGCAGGCCACAAGGACATGACAAGCAGTGCCTTGACAAACCCAAAAGGTGTGACAACTTCACTTTGCCAGCTTACCTTTTTGAGGTACATTTCTCTTCCATTTTTTTTTATTCCTTGTCCAGGAATGCCCCCTCTTTTTTACTGCCAAAATAAAAAAGAGGGGGAGAGGGAGAGGAAGAGGGAGAGGGAGAGGGAGAGGGAGAGAGAATAAAGTTAATCATTCAGAGCTATGAATATAATTCTCAAAGCCTCACCGGTCAGTTGTGCTCAAGTATTGTTTTCAGAGTTTGGTCCACAAAAATGGGGCAAATTCTTAACTTCCAGTGTAGCAGAGTAAAGTTGAATAAGAGATGACCTTCGTTTCAAATCTTTTTTTTTTTTAATTAGAAACTAAAGTCCTGCTGATGCTTTAGGGGGAATGATAATTGTGGTTATGTAGCAATATGTTTCTTTTTCAAGTGTTTTCATGTTAATTCAAATGTGTGATGAAGAGACATCTTCCTTATAGCTGAATCATGTTATGGAATAATATCCTGTGCTAGAACTCGGGAGACATTTTTCATTTGATGCACAGAGTTTGCGTTAATTTTTCTGCTCTTGCAGTTGAGTTTGAGAAGACCATTGGCACTAGGTAGATAGAGAGATCTTATCTTGTTATTGTTGTGAATATCATAATGGCCAGCTCTTCAGTTTTTACTGTGAAAGTGAAGCCTCAATCTATGGACGCAAGCCTGTGACTCTCCCACCTGAGATTCCCATTTTGAAGTGAGTCAACTCAACTCACAAGGCAGGAAGGGCCTGAAAGCCTTGCTCTTTAAATGAAAATGGTATGTTCAAGAATGTAGGGACTTTGACCCAATGGCACGTAGGCTTTCGATTCCCCTTCAGAGTCTGAAGGAAACTGCAGCCTCCCAGGGGCCCTGACACATGGCTAAGCTGATAGCTGATGTCCCCTGGGCTGCTGTGGCTACTTATCCTCAGGGCCAGCTTTGCAGAACTGAAAGTGACGTGTTCACTCCTCTGGTTGTCAAAAGTCAAAATACTAGGCTTCTACACATGGCCTAGATGCTTGGTCTGCCACATGGAAAACTACAGACTGACAGAGTAAAGACACTTATTGCTAAGTCCTAAATGTAGAAACACACTGTGGAGCTATCCACCCATCTGGGCCCCTCATGGAATTACCCAAGTACCTGGTCTCTGCTGATAGAGTCTGACACCATGATGCTGATACAGAGGCTGTGGCTGTGTGCCAGGCTCATGACTCCTGCTAGAAGCAGAAGCATTACTCCCACAGTCAGGGAGCCTCATCACAAGGGACTTTGTCCTGCCTGCTCTTGCCACATTGATCAGGCCTCAAGTCTGTCTTGTGGTAATGGGTGGTGCCTCAACACAGTCCACACTTCAGCTTCTAGACCTACTAATTCTGGCCTCACCACTGTGAGCCTAAAAACTCACACAGTCATGAGCTTGGCTGGCTGGACCTTTTTCAGTCTCACAATGGTATGTCCTTTATCAAAAGCTACTCCCAGTGTCCTGTTTGTCTGATTCAACATCCCACATGTTTTCCTGTACACAAACATCCAAGAGACTCTTTAGTCACTAAGGCAGCTGTCCACAGAAAGGAATGAGTTCCTACCTTCATCATGATCAGGATGAAAGAGGTGAGGGATAAATAGACTAGTTATATAGACCAATCCTGAAAATTTAGGACTCTGTTCTGACCATCCCTAAGGATGATACATTATTGTTTCCCTGACCAGCATGAAGGGGACAGCCACAGAGTGCCCAGGGGATTAATTATTAATAATTATTAATTGTCAAGTCTGATTATATTTTCTAAAAAATGTCTTTGCCTGCTTATAACTGACCTTTCTGGATGAAAAGTCTAAGCGATAATAAAAAATGCTGGGGAAAGGAAGATGGAGTCACAGCCTCTGGAATGGTACCCACAGATTTTGTGGTGGTAGAGGAAGAGCGAAAATCCAGGCATCAGAAGAGGGAACACCATACACTTTAGGACGCAGGAGGGATGAAGTAGCATTAATGATATCTGCCTTTCGCAACTGCCCTGATTTTTTTTCCAGAAGAAATACTATGTATAGTATTCAGGAACACTACTTATACCATGGAGATGCAGAATCTGCCATTATTCAGCAGACATGAGAAAACAGGCTGACCCTTAATTCTATAGGTCCCATGCAGAACCCCTCTGGACATCAAGGACTAGACACAGTTAGTGGAACTGGGAACTCTAAAGCTTATAGCTGGAGAGAAACCCATTTGGAGTCCACCTTCCCCTTGGCTGATGTACATCCCATTAGCGGACCTCACAACTGTAAACGTTTCCCTTCCAGGATCACCCTATGTGCCCTTCAGATTGTAATTAGGTGAGAGCCAGCCTTTCTCTTGCCTGCTCAAGAAAATGTGGTGAATTGCAGATTAGGGCTGGTCATGAGAGGCTTAAAGATTTCATGCTTCATGAAGTGCATTAACTGTTATAGGAAACAAATCAAATAGATTAATCCGAGTGGCTGGTGGAGAGGCGTTCTCATGGGGAAATTGCCAGAATCTGCTGTGTGAGGTGAGTGTGTTAGGAGGCAACTCTCCCTGGCATTTCCACATGCCTCAGAGCATCTTTTCAAGGATGCTTGAGTAGCAAACAGCCTTGGAAGCTGCAGATAATGTAGCCCTCCAGGTCAGAGGGCAGATTAGAGTCTGACCAGAATAAAATGGAGAATGTCTCCCTTCTCAGAAATATGCAGGGATGGTAAAGACTCTCTCCTTTCCTCAGAGGAGACTTACTAAGTTCCAGCTCATAGGATGTCTCCCAAGGAGTAAAGTTTGAGCAGTCTTACTAATAGCTCCCTTCTAAGACTGGGGTTTTTTGACAGGTAGAAAGAATTTTTGAACATCACAATCCTCACCTTGGCACAAACAGTGCTGTCCAATTTTTAAGGCCCGTTCAATTACTTGGTTGCACACAGCTATCCAGGATAATCTCCCCTTTCAAGGTACCTACCTGAATGGTATCTGTAAAATCCCTTTGCCATGGGAGATAACACCTTACAGGTTCCAGAGATAAAGATGCAGACATCTTTCATATTATTGAAAAATGGCATTAAAATAACTACTTTAACATCAAAAACAAGTAAAATCTTATGCAATCTTGCCTCTTTTCCTCTTGAGTTTTCCCAAAGTAGAGTTGTTTCCAAGGTTCTCAGTTTCTAGAAAATAAGAGGTGGTGGTGAAAAAATGAAAATAAATTAATAAAAGTTACAAATTCTGGGGCAATTCATACTACAGAGGCATGAGTTTATAAAGACATTTGGATTATCATTTCTCTCTCTTCTAAATGAGCTAAAAACCTACTGAAAAGTAGGAATCAGAATGGGCCCAAGACTTTGTTATTTCTCAATGGTACTTCAAAAAACACTCTTAAACACCTATATTTTCAGCTTAGTCATGGATAGGAATAGGTATCCTGTCATGGTCATGGTTAGGATTTTTTGTGAGAAAATTAAATAAGATCTTATGTGCAAAAGTTTATAGGAAAACATGGTAGAATGACTGACAGACTGCAGGACATTCATCAAAAACATCTGCTATATTAAGAGTAGTTGATCAGAAATTTTCCATCTAGTAAATTAAGTGGAAGGATCACTTGTCTTTTGAGGTCTTTCTAAGGTTGTCACAAAATGACGCTGTGATCTACTAGCAGATCAACTATAATCAACAGGGTTTATCCTTTAAACACTATGTTTTAATAATATCTTGACCCCCTGCTAGTTCCAAAATGGTCAGGTGGAGTAAATGCAGAGAACAGGATAATAAGATGGACTGGACCATGTGCCACAACCCTACCTGGGACCTGTGGTACCAGTGAATCCATGCTCATCCTCTGACCCTCACAGCCTTACCTGTTGTGTCACATGCTTGGCTACTTTCAGTCCTTGTTTCAGTACCTTCTGGCATGTCTTTTGAGAAGCTTATAACATTGGAATACTCCTCATTTTCACCTACTGGTCGCTCTGTTCCTGGAACAAAATTGTGGTTTGTGAAGGCATTTTATTTGCCCCAATGATCCTCTTTTCTATAATTTTGTGCATTCTCATTTTCACATCTTCCTCTAAAATCTTTTATTTGATCCTCCTTATATCTTTCCCCTTAAGTTTCCCTTTTTTCTTCTCTTTTTCTCTTTATGAGAACTTAGCTTCTGTTTTTATAATTTTTGAGTCATAATTACCTTGTCCATCAGAGGGTGGTAGGCTAGAGGGAAGCTCTTCTGATTCTCCATCTCTATCCATTTGGAGAGCTTCTATTCCACCAGACACTAAAGAGAAACAAGAAAATTACTGTCCATGGATCCTGAGACCATGAAGGGGAAGAGTTCCTGGGGCTCTCATGCTGCACATCTTTACTCTGAGTTAAGATGAACTGTTTCTTCAAGAAAATATACCTGCTTCAATAATCAACCTGAGGTCCTACAGAGCCAAGATTTTCCTATCTTTTGCACCTCATTCTGCTTCCTCTACTTTTACTTTTCTACTTGCAGCCCTAAGAATAAAATAAAAAGATCTTACTCTTCTAGGATCAAACTGCTTGTTCTTTGAAAATTATAACAAGTAACTACCAGGATCACTTTTAAACTCATCTTAGTTGGCCAATGAATACTTACATCATTAACCACATGTAAACAAGCCAATCAATGGCAGCCTTACACTTCTGAAAATCAGACAATCAGCAAAAGCCACACTCCAATATGCCTGTTTCCATGGTTAAATGCTAACCTACTCATAATAACATGTTTCTGAAAGTTGCAGTGACTGAACCACATACTTCTCAAAACACTATCTGAATTAGTAGTTTCTATTTTTAAAGATATTAGGGCCAATAAGTAAAGTGCCTCCTTCTACCATGTGCCTTGCTAAGCAAGCAATAAAAATCTCTTTTAGCTTCAGCTATTATCTGATGAGCTATCCCTTGAAAATACAGTGCCCACCAAGATAATCACAAAGAATCTTGCATACAGGTGTCCTGTGAGATCCTTAGAGCAACAGGTATAAATCCCCAGCTTCTTGTGCCCAACTCTGATTGTCTTCCGGATCCACTGCCTACTGAAACTGTCTCAACAACAACTGGAGCTCTGATATATCTCATGAACTTTTATATCTGAATTTATCTGATTATTTAAAGATGTGTATGCAGTTAGATACAAAGTAGTTAGACACTTGGTTTGGAGGTACAGCATTTAGCAAAGATTCTGTTAATACGTTTATTCTTTTACTACTTCATTTACTCTCATTCTTTTTTGTCTATTTTTTAAAGTCTTGTCTCATGTATGTTTGTTTGTTTCTGATTTTTCTGTGCTTCTTGAATGTTAAAAGAAAATAATCCAAAGCAAGAGGATTCAGGCATAGACCTCATAAGTCTCCTGTCCAAGTCAGCTCCAAAGACTAATTAATGGGCATGGGTCCATTAGATAGTAGCAACTTGTGCAAAGGCATTCAGTCACACTTTGTGGTGAGTCCCTCACCAAAACCTTCATAAAGACATTTGACATCTTGTCAACTTGTGAAAGAAAATCACATTGTTAGGTACATCATCTGAGTCAACTTTTACTATGGAATTGATCATATGTCCACATTTTAGTCTCTACTGGGTGGATGAAACCCAGTACTCTGATCACACCCAGGACACCACTCACACTTACAATTAAATGTTGTGTCCTCTTTACTGTTTGTCACGGACTTGTATGGAACAAAGCTACAGTCTACCCCAGCAGAATTCTACTTCCTCTTTGTACTCTCAGTATGATTCTACCTCTTGCACTTCTCTTAATAAGTGGACAAAGTTTGCAAAAGATGACTTTAGATTTCAATGGGGAACTTTTGACACATCGAAAGTAAATAATACATTTCATAGTATTTCTATTAAAAAAGAGAGAAAAATATTTAAACATTACCATTTCTCAACCAGTAACTGTTACTTTTAGACCATTATTTAATGCTTTCTTTCTAAAAAAGAAAACAAACAAACAAACAAACAAACAAATAAAACCCTACCTATTTAACAGGTATGGATGTATTCTTCAAGTGAAACTACAAGATTAAATGTACCACAGAACTACTTTCAGAATTTCTGAAAAAGTTTTTATACATGATCAATTTATAGTTGATCTGTACATAGGTACACCTACACTGTGCAGGATTCAAGATCTGCAGGCAATAAATAAAATAGGCATACTTCTTTTTCTTGTAGTGCCTAATCCAATTACTACATTCTCTCTAAAACCAAACCTTTTTTTAAATACATTTATGCTCAGCTTTGTTTGATATCCCAGTTGATAAAGATACCCTGTATTATTTGTTACGAAAAATCAATGGCTCATCTTAACAGTTATGTTCTAGAGATTTACTTAAACCTCTTTGTGGTAGGCAAAATCTAAATTGACCCTGTGTGATCTCCTTTCTTAACCTCAGGGACTATGAATATTATAAGAAAATAGATTATCAGGAAAAGAGACAATCAATGCTGGTGAAGATGTGGAGAAAAGAAAACCCTCGAGAGCTCTAAGTAGGGTTGTAAATTGGTAGAGTCACTGTAGAAAAGAATAAGAAGGTTCCTTAAAAATTAAAAATAGAACTACCATATGATGCAGCAATTTCACTTCTGGGTATATATCCAAAGAAAACAACATAACTATGTCAAGGATATATCAACACCCCCATTTTTATTGCAGCATTGTTTACAATAGCCAAGACATGGAAGCAACCTAAATTTCCATCAGCAGACGAATGAATAAACAATATGTGTGTGTGTGCAATTGTGGTAATTTCACAATATATTCATGTCAAATCATTATGCTGTACATCTTAATCTTATACATTGTTATGTGTTAAGTACATCTCAATAAAACTAAGAAAAAAATAAACAATTTTGTGAGCATCAAAAATTAAATAAAGAAAAAAAGGATTGTTCTAGTTGGTCTGTTTCAACTACATGAATTCTTTGAATGTGGAATTTTTTCTCCAGGTGATATCAAAATAAGAAGCCAGATTTAAAGATGGTTGAGAAGGACTGAAAAAACTGCTAAAAGCTATTTCTAGATTGAATATGTGGGACCACATGTCAAGGAAAGTGAGTGGCCCCTGGGAACTAAGAACAATCCCTGTTTAGCCATCAGCAACAAAATTGAGACTTCAGTCCTACAAAGACAGGGAACTAGATTCTGTTAACACTGTGGATAAACCTCTTCAGAGCCTTCAAATAAGAATGCAGCCTGGCTGGCATTTTGATTTCAGCCATGTGAGACCCTGAGCAGAGAACTGTGTTGAACCTGTCCAGACTTGCAACCTGCAGAACTGTGGCATAATATATGATGGTGCTTTGTTATGCAGCAATAAAAAGCTAAAACATTCTTATTTTCAATCTTAAGTAGGACCTAAAGGATATAAAGTTCATTCATATATTCTCTCTAATCCAGTACATAGGTCACATTCCCTTATACTCTATAAATCTAGACAATTCTTGGTACTGCCTAATTTTTTAAGTCTCTCTTTCTTCCTCTCTTGTCTTTATCTCTTTATGAGAACTCAGTTTCTGTTTTTATAATTTTTCAGTCATAATTACCTTGTCCATTACAAGGCGGTAGGCTAGAGGGAAGCTCTTCCGATTCTCCTTCTCTCTCCCTTTGGAGAACTTCTAATCCACCAGACACTAAAGAGAAACAAGAAAATTAGTGTCCGTGGATCCTGTGACAGTGAACGGGAAGAGTTCCTGGGGCTCTCATTCTGCATATCTATACTCTGAGCTAAGATGAACTGCTTCCTTGGAAAAATATACCTGCTCCAATAATCAACCTGAGGTGCTACAGAGCCATCTTTCGTACCTCATTCTGCTTCCTTTACTCTCATTTTACTACATGTAGTCCTAAGAATAAAATTAAAAGATCGTATTCTTCTAGATTTAAACTACCTATTCTTTGAAAATTGCAACAACAGACTTCCAGGATCACTTTAAAACTCATTCCAAATGGTCAACAACTACTTACTTCACTAACCACATTTAAACAAGCTGACCAGTGGCAACCGTACACTTCTTAAAATAGGCCAATCAGCAACAGCCACACTCCAGAAACCCTGTGTCTATGGCTAAATGCTAACTTATTCATAATCACTTCTGTATCTGAAAGTCAGCTGTTCCTGAACCACATGCTTCCCCAAAGAAAAGAATACATTTGATAGTATTTCTATGAAAGAAGAGGAAAATGTCAAAAGTTACCATTTCCCAACCATTACTTAACGCTTTATAAACAAACAAACAAACAAACAAACAACAGAAAATCCTCTTTATATTTAGTGGATTGGGATCTATTCTGCAAACGAAACTATAAAATTAAATGCCTTAAAGAAGGACTAACTTTAGAAATCCTGGAAAATTCTTTTACACATAATCAATTTATAATTAGTGTGAACATTAGTATATCTAGACTCTTCATGATTCACAATCTACAGGCAATAAACAAAACACGCAGGAAGCTCACACTGAGATAACCAGGAAGACCCAGGAGGCTCAAGTGTCTCCTACTGGGATGTCCCTGCCCTTAGATCTTTTTCATTTTGGTTCACCTGATCTGGAAGAGAACATGGCTGCAGTCAATGTGATTAGATCCTTTCTACTCAATCTGCACATTTCTTCTGTAGGGGTATGTGAAGGAAATCAGGATAGGAGAAGAGAAGAAAAGAGGTGAAAAATATAAACATAAAGATTCAATTCATGAAGTGGGGATTGAAGTCACATTTACCTTCTCTGTCACATAGTGCTGGGCTGGCCACCTCTTCTTCTTTTTCAGTGATCATTTGGGGAGTTTCAGGATCACACAGCACTGAAGAGAAACAAGAGAATGAGCTGAGCCAGGCGTCCAAAGCATAGGTGAGCTGCCCATTGGGAAGTGGACATTTGCTCCAAGGACGTCACCTCATATCTGATCAGAGGCTGGCCTGCCTCACGACCTTATGCTCCTGCTCTCTACTCTTCAGTTACCTAGAGACCAACCTCCAAACATTTCTACTTCTGCATCAGGAGAGTCTTTGTAGTTCTTAGATTTTGCGAGCTCTGCTTCCCCTGACTTCCCCTATCTCTTTACTTTTCTATCTTTCATTTCTCATTGATGATCCTGATCTTTTTTTTTCTGCATATTCTCTCTAGCTCACTTCTCCCAGGCCTCTCCAGTCCCTATATCAAAATCCTGTCCTTTGCTCACTGTCTCCCTAGATTCCTTCCCCTCCCTCCTGACATTCTATGTTTGAGAAGTGGCAGTGTCTGTATATCAGGTCCTGTTCTCATCACCCTGGGAGCCAGTAGGTCTCCCCTTGACACTGACCATGTCACTGTGTTCACCCCTACTAGTCTCACACAGCCATCACCTGCAGTGAGATACTCAGGACACAGGTATCTGCTTTTCCTCTTACTTAGATCTGAGGGGAAAATGAGTGCCCTTTATTCATGCTTCCATCTCCTTATTTCTAACAACAATTTCCCTGGCTAAGACCTATTCCTTTATGAGGTAGTACTTTGAAGGAAAAAAGTTCTATGCAATCCCATAACCTATGAGAAATATGTGGCATACTGTAATTTGGGCTTGAGAGTCATTGACCCTTCTTCTGACAAGTAGATCTCAGAGCCATGTTACTTTAGAAGCCTAACCAAGGTTATGAATACATAATAATATAATTATTAGGCACTTATTAATTACTCAGCTTTCATTTCATATATAGAAATAAAGGTGAAAAGGAATTAAAATCACAATATTGCATCTTTAGTATACATAGGTAAAAAGAATGGAAAAAGACAAGGTCGTTCCCTGGTGTTTATGACTAAAAGATAAAGAGGGAAACCATCAGTTCTCACACTACGTACCTTGCTGTTCAGCTCTGGTTTCAGCCTCCTGACATGCTGTACCTCGAGGCTGGCAACCCACCCCTTCCTCATCTGGCTGCTGTCTTGATGGGGAATACGAGAATTCTTGGGTCTCTTCTCCATCGCAGGGCTCCCAAAAGTAACTGCTGTCCTCTGAAGAACAAAATGAAGTCCCTCAGGCTCTCACTATAGAACCAGGGGGAAATCATGGCAAGAAAATGCATAGTGAAGACGTGGGAAGCAAAGATACTTCCTAGGTGAGACTGCCCTGTTCCAGACCATCCTGGTGTGCCCTTTGCATCCACCTGGCCTATCAGTGAACTCACTCTTTTGGCTATCATCAGAGGCTGGGAACAATCCACCTTCTCCCTCCCCACACATAACATATACCCTATCCTCTCTCTACTTCTTTCCTGTCCCCATCACCTCTGCACATGATTTCTGTCTCTGTCATTGTCTCAAGATGCTTCTCTTTGTTTTGATGTGCTTCTGTCTCCTCTGCTCCTGCCTCTTTTTATCTTAAGCCCTTGATGCTGTTCCTTTTTGCCTTTCCCATCTCACTTGCATCCTTCACACCCCCTTTCCCATATGAGGTACTAGGATAGGTATCCTTGAAACAGTACAAAAAGCCTCATGAAGGCATGGAATAAGGAGCTGAGTGAGCCAAGGAAAACCAACAAACACAGGGAAAAGTTGTTCAAAGGCCCATACATAAAAGAAAGAACAGAACATTGCAATCACTGAAAATAGGTATACTCTCATTAGACATGAGACACACAAAATAGGCTGAGGTGCCACGGTGGATGGAAGGCAAAGAACATCACAGGGAGGGTTACTAATTGAATCCAAGGGCAACAAAACTCACCAGGTTTATGTGAAAAAGTAACACGATCTGATTTATATCTGCAAATAACAATCGTGCTAACATGGGGAAAATGGGGAAGATAGAAGCAGAGAGAACACAGCATCGATCTTCCATTTACTGAGGGAGCCAACTCTGGTAAGGAGTTCCTAGTTACACAAAAGAAAATGTTGGTTTCATTTCTGGAAGTGGCAGTTCCTGAAAGATATCCTAATGGGAAAGATCCTGGGATAAATGCCATCAGGTCATAGATGATGACCTTGGGAGACAGGTATGCCTAGCAGGCAAGCCCTTGAGACTCATTCTGCTAACTGAGAGAAGCTGAGGATGACAAGGACAGGAGTATTACTCTCTGTATGTTCTGAGCACCACTCTCTACCAGAGGAGTCCTTAACCTGAAAACTCACTACTGAGGTGCAGCCCTTTTGGTGGGAGAATGTCTGTCCAAGGACTGGTACGTCTTCATCACAAGATCCCAACTTCTCTTTTCCTAATACAACAGTTTTCACTCTTTGTTGATTTTAAATTATTCTGATATAACTTTTTCTCTGCATATCTTTCTTTGTGCATTCTTTGGTATTTGTTTGCCTCTCTATATACAACTTCTCTAACTTTTACCTCTGTATCTCATTTCTTACTGAAGCTATAACCTTTCTACATTCTCTCTCTCTCTCTCTCTCTCTCTCTCTTTCTATCTTTATTGCTCGACTCTTAACCTTCTGGATGCTTGTGAAAATTCCACTATTTTACATATTTTCCTCATTCTCACAGATGTCTTCTCTCAAATTGACAAAAATTGTTCCATTTCATACTGTACACAGTGCCAGAGAGCCTTTGATAATCAATTCTATTCTAACAGTCTCCCACAGCACCTTACTAAATTACAAGGGTAGTCATCATTCACAAAACTTATTTCCATTTCCTGGTATTTCCAGAACCAAGCTGGAAAAGTTCTCCTTTCCTTATTTGCCATAACTTACTAATATATGCATTTCAGCATGCATTTAGGAAAATCATCCAGGGACATTGGTGCCCCCTTCTATCTGTAGCATATTCTGTCTCCCTCCATTCTTCATGTAAGAATTTCCTCACCTCCCAGGAGCTCAGCTCACCTGTATCTTTTGTCTCTCTGGCAGTTTAGGGAAAACAAAGCAATTTCATCTCTCTGTATGTGAAGATGAGGAAGTGTATTGTTGGTTGGGAGAAAAGAGAGAGATTTTTCTATAATGACTAGAAAACAAACATTTATTTAGGTAGTTGGGAATTTAAATCATAATTACCTTCTCCCTCAGATGCTGTTAGACTAATTGTCTTCTTTAATATTCCTTCATTACTTATTTGTGGAGCTTCGGAATCATAGGTCATTGCAGAGAATGAAGAAAATTATGGAACATGGATAGCGATAAGAAAGAGACCTCAGTATGTTCATGCCAACCATAATGGGAAAGTGATATGTCTGTCCCAGCACATTCTGGAGTGCAAATGGATGAAAGCGAATGGAAGGGTGAATGGACGCGGGTGGGTGGGTGGGTGGGTGGATGGATGGATGGATGAATGGATGGATGGACAGATAGGTGGGTGGGTGGATAGACAGATGAATAGACAGATGAATTGACAGATGAACAGAATGGTGGATAAATGTATGTATGTATGGATGGATGGATGAATGGATGGATGGATGGATGGATGGATCGATAATGGACAGACGAACAGTTGGATGGATAAATAGATGTATGTATGGATGGATGTGTTGATGAATAGATTTATTGATGAATGAATGAATGAATAAATGGATGAAAGAATGGATGAATGGACAAATAAATGAATGGTTTCATGGGTGGGTGGATAGGTGGATCAATGAATGGATGGATGGATGGATTCATGAGTGGATGAGGAAATAGGAAAGAAGATGAAAGAATAGGTGGTCTTCTATGTTGATCAAAAACTAAAGCTTAATTAGGTCGTAGGTCATTTAAATCATCATTACTTTCTCCATCATAAGATAGTAATGTTGGCATTTCTTCTGACTTTGCTCCTCCATCCAGTTCTAGATCTACACATTCACAGGACACTGAAGAGAGAAACAGAATATTGACAGACAATGAGAGTGACCTGGATCTACCTGGATGGGGTCATGTCCACAGTGCATCAGAGCTCTGCTGCTCAGAACTGCCTCTTCGGAATAAAAGCATCTTTGCACCAGAAAAGCTTTGCTCTGCACCACTGAGCATTCTTAGACCCTTTCACCTTTCTTCTCCTCTCTCCTTCCCCCTCTACTTCTGCTAACCCTGGTTCTACACATTGCTGACTCTGTACCATAAAGCTATTCATGGATCTTTTAGACTACGTTTTTCTGTTCCTGACTTCTACCATCTCTGCATTTCTGTTTTTTCTTCCTTGGTGATGTTCTTTACCTCTTTACTCCATTACTTCCTTTTTATTCATTGAACTCACTTCCTCTTACCCTTTCCTATACTTAGTATTTCTTTCTTCTCATGTAAACCAGGGAGTAAGTTTAAAATTATCTCTCTCTTCCCAAACCCCAAGCTGGTAGTGTTTAGATTCCATATACATTTAGAGAAAACGAAACCCACTTAGGCAACTCCATTTGGTGCCCCAATCTATAATTTTATTTTTTTCCATCCTTAAATTCTACATCAGGGGATGTTCCACTAAGGCACTTAGCCCTCCTTTCCACCTTGCCTTTCACATACATGGTGAAAGAGAGGCAGAAAAAGATGAATATTTGTGTTGAAATGGAGAAAAGGAAGTGTCCATTTTCTACAGCAGACAAATAGATTTAATGAGCTAATTAGTCATTTGAACCACAACTACCATCCCCATCACTCGCAAGTAGGTCAAGTAGATCTTCGCAATCACCTCCATTGGTCCTGTGGAGAGCTTCTTGCTTACAGAGAAACACAAAAATAACCAACCTGACATGGCGACTACAAAACAGACCTTTGTAAGATCATGCTGATTTCTGGTGTTCAGCACTCAGGTGAGCTTCCTTGAAAAAAGGTACCGTGCTCCAAGGACTTCACGTAAGATCTCACATATCCTTGCTCTACCTCTTTTCCTTCGCATGTCCACTCAGTCACCTCCTTTCTCATGCACATTTTTCTGTCACCACACACAGTTGCTTCTATGTCCGAAGGATCAGTCATCTCTTTGAGGCACTGACTTCCTTCTTGGTCTTTTACTTCATTGCCTTTCACTACTCTTTATCACTTTTCCTACTCATGACTCTGTTTGTCTTTCTAGCTCAGTCTTCATCACTTGCATCACATATGGCAAGTCTCAGTCCTACCAACTCTCTCTGCTCTACCCTGCTCTTGCCATCAAAATATATTTCTTGGATGAGAGTCTCATGTCACAGAGCCCTGATCCACACCACAGGGTATCTACATACTTTCTCGGGTCACCTGGATCACAAACCTCTGTCAGTCCCACATGGTCATTGCCATAGTGAGTCCATCCACTTGCTTGGATAATTTCAACTGGTAAAAGATTTTTATACACTTCAGATAAAAATACATTTTGTTGTCCAAAATTCATTGAAAAATTATGTAACATAATACAAAACATTTGACAAAAATTTTAATTTAGATTTGAGAGCATGGATCAGAAGGATTGTGTTTCTTTTGAGGGTTTTCCAAAGTTAGGCACAAAATAATTCACTACTAAGAGAATAATCATTAGTTTTTATTCTATAGAGGAGATAAAGGGAGTGTAGGTATACATTCCAAGTCTTTATTATTAATAGTGTGAAAGACATGCCATGTCTTAGGCATATTCGTATTAGAATATGCACTTAAAAACATTTTTATAACTCATGGAATTTCAGCTACACTAAATGTTTGACTATGGAGAATGTTTAGACTTTAACACATCAGGGTACACCAGTTCTGAATTCAGCCACCTGACACCTTGTAGTCTACAACTGACAATCCCCGTTCCTTACCTGTCCCACACCCCAATGAGGAGCTCGAGACTTCCTGAGGCTCTTCTCCATCACCAGGTTCACAACAGGCTTTGCTGTCCTCTTTAGAAAGGAATGAAATGCCATGAGTATCTCAATTTGTGACCAGAAAGAAATCACCCCAAGGAAATCAAAAGAAAATCAAGAGAGCCTGAGAAACTGGAATGGCCCAATCTGAAAAACCTGACTGAAGTTAGCTTTGCTTCAGCGGCTTTCACTGGAGACCGAGAATGATTCTCCCATCAGGGGAAATTTGGTTTTACTACACCTCATTCTCTTTCTACATCTTCTCACTTTATTCAATTCTGTATGTCGTTATAGATCTCTGCCTCTGTTAATTTCTGTTGATGTCTCTTGGATCTTCTCTTTCTCCTGGCGAGTTTCTCTTTTCTTTTCTGGTCCTACAATGTTTTCTCTTGCTTTCTATGATACTGCTCTTTCTCTCCTATCCTTTGGCTCTCGGCTGTTCTTTCCAGGTTTCTCTAAAGACATTCCCGGGATAGTAAATTTTAAACAGGACTTAACTAGAGTGGAGGTGAAATCAACGGGCAGTAGAACATAAAGAAAGCTATGAATTAGGCATGTGAGAAGGCTCTGATATGAAAGAAAAATTTAACAATTAAAATTATTGGGGAAGACCACAGTGAGGTACCTTCTCACATCTGTAAGAATAGCTGTTATCAACAGGACAAGAAATAAAAAGTGTTGGAGAGGATGTAGAGAAAAATTGCTGGTGGGACCACAAATTGGTGTAGCCACTATGGAAAACAGTATGGAGG